>JAFELO010000989.1:43343-138044 GCA_017140195.1 Eumaeus atala
ATTTAGTAATTCTCTTCGATCATCTCTTTAATATCCATTAAAGCGTGTCGTCGTTGAGTGTCTTAATTCTGTCAGTCCATGACTTCACTAAAGTTACGATTTTGCTGTAATTTTGGCTACAGTGATAAACATATATGGGGTATCTAGAGCAATGGTTTACAAGCTATGTGTGAGCTGACTAGCAATTGCTGTAGTATAACAGAAACAATATTTGGTTTACGTTCCATTTTGATTAGTCCATCAACGAATTTTCAGCTAACACAGTGGGATTTGCATAGTTTTTGTAGTGAGTTTGACGTCATGTCTATTGACGGACTTATGCTCACTTCAATCAAATTTCCGCTTAAAATTCAATGTTAACGTTGAAGATTTTTTTTTGTAGATAGTTTGACTTACCACAATAATTGATACTTATTGTAACTGAAACTTTGCACTAAAATAAAAAAAGTCACACCGACTCCAAACATAAGACTACAAATAAAATTTAAAAATGAACTAAGTTTGTACTCTTAATAAATGTAATTTAATGGCATGTGCTAATTACTAAAATGGCATTTGTTTTTTTTTTCGGTAACGTTTCTGAAAATTACATTGATTAAATATTCATATTTTGTTTGTTTTTACACTTAAAATCTACGCACGTTGTTTCAATGTTATTCGATTTTATTCGAATGTTGAATGTTATTTGATTTTAGCCATAACTTCCGTTTACAATCATTTCATTCTAACTTCGGTTTGCGATTTATTGATTCGTTTGTGAAACATCAAGTTAATATTTGTGCGATGTTTCCTTAGATTATTCGTAAAAATACTTTTAGTTTCTTATTTAATAAGAAAGCTATTTTCTCGTTTACAACATAACTATGGAAATAATACGACCATGGATAGTCCCTCTATAATGAGTCCGAATACGTGAGGAAATCTTCAAACGCAAATTCTACTTTAGTGATTATTATTATAACGACCTACATTTTCTTGCTTATTTCAAGGGAAAGGGGCGAGGGTCGCTGTGTGAGATGTGTTGGAGAACTTTTCCTCACTAGCGTCATTGTCAGAGATGGAACTAGGGCGTAATTAAATTTATACGGAGGGATCTGAGGGGGATTCGAGTTCCTAAACGGGGGCTGTAGGGACAAGGTCTCGGTGTGTGGCCAAACGGGGAACGGCGCACACGTTGGCGGGAGCCAAGGCGGCGCTAACGGAGCGCATTGCCAATGATAGGGAGGAGGATTTTGAGTGTGTCCTGCGAAAGAGGGCTTTCTTAAAAGAGAAGGAAGTGGGAGGAAACCAGGCCGGTGTACCGGTCGTATTGGAGGATGTGGAGAGGTGTGCGGCTGGCGATGTGATGGTGTGTGGCTGCGGAGGCCAATTTGGACTTCATTTTGGATCTGATAGGGAAGTCGAAAAATTTAAAGAGTGGGTATGCGTCGAAAATAAGAAAGGCTGTGGGGTCCATCAGGGAGATGATGGAGTCCCTGGTGGTCCGTACGAAAGGTGGGGAGGTGAGGTGGCTGAAGGCCGACTACGCGCGGTTTCAATGGGAACTGGGCAACTTGTGGGAAGAGGTCCGCGCCTACAGGCGCGATTTCGAGGACGCGCTGAAGAAGTCAGCTGAAGGGAGCGAAGCAGCCCCCACAAAGGCTGACCTTATGAAAGAGGTTTCCCAGATGGTGGGGAAACGTAGTGGACGCAGGTATCTCGGGCCTGGAGATGCGGCTCCCTCCTGAACCAGCCTGTCACCCGCCTCTTGCCTAGACCTAAAGGAGTTGGGCATTGGACTGCTCCGGGTACGCCAGTCAGCAACCGGAGCGCGGCAAATAGAGCTTTCCGGCTTCACGAGCAGCGAGAAAGTAGATTTGTTTGCCGCTCGTCTGAAGGAGGCGCTGAAGGAGGAGGCGGAAGTGTTTAGGCCCGAACAGAAGGCGGATATAAAGATTTCGTGCCTGAGTGACGCAGACACCGCGGGTCGACTTGCGACCGCTGTAAACCGGGCCAGGTCGTCGTGTGGAACCTCAGGACCTTTTCCTGCAGTCCATGTTGGAGAGGTTGATCTGATGAGTGGGAGATGTCGCAATCGTAGTCGAGTCGCATGCCGTGTCCTCCAATTCAAGATGGGCTGAGGACACCGACGGCTTGGTGGCGATTGTGGTGCGGCCTCGAGCCGGCCCCACCCTCGTAGTCAAAGCGATACGTGGCGGCGGTTCGGGGAAAAGTGCCATTCATAGGGGTATACTTATCTCCGAACCTGGCAATCTGGCGGCCCTAGACGGTTTCTTGAAGTTGTGGGACCGCTGGTAGGGCAGCTAGCCCCCCTCCAGGTGTTCGTGGCCGGGGACGCCAATGCCAAGTCCACGGCTTCGGGTAGCCCGGTCGCGAACCCGAAAGGAAGGGAGGTGGAGAAGTGGGCGGTAGCAGCCAGACTATTCCTCATCAATATAGGGACAGTCCAGACGAGCGTGCGATGGTCGAGAGGTTCCATGGTGGATGTTACTTTCGCCACACCGGACATCGCACGCAGAGTAGAGGGGTGGAAGGTAGAGACGGAGGTTTAGACGCTCTCGAACCATCGCTATATACGGTTCGGGGTGTCACCAGCTTCTCTGCATCCGACGACATCATTGTTGATGCCGAGAGGGCAGAGCCGGTTCCCGCGTTGGGCTCTCACAAGGCTCAACCGGGAACTGGCAGAGGAGGTCGCTATCGTCGGCCATTTGAGTCTCTTGCCACTGCCAGAGTTAGGGTTGGATGAGGCTGCTGGTCGGCTCTATGACGGATTCACTGCGGTGTGCTGAGCGGCCATACCGCACGTGAAGAATCTGCCCCAGCGGTGGGCGATATACAGATGGACGGCCGAATTATCCGGCCTCCGGGCCGCCTGCAACGGGGCTAGGAGGCAGTACACCCGGAGCAGGTGGAGGCGCCCCCAGAACGTTGACAGGGATGACAGGCTGTGCAGGATCTGCGTGGAGAAAGTGAAGATCCTTCAGCAGACCATTGGCCGCGCTTTGTTATTTAAGGAAGATGTGGAATGGAAGACAGAGGAAGAAACATCCCAGACATAAGCATGAGCCTATCGGGCAGTATCGGGCAGATGCAGCCTTTGTTGCCACTCTCACATAGAGATTTTGCTCCCCACGTATGATAATAATAGCTAAAATAGCTGTCACAAACAATTGGAGGATACTGTATAGGGTTTCTCTTCACTTCCCCAGCATAAATTTAAAAAAGCTTTTCTGTTTTTGGGACCCGTAATAAATAGAAGAAGTAAGTCTAATTTATGTCTATAATATCTCGTCAACGTAAGTACATTATTACTCACTATGAATGTCGAGCATCTTAAAAATTAATATCATATTAATACAAAAGTGGCAACCTGAAGGGTGATATTAAAACCTTTTTACAGTATGTTTTATAGACAAGTTAAAGACAATCGTTAACTTCTCATAAGGCAACATTACGTCAACGACTATATGATGAATTCATGGTACAAAATTATTATTTTAACTATGAAAGTCGACGAATGTATTAAGCTTTATTCCGAGCCGACGTCTTATTGAAGCTAATTTAATCTGATGTTCAATTGTTACAATATTGTGTTGTTGTGTCTTTTTAGTTCTTATTTATTTTATAAGCCATATATCATAATATGATTAAGTCAGCTTAGAAGAATAATATTTATCTTTTATTTTAAAAGTTTAGGGTATAATTTATAACAACGAAATCTATAATATATAATGGCTTAAATATTAAGTGTTGTAAGACAATTTTTGTTACTCATTGAGAGGCATCTTTATTATGTTTCAACCTAAGATCCAGTAATTGATGAAAGTTAAAAATCTACCACTATATTCCCTTATGAATCCTGAGCCTAAAATTTATGGAAAAAGAGGAAAAGATTTAAAATTACATCACCAAATAAACATGTCTTTCAAGTGGATATTATTTTATGAAATGAAATGAAAATATTCTTATTCCCAATAGAATTATAAAAAATTCTTTTTGAACGTCTTTTATTATATTTAACACCGGTTCGACGCAAGTAATGTCCTGACACGGACTGGCGAAATAAACTCAGTGGGTCAAATCAGTAAATAAACTAATACACAATAAATTTACAAGTAATATACAACTTATCAAACCTACTCAATCTTTATTACACGGAAACAGCCTGCTAAGGGCATCTTTCTCTCATTGTGTGGAAGCTGTCACAATATTATTATATGCTTTAGGAAATAGAACAACTTTTATCAATTTGTTACTTGAAAGCTTGGACTTGGACTCTTTCTAGGATAAAAAAAAGGTATATAAGGAGGTAAAGGCGTATAAGGAGCGGTCTTCTTATGGGACATGGACATTGAACGTAAACTTTTGAGTCCTTATAAGCCTACATCCGATGGTCAAGCGAAGGCGTCAAAATTTTTATTAAAGATTATCGATCGTCGAAATAGGACCAGGCTTTCTAGAACCAGAGCGCATTCCAACAGGTGGGTATTGGTGAACATTCCGATACTGTTAGAAATGATGGTAAAACACGTACAACCAGACGTGGAAAGACTTTTGGAGCTCCAAAGCTATTCCAGAATGAAAATTGAACTATTTCTATTGTATGTAGCTGGATGTAGAAATACCAGTTGGTCCGGCTGGAGAACCTCCGTGATGGGGGCTGACTGGGCGCGGATTTTTTTTACGATCGTACCCATTTGTACGGTCGGCCCCAGGGATCCCTCTCGAGATCCCTTACGAGCTCCAGCTGCGCCTCTTCCTTGGCTCGGCCAATGGCCTGCTGCAAGATCTTCACTTTCTCCACGCAGATCATGCACAGCCAGTCGTCCCTGTCGGCCTTGTGGCCGGGCCGCAGCGGTAGCACAAGGTGCTGCGGTCAGTGCCACCGGGGCACGTACTGGACACGTGCCCCATCCCCTGGCAACGGTAGCCGTGCCTGGGGTGCACCATCATGAGGTGGAAGCCAACACGGTTCCACACAATCACTAATCTCGCGGCCTGCAACATGGACCGTGCTCGAGCTGAACTGCCCCGTGCGGAGGTTCCACACGAGGACCTGGCCCGGGTTACAGCCTCCATCCATAGCCACTACGGTCGCAAGCCGACCCGCGGTGACTGCGTCACTCAGGCACGATAGCTTTATATCCGCCTTCTACTCGCACCTAAACACTTCCGCCTCCTCCTCCAGCGCCTCCTTCAGACGAGCGGCGAGCAAATCTACTTTCTCGTCGCTCGTGAAGCCGGGAGGCTCTATTAGCCGCGCTTCGGTTGCTGACTGGCGAATCCGGAGCAGTGTAATGCCCAACTCTTGTAGGTCTACTCGGGCCTCCACCTTTAGCAGCGCCGAAGCATTTGTCGCCGCCTTGGTCACTGCCTCTGGCCGTAATTTAACTCTCACGGCCGAGGGGCCGGGGAATGCCAGCTTCGGCTTCGACGTCTCCTTCTTCTTAGCCACCGACACAGAAGCCGCCTGTCTCATCTGGCTTCTTCGCCACCTAGCGTCGGAAAACATCCGTCCACGTAGCCCCTTCCTATTGTGGGGCTTGTTCTTCTGCCCCCCTCTCTGGTGGAGGGGCAACTGCCCCCAATGTGGATCAAATGCTACTCAGCTCAGTTCATATCCAACAAAGGCTGCATCTGCCCGATATTGAACGATAGGCTCATGTTTATATCTGAGATGTTTCTTCTTCTGCCTTCCATTCCACATCTTTCTTAAATAATAAAGCTCGTGTACGACGTTCCGTCCATTACTACAGTCATGTGCTGTTTATATGTGAGAACATGATCACTGAAATACTTCAAAGACTTTTCTATTATATGATACGCCTAACATTGTTATGCCGATGACCGCCGACGACGGCGCCGCCGAATCATATAACATTACTCTTTTCGGCGTTGAATTATTGTCAATTATGCGAACCAGTCATCATCAAGCGCAATGATGGGCTGTTGGAGATTGGCGTGGTTAAACTCGTATACAGGGTGGTGTCGTCTGCGAACACCACCAGCTCTATTCTGGGTTAATGCAGAGCCCTGGGGGACTCCGGCTCAGAAGGGGCGAGAAGAGGATACTGCCCTCTACCGGTGCCGGTAAGATATGTAGCCCCAAATGATGAGCACTTGCCGGTCCGAGACCAAACACCTAGTAAGAGTAATTGTACAGTCGAGTCCGCAGCTTTGTGACAATATTCATGGTAACAACCTCATAAGACCTATCCTAGAGAAGGCACTCTAAAATAGTTTTATTTGCATAATTAAGTTTTAGGAACAGGTAGTGACGATGCATAGGAGGAGCGTAAGAAGGCTATGATTGCTCGTTCACCCCCCTATTATATAAAAAGAAAGAAAAAAAATATTATTATCTTTCCTTCTGTATTGCGAGAAAGTGCAATCGCCGGGCCGATAGTCGATGTGACGCGACTTCCCGGACTTTTTGAGTTCTGACAATGCTACCTCTCGTGAGGTACCCTGATGAGAAAACCCACTGGGCACATCGCTGAGTGCTTAGTCATTTTTTACTCCACACCTATGGATGACTTGTTGGAGAACTGACGAACCAATCGCTCGTTTATCTAAACGTAAAAACCTCTAACTTAGTCCAGTTCTTCACTAGTCCTGAGACCTTTTAGACGACTAAAAGGTCTCTAGAAATAATCAAATCGTGCTGGTCAGGTTTCGGTGGTATCACGTGTGTGAGGTACCTTTTCGAAAGATCCAGCCTGATAGGCATACAATGCTGTGTGGTACTATCTCCTACAACAAATCTTGTTTATGATGATCAGGTATATACGATACAGAAATCGTTTTCAATTTTATATTATAATCAAAATCCGTAAAGGTAATGTAAGGTCAAACTTTTACTATCATGAGATTGATGAGAGTGTTACATTATTGCTATTTTAAACATAGTAAGTTGTAATTGAAATCTAATTATACATATACTTTTACGACCACTAAATGTTATATTTAAGCTGTAAGAGGTAGAGTCGATAATGCATTACAGGCAAGTCTGACTGCCACGATCAAGTATTTATCTGTGGTTCACATGATACATCTAAAAATGATGGCTGAATGATGACGTTTCATAAAAAGGAGGACAACACATTTTTAAAGGATACAGCGGATGTTAAAAACAAACAACATAAACATAGAAACAGTTTTATTACAGAAGCCTTTCGATATATCGAATAGTAATTTAAAGAAAATGCCTCTACGCCTAAATACGTCTACAAAGACGGGTAATTTGAATTGCTAATGGGATATAACTATGACAATTTCAGTTGTGACTCTCAAAGCAATTTTTCCTTTATTCTTTATTCGTTTGTTATGTGGCAATAATAAAAGGCAACTGCTTACGAATAGTAGAATACAAAATTGAGTTAGATTTTCATTACATTCCTTATACGACTTTTTTTATTTGTATCAAAAATATCTGATAGTATATATAGTTTTTATTATTAAATTTTTACAACAACTACCTAATAGTAAGTCATTGTTCAAAATATGTATTTTACAATGGAAAGTTTTACCGCTCTAAAGTATTTGAGGTAGGTAAACTTGTGTATACACGAATGGTATTTTTCGTACTAGTATTCCCCTTATTCTCAACCTTGGTTCGTGTCTCGTTATAAGAAATTCCATAAGAACTTTCTTCTTATGGAATTTGTACTACAAAAGGACATCTTTTCTTATGAGAGGGCGTAGAATGACAGAGCTCTTTTGCGCGCGGGTCCAGGTCGATAATTTGTACCTCACCGGGTTACACCGTACCGAAGTTGGTGGCATGGTTCTCCGTATATGACAACCCACCTGTGCAGATGGAGGCGGCTCCTCCTACGGGAGTTACTAGACCCTCATGCTCGTGAAGAAGTGAAAGTTTCAGTGACCACACCACCTCTCCAAGTAGCGATGATGGTGCGTAAATGTGTTTCGTCATGTGACAGAAAAATATCTTTTGTGTTTCAATCGTTACGTTGTCCGGGAGTGTAGTACTACTTTTATTTTATTTATACGAATTAATGAAAAAGCTTATATTTCTCTCATATGCTCAAAAACATTATTGTATTCAATGTTCATATCGCCAACTGCTTATAGAAATCCTACTATACTGGCACAAATGCCCAGACTTTTATGTATGTTTGTTTTTCTTGTGAAAGTACCCCCCCAACTAATGAAGTTTATCTATGAGGCTCTTGTTGTTCTCCGTCTTTTTAGCTCTACGGGTCAGTGTCGCTGGCTATGCCGGTCCACTCTCGTGTATTACATATACATGTCTCCTTTCTTCTGCCAAACTTCGTTCTTCTATCGACCTTCCCGATCGTGATGATTTGGCATCATCATCCTCTCATTGACCTCCAAATCATCTTGATCGGGAAGGTCGCTAGAAGAACGTAAACGTCATTATAACGTAAAGTGGCTAATAACATTGTACAAATACGAGTAGCATATCGTCCTTTGCTTTACTGTGCGGATAAGACCGCTTGAGACTTTGGTCAGCTTCTGAGTCAAATGATATCTGGCTCTTATATGGATTATAATCTGGAATAATCTGTCCTTTACGCTAGTGAAACCGCGGGCACAAAAAATAATATTAACAATAAACAATAAATATTGTAGTGAAATTCGATGACACAGAAAAAAAAAGTGCGAGTGCGGCTATGTTATAGTATAGGTTGTAGATTAGCAACCGAAGCAACTGATTATTCCAGCTGTTATGCATCTACACTGTTTTTTTATAGAATAGTGAAAACGAGCAATAGGAGCCTTTTCTACGACTACCGACTCCCATGAACCTCCACATTGTTTATATGCTGCTGCCTTGCCCACCCCTCCCAAATGGGCCACCGGATACTCACATACCACACCAAACGCGACACTGTAGATGTCACTTTATGGCGTTATTATGTGAGCATCTACACGCTTATACCTCTTCACTAAATATTCACCTTTGTGAAACCATCTTCATAGACCGAGATGATATAGCCTATACCGGTACTGCGGACTCTTTTTTGTGTCAATTCTGAAAGACTTGTTCATGAACAGTTCGGATATCCAAAATAAACATGCATAGTGTATACCTCCTCAGCTATTGAAAATTTAAATACAGTAGGTTCTTGGTCAATTGCGTAAATGAAATAAAAAATTTAATAAGCCTTCCTACTTGGCGAGGCTTTTGATATCTCACAAAGAGTCTTAGCACGACGTCATGCCATTAGTCGGTGATTATAAAAATAGTATATAAAGTTTAACCCGTGGCTGCGTGTGGCATCTACATATGTTTTACATGCCGATACCGCATTTGGGAATTCGACAAGTGAGTCGGAAATTGGGCAGGTGAACATTGATTTTCGCGTGTTACTTGGTCCACGCACGACAAGAATAAAAAACCCAACGTCAAGATGATTAAAAATTGGTCAACGGTGGAATAATATACTATAAAGACCGCCTTAAAAAATTGCCACATTGTCGCATTTCATGTCTTCAGTGATTAGGAGGAGGCCTATTGGGGGGCCTGGAGTGAAAGAGAATAACACATCCGCATATGAAAATACCAATAACCGTCGGTTAGGAGACCCCGAGTTGCTACGATTGCTTCATTGGTCAGTCTACTAGGCTTCAAAAAAGTAAAGGGATGTAATTTTTCATTAGAAAGACGAACCATAGAATTTGTACATAGAGAATTTCCTGAATGACACAAAACGTGAACAAACCGGGCCATTGATTCACGGTAAATTAAACTAAAAGGTTTCCAAGCGGAGGGCCGGCGGATGTAGCCGAAGCCGGATGTCCGACTTTAGGAGCTTCAGGCATTAACATGCAAGTAGATTTTTGTTTTATAAAATGTATTCTTATAGTGCTTATGAACGTAACATTTTGTTAGTATTAATATATTTTGTAACTCTCAGGGCATTGCCGGCTCATCAGTCCGGGGCTGGTTTTTTAAAGATTATAACAGTACTTGACTAAGCCTTTTTTATTTAGTGGAAAAAGTATTCCAAATAGCGGTAACATATAGAAGGATATAAAATAAATCCATAAAATTAATTACACAGCTTAAGTTTAAAATGCAGCAAACAAGAAATGTTACGTTTTAGTTTACATTAATAAAATAATAGAGTACATTGTTCATGTATCTATATCACACAGAAATGAAGTTATGACACTTCAATCAATTTATCTGCAACAAGATCTGTAGCCAAGAAATAACCTTTGAGATCTGGGCATAAGACAACGAATGTTACAATACATCCTGGTATTATATTAGACGCAGATGTTTATGGTGAGACATGCCCTTTCAACATCACTAATATAAATGTAGTATCATGAAATGTGAAAATACAGAATGACGTGAGCATTATTCTTTTGCAATAAATAGTGTTTTGCTTTCGCCGCCTTTGCCTTCTTGAAGGCAGGATTCTCTCTATCATCTGCCAAAACATACCATAGCGATAGGCCAGTCATTCCAACCCAATCGAGCTGCAATGCAGTCTTTACTAATACTTTATAGTCCGTTACTAAAATGAATATTAGTATAATTGAGCTGAAATTCGGCTAAGATCATCTATATTCAGTCATATAGAAACTAACCAGGGTGCTGTATAATCTGCGACGTGGACATGTGCGAAGCGCAGACACGAGTGCCTATTCTATTCCCTCGACATCCAATTCTGATGAATCTGGGAAGACTGGATAGGTAATCAAGAACAAAACAGATGAGCTGTACTTAGTAAGCATAGAAGTATAACATCGACGAATTCACAACTCTGGACTGTTACTCAAAATAAATAAAAACACAACCAAAAATTGTTCTTCTGTGCGAACGCTGTTTGGTATAAACTTAAAAGTAATTATGGAACCGTTTTTAGCACGATTGTCCAAACGTTACAAAAAATAAACGTCTATGGCATGTGAAATGAGAAACTAAGAATCAATAGACATGTTTGTTGTCAGTGAGTTTTTGTACATAATTTATCTTGCACTACCTCAGTCCTTTGACAATTAGTATTCCGTCTGGTGTTCAGTTTAATTGAATTGTTAACATAATCGTCAATCAAGCTATCTGTCTAATCCGAGAGCTTTCAAGAGCTTCCATTACGTACTATCTATTATGAGTGAATAACAAACAAGATTAGCATTAAAGATGAGACTTCACAATAGTATATTATTTATACTCTAATAATGACCCAGTAACATTGTTAGTCCGAGAAATCAGACGAAATAAAAAAATATATATCTTTAAGTTTTAGTGCGTGCCTAATATAAAACTTTTTGCAGGTTACTGAAAAAAATAATTATTTGGCATTATTTTAGTAAGCTTTTTTATATTATAAGGAGATAAATGAACAGTCGGCCGACGCCCAAAGCATTCGCATAGTTTCAAAACCTATGCGTTACCATCCTTTTCGTTGTAGCAATTATGTTTTTGCTACTTAAACATTGAAAAAAAAGTATATCTGTCATCTTTGACTGTTACACTAAAGGTGTCCTCGGTGTCGAAGAAATGATACTTTTTCCTTTTTCTCGACGTGGAGGACGGAATGATGGAGGACGCTGTCTGCCATCACCAAATGATAAATGAAAAGGTTTTCTATTCCGCCCAGGAACCCTATGTTTTCCTGCCAGGATGCCACGAAAGCGAAATGCCGACGTTGTCAATTTGTATTAATTGATTTAATGGTGAGTTCATAATTTCTTTCCGACGCCATGTGTCATATCTCATGTTTCGAAAAAAACTTTATTAATGTTAAAATGTCTTACTTCTCTTATGTGTGCATTTTGATAGGTGTATTTACATGATCTGTATGGCTATTAATTTGATTATCATTAATCTTAGTGCCCCTCTTATAAGAAGAGGGGACAAAAGAGCTAATAGTGGCGGCGCTTTTGCGCACGGAGCAAGGGATGAGGATGGATGGATAACCTCACCCCACAGCACTGTCCCAAAGCCGGGTTTGCGTGGGTCCCTTCGGGGGGAGTTGCCGGGAGACCGGCGTCCCGACCGACTCTGATAACTTGCTGTTCCGGGGCACCTCGCGGTGGTTTTTGTAGGTTGCCGGCACTCTATAATGTGCCGCGAGCCCCACACACAACATTATCAAAAATAAGATTGATACTTGTGCTCGTTTCTTGTATTATTTTATTTAAGATAATAATAATAATAATATCTGACGACTTATCACACCACGTCAGACTAGTCCTGATCTTAGTACCGTAAGGACTTGTATTACAGGTACCAGACTACGGAATTACATTTTATATTCTTGTAGATTTAAGGAATATTATATACCTAAGATTTTTATTATAAAAATACTTATAATACTCATATAAATGACCTACGCGGGATTCGAACCCGTGACCTCTGGCGTCACACGCGGACTAACCGCCACGTTACCATCTGAGCCAGCCGGTCGTCAGATATTGTTCATGAGTGTGAATATGGATAGATCATCATTAAGTAAATGTATTTAAAAGACTGGTTCAAACCTGTAACAGTTCTTTACTTCGTAATCCAAACCCCCAGAAGGGCATGCAACATCTTCTTCCCTCCAATGAACCACTGGTTGCTCTCAAACTGTACCGTACTTTACGGTGGAAACATGTGAGCGAGAGATACCTATCCGGTCGTGGCGGCTCAATTTGGTTCCGTTGCGCGTAGCTCTACCTCTTATTAGATCCTTCATAGATATATTAAACAGAATATTATACACTTTTTATAATGCTTGATTTTCTTTGTGACGTACGATTGTTATTTATATGTTTAGAACGTACATTTTGAAGAGTAGCCGATAAATTTAATATGACTACAGTAAACAGTGGATGTTAATTGTTAATGTAGTGTGATAAAGGTGACACAAACAGGAGCCTCCGACTTTTCGCTTACCACGTTATACTATTAAATGAAAATATAGTCCATAATTTATAAAACGGGATTTATTTATATAAGACAAGTGGACCGGCCTTCAATATCAATTAAATTATACACCAAAACCTTCCACTGGAACCACTCTATCACTCTTTTGGGACACAATTTATTTCGGGCCTTACTATGTAATTATAAATAAAGTCCAAAATAATATTTCTCAATTCAATTAGAGCCTTGTAAGGTGCTTGAGAAGGCATTTAAGAAATTCCTTCATAACCTTGCTTAAACTGCTTTGCTTACCTTCCCTGTTCTGTGGTTGGCCTAGATGGAGAGCTGGGGGGAGGGGGAAGAAAGGTGACCCCTTCTAGACGTCAGGACTGTAAATATAATAATAATAATTATATCTGTGTACTTATTTCATACCTGCCTCTAGCCCTGTGCTAATTACCGTAATGTTACAGATACTAGACAACGAAAATATATCGAATATATTTTATAAATTTATCAAATTGTACATGATCCAATACTATATCCAATATGATGAGAAGATAGCATTTCTTCATTTCCGTTGCTGTTTAGTGGAGGTAGGCAAGTGTAAAGTATTCGCCGAGGTTCCTTAAAATTGGGGAAAAGCGAATATTAAATTCGCTATATCTTTGAGTATATGTACCGCTAAAAGAGACATACCATTAAAATACTGTATTCACTGGTTACTGTGATAAACTTTCATTTCACTTTATTATTTTGATATACTTATTATGAATAACGTCTTTTTGAAGGAGATTTAAAATGACATAACATCAGTATTATTACTACCTTGAAAACATTGAACATTATTACATTATTTGGATCTGTTATCCATGCCTGGAAATAATGTAACAACACTTGGTGATATTGCAGTTCACGCTCCATAAAGCGGACACAATCAACATAATAAGGAATAAACATACAAGGTTGTGCTTAATGCAAGTAAACTTGACGTCACTTGCTTTAAAAACTTACACTATATTTACTTTTGAAAAAACGAATTGGGTTTTACATAAAGTTTTATATATTACTGTCTTAAAGTTAGAATTAAGCTCCCCCTGGTGTTATTAAATCAATTCAGGTAATCATATATACTGCGTAAGCAGTGACGTGATAAGTTAATTGTCTAGAAAATTTTGGTGTAGATAACAGCTATTGTTTAATGAATTATAATAAATATAAGGTATGCGCAATAACTGTTGCTAAATTGATTGACAACCGTGGAAATATCTTGTTTGTCTTATATAGTTATAGACATATATTCTTAGAAACATATTTCCAATACAGGTATTTGAAATATATTTCTAACAGTATATATTTCCATTCCCCGATTCCCATACGCTATCATGAGAAACCCGTCATGAAAACACACGTGTGCTCTAGTCTCTTATTCTCTCTAGCTTTCACTGTACGGTTTAATTACTCTCACAGGTCGTAAAATTAATGTCTGTACATTGTATTCGTTCTAATGACTGTAAAATCTGTGTAAATTCTATAAGTTAATTTTTTATTGTTTTTATTTTTGACATTTTAAAGTAGAGTAGATAGTATTAGGAGTATTGAAAGTTTATAAATATATAATCATACAGTATATAGTTTTATTTCATATTTCTATGAATCTTGTGTGTCGCATGAACGCTTGCACAATCAAGTACAAGTGCACAATTCACGTGTACACGCAAAGGTACACGGATATGTTCACGCATACACACATGCATGCGCACATGCTTACTCACATGCACACCAACACGCACAACGGACGTACATACGCAGACAGCCGTCATTTGAAAAATGACATTTCAATAAGGTACGTTTAAATTTTACACATCCTTTAAATAATATTATTTAATTATAATAATAAGAACCTGTATTTATAAAATGACATAATTCAATGCTATGTCGACATTGTAAAAGTATATATTTGTGTACAATCACGGATGCTTTACAATGACTGTTGAATATGAAATCGAATATGTTAATTTTTTCTAAATCAGTGCACTCGCTGGATCAATGTGGTTTGATCGAAGCATGATTCCTCAAATTCGTTCGCGCGTTTGTTCAATAAAGTGCTTCGAAGGAATAAAAAGACATAGACATACTAAAAGATACATACATAGACAGACTTAGCCTTCCTTTACTCATGTAAAAATAAATGTTAATCATTACTTCATAGTCACAAGACTTCATATCACAAGATACTGATAATTCAAACCATGGTAATTGTTGCCACTTTTGATGCTTGCTATTAGATCTCAGTAGGTATGAACATTTCATTTCATGCTTGAAAACAAAAGGAAGCGGAAATCTGTATTGTATGTACGCGTATTGGTCCGAGGCAACGCGTGACATCCCACATGCAAAATATCATCGCCACGCAGATTATTTTACAAAGTTTGATGAATAGAATAGCAATTGAAAAACAAAAAAATCGACTGCATAAAATGTTACAAAATTGAAAAGAAAAATACAAAGCTAGATAGAATTCACGTCTACATTTCAGCCTAATTATATTTATTGAGATATTTTTTGGCAAAATTTTAAATGGATCCTGACTGTGGAAGTGGCTAGTAATTTTTTTTCTTCTGCATAGTAAATTATTATTTAAATAAAAACATAATTTTGGGCATAAGGCCTTATTATATATTAAAAAAAAACTGTAAACAGAGCCGAAGACTAATATAATAATTGATATAGCCATCGCTTCCGCCTCCATTTATTGTCTCTTTTCTCAAATCTCCTTATTACCTTAACTTCCTCCCCACCACCACGAGGCGGTGACAGACTATAGTTCGGCTAGTTTGTCGTTTTGTCCAGCATTAACGTTGTTGTTTTCGCCCCGAAAGGTTGTGGGAACTAACGGTGAGCCGTGAATAATATTGTAATTCTACCAAGTTATACACATATTATTAATTTCTTTATATAATTACGCTTTATTTATTAGTGATACGTACCTCAACATTTTACTATTTTATTACTTGTCCACTTTTTTCTTACCTACGCCCTTCTAAGAGATAATTATAAATATAACAAGAATAAAGTTAGCTGCGTAAACAGCTAGTTGGAATTCTACATTGGGTAGTGATACGAATAACTGAAGTGCTGATTCCTTGTCTACTGGCAAACGTTCGCGGTTGTCAACGACGCAAGGAACCCTCTCGTAAAGAATATTCACTTGAAAAGTGACGAATTAGATTAATTGATTGGCAAGGTAAACGAGAAACAATCCAAGGTTCTTTCAGAACATGTTACTGACAGCCACGAAGTATATAGTAATTATGATGATTATTTCAGTCATGACAACGCTTTCGGTAGTTTATATATAGGTAGGACAACAAAGCGCTGAAACAGCTGCTGCCCATCATTGTTAACCTCTTAGTGTGCATTTTTAACACCCTTCTGGCGCAATGTACTTTCCCAGACATATGGAAGGAAGCCATAGTGATTGGCGTACACAAACCGGGAAAAGCCCGGGCGGAGCCCACTAGTTACAGACCCATAAGTCTCCTAAGCTCTTTAGGAAAACTCTATGAAACGATAATTCTCGCACGCTTAAAAACCGAGATACGAGAGAAAAACCTTTTCATGGACGATCAGTTCGCGTTTCGTGACAGCCACAGCTACCCACAACAAGTACACCGCCGCACGTAGTACGTACTCTGGGGACTCAAAAACAGGGCTAGCCGTGCGGTACGGGCGCTGTCTTTTTTGATATAGCGAAGGCGTTCGACAAGATTTGGCACCAAAACCTCGTCTTCAAACTATACCAACTAGGATTTCCAGACAGGCTGGTACTGATCGTAAACAGTTATCTAGCAAAGAGGCAGTTCCGCTACAGAGTGGAGGGCACCCTGTCCTCCCCTCGTTCCCTTAGAGCTGGAGTTCCTCAAGAATCGGTCCTCTCTCCCACCCTCTTCAATCTGTACACCAGCGACATACCATGATACCCCAGCGTCCAGCGGGCATTGTTCGCGGATGACACCGCGCTGTGCACGAGGTACCTCCCCAAATTCGGGACCAAACTGCTTCATGAGGCCGTCACCAAACTCGGTAAATGGTTCCCAAAATGGAGAATAGAGGTAAACGCGGAAAAAAGTAAATCTAAACTCATCTCCCTAACTCCGCCCTTCCACAAACGAAGTAACATGCCCGTCATCCTGCTCTACGGTAGCGAGATACCTGGAGCAGAGACTCTCATTAACAAAACGAGCAAAATGGCGAACAGACATAAGCTCACTTTGTACACTACATGCATACGACCGATGTCGTACTGAAGTGCAGCATTCGTGCACATAGCTCCGACCCAAATAGAACGTTTGCAGAGAATGCAGAATAGATTCTTACGCATAATCACTGGATGCCCGTGGTACTCCGTAACATCGACCTACATTGCGACTTTCACTTAACATCGATAAAAGGACACTTCAAAGAGCTGTCTCAAAAGTTCTTTGACCGTGCTCTTAATCACAAAACAAATTAATCGTACAAACTTCGGAATACGACCCGACGTTAATAACCGATTCGCGTTACCGTCGCCAGAAGCACGTACTACACGACGCCGACGACGCGATAGCCATAGCAGTTGCTATGTCCGCCCTTGCACACAAGCAAAAACACACCCAGACACGTATCCGCAGTAAAATTCTAATAGGGCCAACTTACGGATAGCAGTTTTATGTCGGCAGTAGCTATCGCTTCACGACCTGAGCCCGACACACACTTCAGGCCCCCTTGGGTCCGCTGGATGGTGCGTAAATGCATTTTTCCTGCTAGAACCAATGCCATACACACCACTCGTACCGGTCGAGCGATGAAATCTTACATATAGTGACACAGTTATAACACATATGTTTGACAGAATGACAAATTCACACACCACTTGATAGCTCAGATTTGTAGAAATAAAATAACGCGACTGTAGAGAGCTCTAATAATAATAAATAAATCAAGTACGGCTTTTCGCCGTACTTGATTTATTATAAAGGGGGGGGGGTGAGAAGGCCGGCCTCCTCGGAAAAGCCAAACATTAAACGAGCTCAATTATCCTTATCCACGACACCGCAACTTAAACGGCATTGTGCGCGCCCGCCAACTAGTGTGGGGAGGGGGACCGCTTTCCTCTTTTCGGTCCTAATAATAATCACCATAGGGTAACGCCAACAATATGATTCCGATTTATGTCTTCCCATCTGCGGGAAAAGAGGGGGTCTGTCCCCCCCCTCGTCTCCCTGAACCTGAAGACACAAAAGTCCTCGTATTCATTCGAACTGTTAAGGCTGGACAAGCGAAGCCCATCAGTAGTAGGTCTCTCCGAAAAAAAAAACCATTTAGGAACTCTGAGCTCGAGTTTGCTTCGACCATCGGTGCAAAGTTAAAAGAGCTCGAGATTCCTAACAAAGATTTGATCATGTGGACTGGTAAGGTGTTATGTACGCCGATGTTCAAAATAATTATCGTCATACGCCCGGGTTTACCTAATTGAAGGTTAACGATGCAACTAAACGTTTTGACACATCTCGTACAGCAATAAATACTGATAAGCTAGCGATCAAACAGATAGATCAGCTAGAAATAAACTTCAAGGGATTCTTACTGTGGGCAAAGGCGACGCCGGGCCTACAATGTGACAAAATTTGAATAGTGCTAATTCTTTTCCTTGGCCCAAACGGAAAGTACGCTGTCTTACCGCGTCGTCGTTTAACATGTTAAGCAGTCGCGTCAACTAAGTTCGGATCAAAATGGATGTGAAAGTCACTATGTTGTCATCCCTTATTGATGTCTCAAGTTTACGCGAATGTTAGATTTTATCGCGGTTTATTAAAATGACGAACCGACGTTTCAGAAGCTTTATAGCAACCATGGTCACGAGTGGACTGAGATGACAGATGTCCTGATGTACCAAGTTTCTAAGTACCCGAAAAATTATAGTTTTAGTTGTTCCGATTAACGCAAAGATATAATCAGTACTGTTTGCGTTAATTGTAATTATCGTCCCTTATCACATATCGATGGATGAAAACCGTTAAATTAAACCGATAACGTTACTTTTTATGCTTTTGAATGCGCCGGGAAATCTCTATTTTTTAATACAGTGTTTAAAAATTATTTTAGCAAGAAATTTACATTTATGTATATTCCATATTGCCTGCGCGAAAATTTTGATACATAAGAATATGCACCACATATTCAGGGTGTGTACTCTAAATAAATAAATAAATAAACCTCAGTAGGTTTTATTAGCTTATAACATTACATTTGTAACTTATATCACCTTAAAGAGTAGGAATATAACTTCTGTAATTTTACGTTATTTTCAATGATTTTACACATGGAATAACTTAATTCAAAATTATAAAAAAACAATAAGAATTGTGAATAAAAAATTAATGTTGAAATACAATATACAGTAGACTTATTTTGTTTCGTTTACTTCCTTAAAAAATGCATTATTTACGAATAATTATAATGTGTCGTTCCAGATAAATTTCGACTAGGGCAGCCATATGCGTATAAGTGTTTGCACTAATAAAAAATCCCTTTCTATTATCCCGTTCTCCTATTCCGGTGGGACTTGGAATTGGCAATGTAACACGACCGGGGAGAAACAGGGCGCCAATCCGACAGCTTGACGTGTTTTCCAAGGCACGGCGTCGCCTACTTCCTGACTGTTACTGGAAATAAAACTCTCAATAACACTTTTTGTCCGAACCGAGCTCGGACCTCACGTCTCTAGTTGAATACACTTATGAATACATAACGAGGCAGTTATTATAAACCTTCCCACCAAATTTCAAATTTGTGAGTACTATAGTCTCCCATATTTCATGATTAGTCAGTGAGTGTTATTTCACTTATAAAAGCAAATACCAAAATACACATATATAAATTGTTGTAGACGTAAACTTTTACTCGAACATGAGCTTTATATATTCAAAACAGTGTATATTATGCGGTCAATTAGACGCGTTTGTTGGCGCTCCGTGGAACCAGGAGATTATCTCTCCACACTAACTAGCTGCTGCTTCTGAAGCGTTCGTATATTATGTGTACTGTTCGACTTTATGCAGAGAATATTTTTAATTCCGAGCGGTTTGCAATTGTATAGCGCGATTTTATACAAGTGCTTTTTGTTCTAGGAGCATCTATTATCTAGCGGATGCAACTCTGTCTGCTCTAGTTTTGAAATACGATGAGGTTATTAACAGCTAAATCTTTTTAACTTCAATATTCTAAATATATTCTTCTTTGTAAATAATTTTACTTTGTTCAAGCACAGAAGTCGCCAGAGGTCGACCGGCAACTCGGAAAACACAGTTTTAGTACTTAGTAGTTCCATGCTACATTGTAGCACCATTGGACTGGCTTACCAGAGGGTAAGTTTCTTCCGCTCAATTGAAAGAGTTTGCGAGTATCGGGTAGCTCATTCGTATACAGCCTTCATGCGAGCAACGTACCCAGTATTCCCAGAGTAGTGGTGACGATATTTGCAGACGACACGGCCATATATAATCGAATCAGGACAGTCCGTCTCGCGACATAGCATCTCCTACGTCACCACCCTAGGTGGGTGGTTAGTACGATGGAGAACCAATGTATATTATTTGGAGTTAGAGTTAATATTAAACCCACGCGAAGCCGCGTGTACCTCAAATCTACCAATAGGTATTTCGTACCTTTATAGCAGTGTACAGTGAGTACGTAGATTAATAATTTTAATCTCAATTCGTAACGATTTGGCTCTTACGCAAGTTTCAATGGGTGCTTATAAGGACTCGCAGACTCAATTTGACCTCTTCTTGTAATATTAAGCCTCTAAGTCTACTTTAAGACATTTACGGCCCTGTTTGTGTGCTAAGTATCTACGCAAATTTAGAGCAACTTGCCGCTTGCATCCAAGCGTCTAGTTTGGAACCTATCTAGGGAAATAGTTTAGTAGACTTATGGATTGTCACATTTTTCAGAAGTTACACTTACTATTTTTGGATATTATTATAAGCAATAATGTAGATAACATTTGCTGATCTACTTTCCGACAGGAATTAATCACTTGTTCGCTCTACTCATATGGGGTCTAAATACCAACCGTGTTTAACTTCTAATTAATGACTATCTATGTTAAAATCCGTATTGTCCGTATCCGTAAAGTAAATTGTTGGTTCTTACCCTTTGAAGGAAATTCACCTCAAAAGGTAAGGAACCATCTGATTTCCTTTGTAGAAGTTTTAAACGGTATAGATTTTAAATTACCGCATGCGGCATCGTATTCTATAGAGTGCTCAAGTGAATCGGAATTCCTGTGAGATACTTACGGTTGTGAATTTTCGAACGTCGGTGATGTGGGTAGAGCTTCGCTTATTGAATAGGAGCCAGGAGCACACAGTACATAGTGTTTAATAACATTCTATCCGCAACTACAAGAATAAGAAATATATTGAATAGAATATGAATCTAAATTAATAAAAATAAATAAAAGCAACAAATTGACTTTCACATGAAAGTTGTACAACGTTAGATTTGGCTTAATAATAAATTGATGGGTCGAGTCGTGAGTAATTAAGAAATTATGAAATGAGGTGCTGTTGGTCGGGTACCCTCTTCGTAGTGTACTCTGGGCCTAAATGGCTTGTCGAACCTTCCTCTTTCCCTCTGCGAGAGGGTGGTTCAATTGGCCAGCTGCCAATAATCTGACTCTTAAATTTGACACCCGGCAGCGGGTGAATGGCTGGTTGGTATCCAGTCTGAAGGGCGTCCTTTTTGTGTGTTGGCTACGTATATATATACTTTGTATTTTTGCCCAATTCAAATGAGTAAATCTAAAACTATGAATCAAAGCAATTTAGGAAATATTCTCCGGGTGGGTCTCCATATGGCGGAATCTCATCTCTCCATTTCGGCGGCGAGTTGCTTATGCAACGGGATGGGCACTATCTTTTCCAAGACCGAACGATTTGCTCGTACTAGTAAAACTGACAAGTTAAGCAAGAATATGGACTAGGGATATAAATGAGATATAAAATTAGCACACGGTAGCGGTATCGTTTCAGTATCAGAAAGGAGCACGCCGACAACGTCGACTGCCTTTCCACGATTCAGCCTTAACTACTAGTATGCTATCACGAAAGGCAAGGCATAGGTATAACTTTAGTAGATAGAGGCAATTACAGCCTCTTTAGCTTGCGCCCGGCGTCTATGCATACGGGTCCATGCAGTCTTTACGTAACCTCTGGAGCTCTTGACAGCACCAATAGGAATAACACCTATGTACGATTGGGTTAGCCCGGGGCATGGACGCGTCATGGACCTGCATCATCTCATTAGCGAGCCACTCAGCTCCACAGAGTTCCGCTACTGTCTAACATCGAGTATTACTAGGTGCTCCGTGGAAGCATCCTTCATGGGGCGAGCGTATTATGCTACGCCGACGACACTTAGGTCGTTGCTCACGTGGCGACACACAGACGGGCTACTGTTCTTGCGACAGCTGCTGTCGCCAGTCGGGAGAACACTATGTAGCAGTGGAAAGATAAGTTAGAGACACCTTGCGTCAGCGTATAGCTGCGCATGGCAATTAGTCCTGTCTTTAGGGATTGGACAGAGTGTCCTGGTGGAGCTTCATTCACCTTATAAGGATTTTGACTGGGCACGCCTGCTGCGGCCATTACCTGTCTTAGGTAGTTAATCGTTATTCCAAATCATCCTGTCATCTTTGTGGTCAATCCCAAGACACACTTAGGCCTAACTTGGCTGAATGCCTTGATTGTGCACAAGAATGGCTAAAACTAGTCGGAATCGTCGGAGCAAACCTCTCACTGACAGCATTAATTTGCGCCATGTTGAGCGGCTTTGCTAGAGTCTTCATGAGAGGCAAAAGGGAGACATAGCGGTTAAGGGGGGCGGACAGTCGATTCTCCTCGAGATCTACAAGGCAAGGGTACCAAAACAGAGTTCTGTAGTCTTAGAAAGGGTCAGAGGGCGATGTCTTGGGGGGGAACACGTCTTCTTAAAAAGTACCGAGTCGTCGGGGACTCACACATTTGAATTTTCACAGTGCATTTCATTCACATTTACTTTTAGATTCAGATCATTTATATTTTAAAATGACTCAATTTTACTTTACAAGTTATCAATTTTATTTGATTTTAACATCGGACTTGTTAAGTTACAAAGTAAACCGCGATAAATTGTTTTAAAAAATACCAAGATTATTTTTTTGTAATTTATGGGGAAACACGAGTAATCATAACTTCTCGAAGACTACCTACGTCAAACATTATTGTCTACTCACAAAATGCATGAAACACGGCTACATAGCTGTCACTTTACAGCTGTGGTATCGCGCAATCTGGAGTTACCTCTCCAGTCGTGCCGGGCCAATTCGACTGCAATGCAGTGTTACTATTTATGTTAAATTCCATAAATTCTGTAATGGGGTCTGTTGACCCCATTACAGAATTTAAGAAGGGGGTAAAGGGACTATAAGAGTTTTAATTAAACTTTTAGATACATTTATTCAATTGGTCTTTCCACATTCACAATCATGAACAAACTTAAAATAGTACAAGAACAACAATGGGATTATTACAGTTTTTGATATTGGTTAGTATAAAGGGAGGGTATGAAGTCTTTTCTGGGTAGTTGTCCGAGACACCCGGCTGCAACTTGGATGGTCGTTTATACATTTAATTGTTCCTCCCAGACTGATTGTTCTTCATTCCTTATATTCAATTCGTGCATTGTGATACAAATATGTAGGTTCCCAGCGGAAGAGTAAAAACTATTTAATTATGACTTGGCGATGGCAGATAGCGTCAGAAATCACAAATATATCCATCATCGATCATCATCGCCAAAAGGAAAAAAACGTGACATTTCTTCAACACAGTGAACATTGAGTCTTACAGTCAAATATGATAGATATACTTTTTTTAATATTTAAGTTTCAAAACAATTGTTACAGCAGCATGGCACAACTTTTTGTTAACTCATTGGGAATTTCAAATTTTACTATAAATACCTACTTCAATATTATTATGATGATTACTAATTAAATTTAAGTTAAAAATAATGTAAAATAATTATTTACAAACGAATACACTATTGTAACATAAAATCGCTACACAAATCGGACGCACGCAGCGAGCAACTTTATAATTTTTACTTAGTCTGTATCATTTTGCATACTTTTGCGGCAATGTCATGTGAGCAAGATGTACCTCCTTGGTGGTGCCAGCCCGATACGGCTGCAATGCACTATATGATTCTTTGAGTTCACTACCAGCGTCTCAAAACAAGCCGTATATAAAAGATGTTAATCAAGGACAGTTTAGAATGACAGTTCAATATGAAAGATTGGTATTTTTGTTAATAAATGGTATGAGCCGATAACTTCATAATATTACATGAAGTATGGCAAATAAAAGTTTATGATATCAAAATGAAATAGTAAGTATAACAAAAACATAAGTCCACCTTCAGACTTCCCCTGGAATTTCAATTCCAGTCCAACTTATGGAGCTTGAAACTAAGATAATTTTAATTTTTCACATTCCATTACAATATATTTTCGACTTTATTACCCCTTCATTTTTATGTTAAATACCTATCACAATATTTAAAAGAATATGAAGAATAAACGAAAGATCGGTATGACTTTCATATTAACATGTGTGCATCACAAAAAAACTTTTGCAGGTTTTCCTTAGTTTAGTTTCTCGTGTAAACTAACCAACAGTCAAATATCATGGAAGTTAGAAATCAAAAGGATTTTCTTTAGTCCATATATTACTAGCGATCCGTCCCGACTTCGCTCGTAAATAACAGAGGCTGTTCGGGAGTTGTAAGTACCCAGACATATAACTTGTAATTTTTTGTCAGGGAATGTCTTCAATTTTATTTATTATCCGACTATCAAGTATGGTACTTCCAGCAAGACCCGGAGCCGGGACATAAAGCAGTCTTAGTTGGATGCGAACGCCGAGACGTTCGCTTTCGGATAAACGGGCCGTGAAGAATTTTCCCATGTAAAGTGCGTATACTTAAGTGGCCACAACGTTCAATAGACTTATTGCACTCAATGGAGACCACTCGGAATAAGCGTTATATGTTTGACCTTCATGTACCCGCGCTAAATAGTGTAACCCCTTGTACCAGCGCAAGGTGTAACGGATCGAAACATTAAAATCCGTAACCTTGATTTTTTTGGGATAACCTATTGGAAATTTATACTGTATTTAAAGTCAGGGATATGTTTTGAAACATTAGTTATTCCTACAAACTAAGGTAAAATGAACCAAAATTAATATTCTTCTTCAACATAACATCTTCTAGATAACAGAACTAGGAATAATAAAATAAAATCTAATCCTCTTGAGATTCATTACTATAGCAATAAGGGGAAACCATAACCGCATGTTCCAAAGGATACCATTACTCTGCCTCAGGTCACCTATTTTATTTTATCGAATGCGACATTCCATCTCATGGCGGCATGGGATTTCTTGTGAGTAAGTCCCTCGTAGATAACATCGTTGAAATCTCTAGTATGTCAGGTAGGGTGACGTATCTTATACTTAAGCTCCCTAAGAGGTATAAGCCTTAAAGTGATACACGTATACGCTCCAACCTCGACACATTACGATGGCGACGTGGAGACAACCTATAATGATGTCCCTCAAAGGCCTTACATAACGTCTATAAGGCCCACTTCAATGTTGTTATGGGGGAATTCAATGCCAAGGTGGGAGTGCGAAATGGTGTCGAAACGAGTCTGGGACTACATGGAAGGGGAATTCGAAATCATGCGAGTGAAATGCTGGTAATTTTCCTCTAGAAAGACGAACTCTTATTTTAAGAAGAAGCCCTATAGGAAGTGTACATGGCAGGACCCCGGTTTTGTGACTAGGAACGAGAGTGACTTTATTATGATGGACCGAAAGCATGTATTTAGGGATGTCTCCGTGTTTAACCATCACCCACTGGTTGGAGGCTCTCAGAATATAGCTTTTCGACTCGAGCGTATCTGATTAGTATATACCATGGTAGGTTCCGAGAATTTCCAGCTGTAAATAAAAGACCTAGATATGTTGCACACTACAATAGCAATTGGCTAGGCCATGAGTGGCCTCATTGGTTGCATGCGGAACGTGTGTGTATAATATTGTAGGAGTGAAATATACGAACAGGAAAGGTGAACTATCGGATGAGACGCTTGGACTTATGAGGGAGCGCAGAGCACACGAAGACGTTACGTCTGGCGATGCCAAGATTCTTTCAAAGCAAATCCGCAAACTAATACTCCGAGTCCCTGGCAGCTCAAATACGCAACGGGTTACCAAAGCGATTGAGCAGTATAGAGGGTCGAGGGTTTCTGCGGAGAAGCTTGGAAGAAATAATCTGACAAAGGTTAGGACTGATGCTGAGGTTACCGATACTTTTAAGCCTGGGATATTATTATCTGGGATCGAAGTTCGTCATCCCGACATTTTAAACAACGATCCGCGTAACACGACATTTGTCAAACAATCTGCGGAACGTCAACTCGAGTGAGTTTAGTCTGGCTCTTACGTAGCTTAAAGGCGAAAAGGCTCCAGGTAAAGACGGAATTACAGTTGATATTCTAAGCTCAGGAGGCGAATCTGTATTAAAAAGATCTTATATTTTGTGACTCCAGCGGGGCTTACCTCCCAAGGCACGGCTCGGAAGTGACCTTGTTTTGCTTTTTAAGAAGAGTGACAAATCACTTCTTTAGTCCTTTTCTTCATCAAATGACAGACCTGTTTCACTTCTGGGCTATATTTACAAGTTGTTCTCAAGAGTCTTGATGAATCGTGTCACCACAAAGCTTGACAAATTACAGCCACCGGAGCTTAAGCCGAGTTGTACAAAAGACACATGAGTGCAATCTGTCGCTGTGCCTTGCCTTTGTACAAAAGACACATGAGTGCAACCTGTCGCTGTGCATTGCCTTTGCGGACTGCGAAAAAAACTTTTGGCTCTGTCGAAACTTGGGCTGTCCTGGAAGCTTTACAGCGATGTCAGGTAGATTGGCGGTACGTCGAAGTTTGTATGACGCTGATTTTATATCTGTTCTGATTCCAGGAGACCAAACAAGGCCAATGAAATTTCATCTAAGACTGCGACGGAGGGATGTCAATTCCCCGAAACATTTTGCACTGATGTTCTGAAGGACGTCTTTAAGACTTAAGACTGTGCAGAATGCGGCATACATATTAACGGAGAGTACCTCTTACATCATCGTCTTTTCTTCTACGAAACAAAAAAGTCTTTGTCGTCGACGAAACAATGATGGCCGAATCGTTGGAGAGCTTGCAGGAAATGTTGCACAGCCCAAATGAATCCTCCCGACGTATTGGTCTTAGGATTAACTTGGACAAGATAAATTTCATGTTCATCGAAGACGTTCTGCCTAGACCGGTCAACGTCGATTTTGCTGCTACTGAAGTCGCAGACGAATTCGCCTACCTGGGACAACTATAGCAATTAGGTAGACATAACTTCGAGAAGGAAGCAGATAGAAGGAAGCTGTTGTGCATCATTCCGGTAGCTTCGTCACATTTTCACGGCACATATACAGCAGAGCTTCAATACAGTCTTCAACCAATGCGTTCTACCCGTGATGACCTACGGGGTCGAAACATAGCCTCTTAATTTAGTACTGGTCCACAACTTTGCAGTAACTCAACGGGCTATCGAAGGTGCTATGTTGAGTTTTTTTTTATTATTCAGCCTAGTTTCCTTCTAGCTCGATGCTTTTAGTCCAGTGATTCTCCAATGTCGTACTCCAAGATACTCGTCTAAGGAGACAATGAATTCATCATTTGATGAAAATATTCGGCCATCTGACTTTTTTTTCCCCCGATGGGACCTACTACTGGCAGCGCTGTTGCCCTCGCCCCTACAGTTCGTCGTGTCTACGGAAGACTATTTTGTCTTCAGGTTTACCTGACCATTTCTTGAGATTCGGGAATAAGTAGAAGTCGCACGGGGCCAGGTCCTGGGAATAGGAGGAGGGGTGTGGGGGTGTGTGCAATAACAATTTAAACCGAAATTCATGGAGCTTGGCAACTGGTCATCTGCAACCCTTGACGAGTGCATTGTCGTGGTTGAATGTACCTTTCTTTTTGGTTATATGAGGGCGTCCCTTTCGGATTTCTTCACTACTTCTTTACAGCAAGCTTGCATAATACTCTCCATTTACTGTTTTTCCTCTTTGCATATAAACACAGAAATGATCTCTCGAGCATACAAAAAATTTTGCAGGCCGACAAAAACATCTTATTGTTCAAAGGTATTTTCTGAAGCGTTCATTAGCAATCATTACGGTAACAAGTGTTCAATGGACAGACTAAACGACAAATTTACAGTCTGACGTCTGTAATTTATTGATTGTAAAAATTTTTTTGAACAATGTACTGATTCTACTGTAACTTCAGTATTTGGTACTCGCTATTTAGCATTCACACAAATAATTGTTACTGATGCATAAATTTCATGACATGACATAGAAATTCATTCAATGTGACTATAAAATCACCCTTGGTTTTATTTGGAAAAGTATACTGTAGTAGTATTTAGAAAAAAAATATACTGTTGAACGTAAAGACAAATTCAAATCTGAATATGTTTTTTTCCGCCGACATGTTCTTCGCTCATTTTTAGTGCCGCAGCCGGTTTCATTGTGATTTTCTCAACGAAATTACCCAAGTGCTAAATTAAGTGAGATATACGCTAACCTCCTTGACAACCTACTAAGGCTGCAATGCAGAAATTGTACAAATACAACTGAAAACTGAAGAACAGCAGTTCAAAACTTTTGATTATCATGTGTGTGAATATAAAATTTGGCTGTTGTCCTGGATTATTCCGGGATTTGAAAACTGTGGAACCACATTGTGGGATGTTGGGAGTATTTTAAAGTCGGTTAGAAAAAAATAATATATATTCATGATCACTGTCGATCAATATCAGATTTTAAAAAAATGATTAAATTAAAATATTTTTCTTACAATCCTATCCCCTAGATAGTATATAGTATATAGAAACGCGACAAAGAAATGCTATCGAACTGTCTCAAATGTGAAAATTAAATGAAGGCAATTTTATAAGCTTTACCAAGTAGATCAAGAGCGAAGCACAGCTTATTTGTTCTGAACTCTCTTGTTAGATAAATTGAAATTCAAAAAGAAACCAGACACCTGCATTAAAAAAGTTCATAATCAGATTTTCAAGAGTTTTAATTTTTTCCCACTGTATAATAGAATTATGCGCCTTTTAACTGGAAATTACAAAAACTTAGGCCACTTTGTTCAGTAAACTGAGTTTCGAAGTAATAAAGGGGAGACTAAATCAATGATGTTACTCATTCTAACTTTGATGTCTAATTGTTTTCACAATAACAGACAAACTTATTTCGACAAGGTAATAAATTAATATCAACAGAATCGCCAAACTTTTGTATGATAGTATGTATTTTGTAACGTGTTTCATATCAGAAATCTGCGGTCTGTGAGCATGCTCAAGTCGGCCCCCGCTATCACAATAAATTTCATAAAGCACAAATCATCACTGGAGAACAAAGATTTCTTCCAAGGATGATCCATGAGGATATTGAAAATAAAATAAGACAATCCGGATAAAAAAAAATACTGCTGGCTTCCCGTTGCTTGAGACACAGAAATATTCACATGAAAAACTAAATATAACATTTTAAGGCAACAAGATATAATAAGTAGTATTTGCGTTTAACGGAACAACTAAATTATTATAATTCTCCGGGTACTTTTAGTAACTTGTGACATGTGGACATCTGATATATCAGTTTACCCGTGAACATGGTTGCAGTAATTCTTCCGAAACGTCGGGCTAGTTAACTAATTACGCAGTTCCTTCCATAAAAATAATTTTGAAAATCAAAATTGGCACTTTAAGAGCAAGATAAAGAATACAAAAAGATATGTGCGAAAAGTTAACTCTTTCGGAGTGAATCGCAGCCGCTTAATATCGATACATACGAATGTCTACAGTAAGATTTATTGAAAATATAGTATATAATATGAAAAATAATGCTTCGTAAATATTAGTAATAAATAATACTTCCTGATTACATTAATAACATTCAATTAATATAACAGGGAATTGTTTTTATTTGAGAACATATAGAGAGAGTTAGGAATACGGATTCACACACGACTTTCATGTACGTCGACTGCCGCTTAAGTGTTATAAGCGTAGGTTTACGGGACCTGATGCGTCTACGCAAGTCGTGAGAACATACTGTATTGTTTGTGAAAACGGTCGTGAGTAACTAAAGTGGGCTATCAACGTGGGAAAATACGTAACGTTGAATAGTGAAGAATAAACCAACGACTTTAGAGTGCCGTTCACTACAGTCCGTAAATAAATTGTTTGTTATTTATAATCAGAGAACTAAACTAATCGATATTATGCAAATTAATATACATTTAAGCGGGTGTTAGCAGGCTGACTGCACTCAAACGACGCAGATCAGTATGGTTCTGTAGTAGAGGTCACGTTTGGGAAGATGATGATTCAGTGAAATTCTAGATCAGGGTTATATGCGAGTATTTGGACATCGACCATCTCTTCATTCATTCCAATAGATTTATTTCCAGCAGTGGCTAATAGTATCAAAGGTTTAATTACAGATATACATCGTAGTTTCTGGTTACAATTCTTTTCTCTTGAAATATGGCAACTGACTAATTAAACAAGTTTTGTTCGCGAGACTGATAATCCAGCGCCTTTATAAAGAATCTGCCTCGTTAGTTGTTTTTTTATTGATTATTGAATTTGAAGCAGGTGTAATCATATGGACATTAAAATACCCTGTGCTGATCGAATTAAACCAACTCGTCACAACAAACGAAAGCTCACCCGTTAGGCTAAAATAAACACTAGTGATTGAGTTTGGATTGTTTTAAGGATTTGACGACTATGCTCGCTTTTTCTACATAAATGCTAATCCATCGCACATTTAAATTTAAATTTAAATTACAAACACAAGAGTATGTCAGTACTTTATACCGTTTGTCTTTTTATCAATAAATTTTCAAAGGCTTACGACTTCCGACGAATTAAAAATTGAATTTTTGTTTTTCTTTTTTGTGTATGTATGTTCCTATATAATACACAAAACGATTACTTAAATGGAGTGAGAATTAAACTTATATGAAAATATTTTAGACAAAATTTAATTTGGTAAGTTCTTAATTTTATTTTTATAACTCTATATATTTTATTAAAATAGCTTTATTTTTTAAATTTTTGTTAGTAATAGTTAGCTATCGGAGTTCGGTCGTGTTGTCGTTATATCCAGCAGTGGACCAATGAGGGCTGACAATGATGATGATGGTCATGATGAATATTTAACTTTTTCATGTTCAATTTATGTTTGTGTCTAAGTTTTAATTAGGTGCTGAATAAAGGAGCTATGTATGGGTGCCGTAACTACATTGATCGATTGAATATTCAATTAGTTTGTTTTCAACTTTTCTTTAAATTATTTGTTATTTTTGGAGTCTGTTATATGTTTTAATAAAAATTAAATTTTTTATCTAATTTTTCGTGAAATTTTGCAATAATGATGTAACCTTAAGAGTGTAATCTTTCGAATAAAATAATATTTTTTGAAATCGGTTATAGATGACGATTTTTCTTAATACACTTTGTTTTCCTAAATGCGGCCTCCACTCCAGAATCTTAGTGGCATATCTGCCATCTGATCTTCTGAGTTTGTGGCCAGCCCATTACTACTTAGGAAAACAAAGTGTTGGTTGACCGTTCACCAGGTGGGAAGACGATATCCATGCAGCAGCTGATCCGAGATGGATGCGAGTAACAGGAGATCGGCCGGCTTGAAGTTCATTGAAAGAGGCCTATGTCCAGCAGTGGACCGATAAGGGCTGATAATGATGATAATGATGATTTGCTTACTACACCTATTAATTATAGTTATTACAATTATTTCATCTTAAAAGTGTAGTCTTTGGAATAAAATAATATTTTTTTATCGAATATAGATTACGATTTTTCCCCTAACGTTGCCATGAATCTGTACCACATTCCTTTCATGATCTGCTCAGGTTATTAGACAATACCTAAATGTCCGAATTAGTAAAGCATGCGAAAAAACAAATGAGCAAAGAAATTATGCGAACTCATAGTATTTGAAAATAATATCTATTTTCGAACTTTTACCTGTTTGAACCACTGATTCACAAAAAAACTGTAAATCAGTTTTCACTTGCGGCAATTCTACATTATCACCTCTACCTTACATCCGTTTTTGTTCAACACAAATTTCTACTAATGAGAAAATACCCGTACCTAGAGTACCAATGTGGGTGAGCGAAAGATAATTATTATTATTATCGTTCCCTTAAGATAATTAATTAAATTAATCTAGATAGTAATTTTCTTAGAAATAATAGAATTACTTCTAAGAAAATTATAAAACTGGTAATTATTAGAGGCAGATTATACTTATAGCTAAATCAGCGGAACCTTATATTTGTTAACGGCAGATTACAGTTATCATGCATTGTACTTAATACACTTAGTTTACCTAAACGCGGCGTCCACTCCTGAACCTTACTGGCACATCTGACATCTGACCTTCTGAGCGTGTGACCAGCCCATTGCCACTTAGGAGAACAAAGTTTTGGTCGAACTTTCAAGAGGTGGGAACGTTCAAGAGGTGGGCCATGCAGTAGCTAGTACGGGACGGATTCGAGAAGCAGGAAATCGGCCATCTTGGCGTTCATTGAAAGAGGTCTGTGGCCAGCATTGGACTGATAAGGACAGATAATGATGATGATGTGCTTAATACAGTTATTTCAGTTATTATTATTTTGTATGTATAGGTTTTTCAATTTCACGCGAAACAAGTCAATTCTAAATCACTAGCCTAAATTTAAATGAACTAAATAAAATATGCAGTTGCTTACACCATCGGGAATGAGGCTTACCTCGGTCCGACAGATAATGACCTGCGGATGAATAAATGGATTTTATCTGCGAATTACTTTTCAAGGATTCGCAATAAATATTTTAAAATATTACTTCTGTAAGCAATTACATTGTCTGATTAAAGAATTCCAATATGCATTATAATTTTATTTTATTTAACAGATATAATTTATTTAATACATTTATTTGACTTCTTTATGATAGCGGTAGCGTTAGTCGTAATGAATACACTAATAAAATCAAATGTAATTGTGTCATTTGATCCTAATGTAGTAAAAATTCGATTTTTAATTCTGGTTATCACTGATCCCGGAAAGTATAAATATTGTATTCAGTCGGAAATTCCACACAATATGTGGAATTTATTTTAAAACAAGATTACTGTGTAAGAGACTGTTGCCGAATCCGAGTCGGACCAGCGTCCCCAGATAAGTGAATCTCCCGTAAGAAATATAAGGGCTATCATCTCGTGACCTAGGTGACATACCGAAAATGCAAAGAAAGACTCAACCAACTGACTTCGGAGTGTCCCGAAACAGTGACCGATCTTAGAAAACAGAGAAAGAAAATCTCATCGTGGTAAGCACGATTAGTGAAAAGTATGGACAATTTGTATGTACATGTGTCTGTGCTAATATCTGAAAATACTGATTTTAATATATTTTATATTTTTAAGTTATTGACCCTGGGTAACGTATATATAATTCCTTCTGTGTGTGGTGTCCATCATGTGGAACTCTATGATCCAAATTAAAATGTCATGGAAAAAGCGTATTAAGAAATGATATAAAGATGAATATTTTCTGTGAATATTGTACCTGCCCACAGATGTAAGCTCTAAGAGTTAAGCCAATCCGTAGGATGCATCGTTTAATTGCTTCACAAAGCTCACGACGGTGAAGTGTAATTGTAACAAAATTACTGAAAGAATGCAGGTCCTCATAATTATTGTATACGAGGGGTGATTGATAAACATCCGAAACCACAACGATAGACTTAAATAATCTATTTCGTTCGCATCTCCAATGCCGTTACGCCAGTAGGGGATAACAGGGGATCGACATTGATAATACAAAATTAAACATAAAAGTGAAACCCAAATAATGGCGGCACGTTTGCTAAACACTATAAGCACACATCTAATCCTATAATCGATTTAAAAACACATTTGTCTATTGATTGTTCCGAATTTTGTTGATCGAAAAATAATTGGTAAAAAAAATTCGGCATTGTAAACATTACACGTTACTATTACAACAAATTAAATTTATGACAGAACAACTTCTGCCTGGACAGCTGCTAGTTGTCAATATTTGCAGCAGCCATAGCTTTAGGCTATCTGCCGTAGCTTTAAACGCTGAATATTCAAAACGATTTTTTGAATCTTTTTAATCATGTCCGGATTCGTTCACTTCTTCGACTTCGCAACTCTGTCTCCCACGTTTAAAATCAGTTACCCAGGTGTGAATTATACTCAATGCAGGAGCTGTATTGCCTAAAATACTGCATAACTTCACTCTAATCTGGGTTGCATTTTCCCTTTTAAAACATAAAAATGTATAAAGAATCTATAACCGCACGAATTTCGTATCTTTCAATTGTTGAGAAAGTTTACGGCAAAAATTCTATCAGTTCGAATGAATACAAATTTGGCGTTCCATTTTCGAAAAGTTGACAGAATACAATGTAATAAATTTTGTTTTCCTATCTTTTTTTAGTTAGTCCTTTCGGTCGGTTATCAATCAGACTGGTACGATGAATTTGATGATGAAACTCTATTGACGATCAAGTATTTGCATGATTTATCTATGCTGTAGGGTTTAGATTTGCCTAATCTAGCTCCAAACAGAGAGACACTACTACTACTAACAATAGTGATAATTATGATACGAAGCTTCTTAAATCCTATTTCCCTCACGCTCCAAGACACCTTAAAAACTGAATACACACTTATATTCACGCATACACGCGCCATGGAAATCCATGTAGGGGAACAAACACACACTTAACCCAGGACTCACAAAATCACCGCTCTCCCTTACCATCCCAATAATTATAATAAAAATTTGAATACTTGGCGTAGGCTCTTAACAGACTCTCGATATACGGACTTAAGTCCAGTTAAAAGAAAATTGTTTATTTATATAGTAATAATACTTGTAATAGTATATAAATACGCTCTCCTTAACGGCGATCAAGACTACATTATAAAAAGAAACTAATTAAAAATCAATTTTTAACAAATCAGAAGCAATTATAAAATAACACAAAATTTGTGAACTAGTGAGTCGGTGCGAGATGAAATATATCCTTATCAGTGACACTGAACGAAACCTTCCTTTGTTGAGTTAATGGAAAATAAATCCTTAACAGCAGACTTTTCGTAAATTATTTAGGTGGAATAAATTAAATTTCATTATAAATTCTGACAAATTGGACGAGCATTCGAGAATGGTCGTTACCCGGCAATATATCATTTCTTTTATTTGTTTGCCGCTGAACAGAATTAATTATGAAAAACTGTTCCGAGAATGATTTCCTTTGTCGCGTCATAGTATGTTGTGTAAGTATTGTTTATTTTTATTGGTTTTTTTACTTCTTTTTGGAGTGCTTGTTAAAATTGGTTTGTCATGTTTGTACAAATAAGTACTGGGTTGATTAAATTTTTTCCTTTTTAAACAATGTTCTTCAAAAGAGTTCAACATTCGTTTGTGTTTTTTTATATAAAATATTATTTTGAGACTTCAATGAACAAGAGTGTAATTTATTGAAATATTGAGTCAATTTATAAATAATACCAGCTGTGCCCACGTAATTCCAGATTCCAGGGAAATTTTAGAACAAAAAAGTCCAGTGCGTGCCGGGCTTCATGCAATGTGGGGTACCGTAGTTTTTACAACAGCCAAGTGTGAGTCGGACCTCACTTGCTGACCGAGCGTTCTATACCATTTCCTTTTGGTTCCGTCGAATCGTGAGGAAATACATTTACGCACTACAACCGGTCATGGGTGGGTATTCGATGGGTGGGTGATATTGACCGCTGATAATGAGGCATCGCGGATTTTTCAGCAATAGCTCACCTTGGCGATAGTCCAGTCCCTTGTAAGGATCCTATAATATTGGGGCCAATGCAAAAACCTAAATCGGCCACCTTTAAAGTCGTGGACGTGAATGGGTTCAGGTTCCCACCTTAAACCCTGGTGGTTTGAGAGGTGTCATAAACTGCGAAAGTGCCATCGCCGCACACCCGTTCGTCAACCGAAAGGTAGGCCATTCTGGAACATGTCCATCTTGCAGAACGGGACCATCCACCAGGACCTGTCAGTCTCGAGTGAAAAGAAAACCACGAACGTATGCAGTCGCATAATATTTCAGTGGCTCCTTTGAGCGCTGTGCGTTTTTATGCAATATGTAGTTCTAAGTTGCAATGGGATGGGTTCCCATCCTTCTTCCCTTCCCCTTGTGCAATGGCGTCTCATCCATTTGCTCCTTTATCCCCTCTTCTTATAAGAGGGTACATCGAGCAGTTCGCTCATTTCAATTGGCTTCGCCTTGGTTGTCCGCTGAGCGTCAGCCCAACCGCCACGACTAGTCTTGAAACACGTTCGAGCTTGCGAGTGACTTGTGTTAGTGATGTCGTATTTCAATCAATTTTCTTTCAATTTCAATCAACAGGAATATTTTAATACGATGATGTGTCACGGTTGATCGGAGTGTAATTATGTAGGAGAACGCACTCTTTACGTGAACCTGTAAATTATTCCAAGGAACGAGGCGCTGCCGTCTGTAGTGACATTCCAACGTCTGCACATGTGCATGTATGCATTGCCTCGTCTCACATTTAGAAGATGCGGGGAAGCGGAGACGTCACGACGACGGCATTGATGAGCAAGTATTGGTGATGTTAGGAAATATCGTACAGGAAGTACGCGCTCGCCGGGACGCGAAAACTACCATGTCTCCTACCATGTGGCTACGAGCGTCGAATGGAGCTTGTTTGTTGACAAGTTCATGACCCAGCAGGTACCTGTTGTAGGCGACGCCAGCGCGCGGTGGCGGCATTTTGAACAAAATGTTATGTAAAATGTAAGTAAAATGTTATCGCGTGTAATAACGGGGTAAATCATCTTTTTGTTTATAATTTTGTAGTGATTTCATATTTATTTCATTTTTTTTTTGGTCAATAATACTAAATGAGATGAATTTATTACATTTGAATATCGATTCATGCCCTTAGCAGGAACAACAGCGTTTGTGTTACACATTGTATAGCTGCACAAATTATTGTGTAACGAGTAGCGTTTACGAGGCCGAAATCAAAATATTATTTTTGCATTATAATATAATTTTTATAAATCAAGGACAGTTTTGCGATATTTTGTGAAATATCCGTGCAAAGCCAGAACGGACAGCTAGTTTTTTTTTATTATTCAACGCCTACACTCGCTAACTGATTCTGAATTACAAATCTGCAAAATTTACTTGAAAATCTTAATGAGATAAATTTTATGAATAATTAACACAATAAAATAAATCTGAATTGTGAAGATACAGTCGGCGATATACGGCGCTGACTGCAGATACAGATCTGCACTATAAAATAGTAAAAACGCATCGGCATAGTAATTATGTGGATGTTCATGGGCGTCAGCACTTGTTAAAAAAGCTTTGATTTCACATTTGCCCGCTATTCCATAAAAAAATAACATGAACTACTTTTTATGTTGAATAAAATGAGTGGCCATCTTGGTACCCCAAGGTCTATCGGGTTTATGGTAACAGAAACGAAGACGCTGCTAGCATTATCTTAATTTTGTGTGAATAAATTAGGTGTTTTGATTTAATTACAGTCTGTATAAGGTAGCAAAGTAGCCTTTTCACGACTAGCGACGCAAGAAAACCGCCGCATTTTTGTCGAGAAGATGTTGACTTACTTTCCTCCTCCCATCCAATGGGCCACCGGCTACTCACAATCTACACGAAACACGACTTACACATCTGTCACTACATGGCGGTGTCATGGGAGAAAGAGGCATTTCTGCGGTCGTGACGGCTCAATTCGGCTGGAATGGAGCAATTGCACTCCCTCGTTGCGAATACGAATCAGCTTATTTTACGACAAGAAGTAACGACATGGAGCTGAATATCTTTAATTGCTTATATTAGTCATAAGCAAACAAAATTTAATTTTATATAATATATACAGCTCTTCAAATATCATACTTGAAACCTTATTGCAATAAGTCTTTTCCGTAAAGGGGTTTTAATTTTTTTCCTTCACAGAGTGAATGATTGACGACGTTTGTGGTTTAAATCTAGAACATTCATGTTTTTCCCATGGTCAATTATACGTGGCATGTTCACGGGTCGGAAGACCATCTGCGTTGTTTGTTTTTGCGCCTGATAATAAAACAAAAAATGTCGTGTATCACAGGGTACTTAAGTGAAGAGCAATCTATGTACTAAATACAGAAATAATAATGAATGATTAATGTACTTATTTAATTTTTTTTTGTATTTTTTCCAATAAAAAAAACACCATCTGCTGATTTATTGCCATTAAGGCGGAACAAAGTTCGCCGGGTCAGCTAGTTATTAAATATAACTTACATTTTGACTCTCCTTCTCTTAATGTTTACATATTAATATAAATATGCAGAGTTTGTTTGTTTGTTTATGCTAATGTTAGGAACTACTGGCCCGAATCTCAAAAAGTACTTTTGTGTTGCATGTTTCATTTCGTCATTGAGAGAGACCTATGTCCAGCAGTGGACCGACAAGGGCTGATAATGATGATGATGATGATGATAGTTCATTTATGGAGGAAGACTACACAGCATGACGCTACAACTAATATAACCGGATTCACACTGGTATATATCACTATACATACACTGGTGAGACCGCGGGGTAATGCCAAATAATACATTATATCCCTATACGTTCAATTTAACACATTTGTGAAAATGCCCAAGAACATTATCATAATCAATTCATTTAACACATAGTTACCTTTTTTTAAATCTTCTACCCCATACTTTTTGTTTTATATTACTGTTACAACTGCAAAGTAGATATTTTTCCGTACCTCTCTTTGGTAATTTACAGTCTTCACATGGACAGAACCGAGTGGGAAGTGACAACCCCATAGCCATTTTCCTGCAAGGTCACAGCTCACCGCCCCTTCAGATGCTAAAACATCTTGGTTTGGAGCCCTTTATTTTTCTGTTTCCTCCAACCATCGTAGCTACTTCGACTACACGGCATTCGAGTCGGCGTCCGTCCATAGGGTCGACACAGGAGTGGCGCCAAACACGGTTCTCCGTTTGCTCTGGGAGCTGTGGAAGTGCTCCGATAATGGATGGACGCTACTTAACTCTACATTTACTAACCCAAAAAAAAAAAACAATCTCTAATCCTTCAGAGATTATTTTCTACGCACTACACTAGCCTCAAATCTCAGCGTCATTTCTACGACGTTCTAACCTGATGCTACCTGTAGAGAGCAGAGCTCCGGTCTGGATCTCCTTAGATCCTGATCCTGGGATCCAAGTGTGAAGACGTACGAGACTGACAACGATGAAATACAGAGTCAATTGAAAGGGCATCAATATCCGATGATGATAACTATAAAAAGATTTTTTATTCTATAAATAATTGGGACCAGTATATCTATTTATGTATAAAGAATTACATTCGCTACAAAGACATTCTTTTTGAAATTTGAAATTCCTTCGCTGATTGCTTTTGTCTGCGTTACAAGTTAAATAACATTGTATTTGTAAACTGCTTGCTCTCTTTAAACTCAAATACGAATGCGAAAATTTCTCTAATTTCATTTATACCACAAACTTGTAGTTTTTCAAGTCACCGTGTTTGTGGTTAAGCTCCTCCGAGAGGGGTCAACCCATGTCAATTATCCAGATGAAGCCAAAATGAAAAAAAAAATCGGGTGAATCCAGATGAAGCCAAATGAACAGAGGTGGCTGCTTTTTATGGCCTTTTTAAAAAGAGGTAATGCCGTGCTACAAAGGAGGAGATAGTGCTATGCCTCGTGCTTCCATCGTGCTATGCAACGGAATTGGGTCTGCACGACCGGGGAGGTACTTCTCGCTCACATAATACTACCTTAAAGTGACATCTTTAGTGTAGCGTTTCCTGCGGTTTGTGAGCAGCCGGTGGCCCATTGGAGGCAGGGAATGTAGCGCAACGCATAGGCATAGTAATCATGTGGATGTTCATGGGCGACAGTTAGTCGTAAAAATGGCTCCAATTACTCGTTTTCCCCCTATTCTATAAAAAAGGAACAAAAGTGTAGGTGGAAGAGGCGCTGTTTATAGTATTCTTTTAAGAAGAGAGGACTAAAGAACAGGAGGATTAGTAGGCTCTTTTCGCACGGGGCGTGGGTCAAGGATGGGAAACCCACCCCATTGTAATGTCACAACGTAGGTGCGATTGTTATGTGGTGCGAAGCAACCTTTCTGTAGAGGTGAAGTCAGCCAGTCTTTGGGGGACTGAGTAGCCGTTTAACGTCAAGTTACCATTCGTAGTTCCGGGACACCTCACCTAGCATTGATGGCACTCACGGTGGTTATTCACAGTGGTTTCTTCGCGTTTTAAAGTGCCGCGCGCCTTACACAAATAAGTGCGTTTCCCCACGTCAAAAATATAGCCATAGCAAATAATGGTAAAGGATTTCGGAAGTAACTGGGGCCCGGAAGCTTAACATTAAAGGAAAATCTTTGTACCCTCTAATCTGTTTCCCTTATTTTTTAAGAGATAGTGGTATACTGTACAGGAGGTGGTAGTGGTAGTGCCATGCATGGTGTATGACACTACATCCTCTCATTTTATAACCCATAGATGTCTAATGCTGTGCGCGTACATTTTGCGCAAAGACCTTTAACTATAACATATCATTAAATAAAATTAATTTTGCCCTCCTGTACAATAAAATGGTGTAAAAAAATTGCAGAAAGTCTAATATCAAAGAGTATAGCATTCCATCTCCTAGGTGGGCTAATTTCATGTGTATAAATTTCTAAGATTGTTTATTTAGAGCTCAACTTACACTGGAAATAATGACAGTCTTTTATTATTCCTTCTTTTTCTTTAAAATGTTAATTAATTATTGATATTCTTGTAATTTACAATGGTGACGTATAAACAGTGCTTTATTACAGTATATGTCGTGATTTATCGATAAGCAGAAAAACTATAGAAACATAAATACATGTATTTTATTTGGAAAATTTATGCTTGAATAAATTACTGTATACAGGTTAGTGACTTCACTTACATGCAATAAAATTAATTGTTATCTGATTTAGTCCCTTTGAAATTTGTAGATTTTGTTCTTAGGAAGTATTTGAGTCTTAAAATACTTCTACATACTAATATTTCTGGTGTTTTTAATTATAGATGTATTGTAATCCCCATTCTGTATATGAGATAACGAGGCAAACCTGTAGTCGCAGTATAGAATATACCGCCACCTACTAACACTTGTAGAACTGCTTACCAGCAGTTACTTAATCCGCTACCTGGTACCCATAACCGACACAAAACTAAAACCTAACAACATAGCATCATCTCTACGTCGTTATTATGTGTGCGAGAGGCGAATTTCGAGTCCTGATTGCCATTTCAGCTGCAATATAGCATTGGTACATTACAGTCAGTCACAGAACACATCTAAGTTCTTTGCAGCATCAGTGTAGTATATATATATAACCTAGTAAACACTCATCAAACACCATACAATATACTATCGATAAGCACTACCTATATTTCCCATCACTAGTCACGAGAAGCTGACTGGTCATATTGTATTTTTTTACGCCTTGCCTTCCCCGTGTACCTCATTTTGTACGCAGAAATTATGACGTGCGATATCTATAGAGACAACCTATAGAGGTTGTAACGTTGATAGGCCGGCAAGAATGGCCGGATCATAATATCCGGCATCGCGTTACCACACCAAGGGATAGAAGACGCGGAGTTCCCAGTACATAGAAAAGGGACTGCGACGCAAAAAGCGAGCCCAGAAGCCCAGAACCTCTTTTGCTGCAAGGGACAGATATTCATCACTCCGGTGCAAAGAGGGGAGGGATGGCTTAGCGAAACTCCCTAAAATAGCAGAGATTACGGACAAATAGTGGAAATGATCATTTAACGCCTTGGCAGGGTCTATAATTGTGGCCATTTTACACAGATTTTACCCATAACATTTACATATTATGCCCATCAACACACTCTTCTAAAGTACAAAGTCCTCCTTTATCGATAAAAACTTAATTTCTCCGCTGCCACTGGATTATTTTTAAAATACATATAAAGAGTAATTTTATTTTACCTAAGAGCACGGTCCCAATTCTATGCCTAATACGCTTAATTGGAACAATAAATTACGTAGGTAACTAAAGAAGTAGAAATTTAATTTCTAGTCAATTTAAGTCAAATTGAAGTTTATTTTGTCTTCGTCGTTTCATCACTTTTGTCTTTGTCGTTTTCCTTTACATGTTGGTCATGCTTAAAGATCGAAATTGTGTAGAAGCTTTAAAAAAGAACATTAAAGTTGGAACTTTGAAACGTAGCTGGAAGCGTCAATATCATACACTGTCGTTTTTTTGTTGACGCGGGATACGCATTTACGCGCCTTCACTGCTCCAGGATGGGTTCCAGTGATTTGTGGTGCTCGCGGCACGTTATAGTGCCGAATATATATAAAACCACCGCGATTGTGCCATGAGTGCCGCCTTTAGTGACTTGCCCCGGAACAACAAGTCATCAGGGCACCTCGAGGGCTACTCAGTCCCCTAAGGGTCCAACTCCATCTCCGCAGATGGTCCCGCTATACAGGACAACCCAAGATTTAAGTAAACTACTTAAAATAATTATGTAAACCATTTTTGTATACATAAAGAAATATTTATTATTATTATTGGCAATATTCAAAGAACTAACCAATTAAAACAGTGTGGCGCTCAAGAAATTTTGAGGGAATTTGTGCAAGTTGCTATATTAAATCCCTAAAATTTATATCTGCCTTTTTTAATTTTTTTATATCACGACGGGACCAAATCGGGAGTATACTTTTCGAAAAGAAATTGAAAATCGTTCCACGTAATCGCGTAACACAAAAAATAAATTGACATACAAACTAATTATGAATATCCTGCTTTTTGAAATCCGTTAGTAAAGTCTTATTAGTTGCTATAAGTTAAATAAACTGAAAGGTTTGCTGATAACCCAAAAATGTGTGGTAACACATCGCTGGTGTTTATTATGTATATTTTACTGGTAAATTACCACAGTATGTTAGTGTATGGATTTATATACTGGTAATTGTTTTCTACGGTTTTATTTACTTTGAGCTGAGGAAGAATGTAAACGTTACAAATAATACTTCGTCACCCCACGGGTAATAATATTAATCATTTGAGGCCGTACTGGGCTTTTCTTCACTTCCACGGCAAAATAAGATTAAGTAAAGTAAGTTTAATAAGGTAATGATAAATTGATTATTTACAGAGCAGCAATAACAAACTATACATATACTTCTCCCAGTTATGAAATTAAAATTTCGACCTGTTATAAGATTCTGCTAGCTAAAGTTTCACACAAAATAATTAATTTCACTAATTAAAGGAAAGTATTATTTATAATTGCAAATATAACCTCTCCCATGATTAAATTTTAGAACAAACAGTAATGATAGGTGTTAAAAATTTGTTACAAGTCGGTATTTGTTGGTACTAGTACTGTGTATAACTATAAAGGTCGATAGGTAGGTGCGTGGTGTATTTGCGAGTGGCAAATATATTCAGAATAGCTAAGAACATGTTTGGTTATCTCATTGTGCCTGTATTTGATCACGAGTACGGTGGTGTGCCATCTGAATGTTACACCGAGAGAATTACGAGAACATTTCAAATTATTAACCCCCGTAAAACAAAACGGAAGCTTCGTTTGAAATCAAGGAATTGCTAAGCACCAGATCCTTTGCACCAGAGTGATGAACCGCTAGCCCATGCCGTAAAAGAGAAAGCCGAGCTTCTGGGATCGCTTTTTGCACCGAACTCCACTTTGGATGATCAGAGAATTCAGCCACCTACTATATCGCGACTTAGTTACTCGATACTGGATATTATGTTCCGGCAAAGCGAGTGTAGTGGGCTCGAAGGCATCGCTCAGATTGTGCTGCGAAAATGTACTCTTGATTTGGCTCCGGTATTAACGCGCCTTTTCGAATTCTCCTACTCTGTTGACGTTACCTTCAGCTCTAACTATCCCTAAAAGGGATGACCGCTCGGACCCACCCAATTACCGACCTACTGCGTAAACCAAAGTCAAACAAAGGGGTTAACCCCTTTGTTTCCCAAGATTCTAAAATTCATTTTCATCTGCTGGCAGTCTTACGATACTTAGAAGATCATCAAATAATTAATGACCGCCAGTACGGTTTCCACCACGGACGATCCTCTAATTTATTTAACGCATCGGAGGCAATTGAAATTAAGGGGGGTGGCATTGGTGGTTTTTAAGGCCTTTGATCGGGTTTGGCAAAAAGCAAGAAGCGCTTTGTGCAAAACAAAAATGTTTGTGTAAATTGACAGGACAGGGTTCCATTCCATAATACAGAATTCAGTATAAAACTACACGTATTTTCACGTCATTTATTTATACTTGATACACTTTCACGCAATTGTTATCCACTTAGATACATGTCTCTTTTCGAATACTCGCTCTAGAATGTCTCTGGCGCTCTGTACACCCTCTTATATCGACTACCATATGCTTAAAACGCAAAATTTATTTAGACCGGAAACTGAATTGTAAAGTATCTCAACGACTGATAAACTTATTTAATGATTACCAAAAGTAGTGATTATAAAAGTATACACACATTTAATAGGATTTAATAATAACGTTTTCTTTAATTTTAACCAATTAACAGCAGTTGCATTGCATTTTGAAAATGATCGAATAAACAGCGCCGGAAGTAAGAACAGGGCAATATTTATTATTAATTACAATTGTTATCTTACTAAGTCGCATTTCATATTACACATGATCAAATCAGCAGCACTAGAAAGAGAACAGGGCAATATTTATTATTAACTATAATTAGACCTTCTGTTATGGCCTACTTTACATTTAGTAACCTTGCAGCTCGGCCATCTTGTAATGCGCGTGTCCTCATGCACTAATAATAATCATTATTTATTAGAACTAAATATTTCATGTATATAAACTTAAAATCAATAATTTTTGTTTAACATACTTAACTTTTTATTTCTATAATAGTAATGATACGACTTTTTTGTATTAAATCGATGAAATGAAAATAGTTACAGAAATGAACAATTATGTACAATCTCTCGCGCTACCTCTCTCAGCTTCAATGTCATTGTCTTTATCATAACTAACCTAAAATAACATAATTATCTTTTACATTATTGCTATCATTAACATTATTATTATTATTAATTTCAATATTAGCATTTTTACCATTATTATTTCTTACTCCATTACCGTCATCATTCTTGCCGTCGTCCTCACAATCACTACTACTGTTAAAGTTCCGATCAAAACTCATCCAAGGCTGTATTTTATCTATGGCTATGGTACCTCCATAACGACGACAGTTCTTTCTTGACAAAGGTCTATCCTAGACTACAAACCTATCGTCTGGAAGTAATTTATTATAATTTTTATTTGGAATTAATATTTTAAGAGATTGACCATCATTAGGTACCTGTCTTTCTATCCGTACTAAGTCCCCCACACAATATTTCGTACATGTTTTTCTACGGTTATTATAACTTGATAAGTTCTTTTGTTGTTGTGCTTCCATACGCCTTGAAGCTTCGTTTCAAACTACATCTAACCCGTCCGGAGTAGTCTAAAGTTTCATTAATGATTGATAACAACAGTACCAACAAATTACAGTTACCCCTTTTACTCCGGACAAAAGGACCCATGTGATCCGCGTGAATAGTATGGTATACTTATTTTCTCTATCGGGTGGAGCTCACCCTCGCGTTTACCACCTAGTGCCTTGGGGTGAGCGCATTCTAAACACGCTAACACATATTTTTTTACGAAATGCCTCATCTTATTAAACCAGTAGTGTTTTCTTAGCCGTTTTAATGTTCCTTCATACCCATAATGCCCTACATCGTCATGATTTCTTTTGAGAATTTGCCAACGCGCCTCTTTAGGCACAACCCATTTTATTTCTCCTACTATTCGATATACGTGATTATTTCTTAATTTTATAATTTTTGTACACATTATTTATATTCACGGAATTGGGATCGTTAAGAATATCTTTAATCAGAGCTATGTCACTATCGGCCGATTGAACAGTCGCGATCCAATCCTGTTCAGACTCAACTGATAGAAAGTCGAAAATGTGGTTCTCACTTACTTGGGTGTCTACTGGGTTGCGACTAAGAGCGTCAACGTGCGACTTTTTTACGCCTGGCCTATATTCAATGGAAGTATCAAATTCTTGTCGACCTTGCAGCATTGCATTCAGCCTGTATTGTAAAGGGAATACCAATAAGATAAACTCGGAACCGATTTAAATTTCAATGCAATAATGGCAAGTGTCTCTAGCTCAAAAGAGTGGTACTTTTCTTCGTTTATGGTAGTTTTCAGGCTGAAATACGAAATGGGCTGTCATGCACCATCAGAATTTTGCTGAAGTAAGATGCCCACCAAACCATACTTACAGGCATCAGTATGGACTCGAGTTTCAGCTTGGGGATTGTAAAGAGAAAGAAGAGGTCGTGCACATAACAATTCTTTTACTGAGGTTGCATTGCATTGAGAATGCATTTTCACGTTCCGTGTTCCAGGCCCAACTCTGATTCTTCCTTAATATTTCTGATAGTGGCGCAGTTATAATTTTGCGGTGACCGGTGAGGATATGGGAGGCCATTTCGGGGTGCCGTCTGGATAAATATTTGGACCGGTGGGGCTTGCTTTTATATACCCTGGTGATATGTTTATTGTATACGCCTCAAAAGATGTATTTGACGTACAGTAGTACATACAGGAAGATTTTGAAGTGTAATTAAGTGAGCTTATGATATTGGAATTATATTAAATTCAGCAAAAACTAAATGCATGCACATAAGCTCACCATATATTCGAAATGCTATAGCCATTAATAAATAAAGTTTATATATAATAGGGCACTCATATGAATGCCTACACATCAACAAAATTGATTACAAATGTATTTAATTAGATTATGTTGAGGTATATAAATATTTAGGCTTAACTATTGACCGAAGTTGTAACTGTAAGGTGCATGTTAATGATATGTGTTATAAGTGAAGATCCATAGTGGGAAAATTTTACCATATTACCACGTTCTTGATGGCTCACTAATTAGCTATAGAGTTATTGCCTATGAGAACACGTTCCTCTCCTATATAAAAGGAAAATAAAAATACAACTACAAATAAGATTGGTTAAGTATCTGGTACTACACGGAGATCGTCGTTCCATCTGGTGAATGGTCGACCAACACTTCGTATTCCTAAACGCGGCCTCCACCCCAGAACCTTACCGACCTTCTGAGTGTGTGACAAGCCACCTCAGCGCGCTTATTCGTTACGTGATATCGGATATTCTAGTTCTATGCCTTATAACTTCGTTGCGAATACTGTCGGACAGAGAAACTCCCAACATATAAAGTGCAATAGCCTGTTGAGCTACTGCAAACTTGCGGACCAGTCCTAATTTAAGAGGCCATGGTTGGGCCCGCAGGTTATCATGGGGAGAACACATTTGTTGAAGAGTTTTGTCCTCAAGCTCTGTGGTAGATGCGCCGTGAGAATGTGACGAAACTTGCGGAATGTTGCGCAACTCAACTGAATCCTTCTATTGGCTTCCTTCTCCTAATGGCAATAGTTGCACGAGGCAGACGTATTCGTCGACGACTTTGAGGATAGCACTATCGACGTTGACCGGCCTTGGAAGAATATGTTCGTTGAACATGACTTGGCTTGTTCAAGTTCATCTAAGAATTTCCGTGCTACGGATTGCTACCATGGTATTGATTTGACCTGACAAACTTATAACGGACGAATTTTCAGACTAGAAAGTGATTCATCATCATCATGATAATTAATTTATATTAATAAGAATGTAATAAGTTTTATGTTAATTTTGAAATGCGGCAAAACATTTGAACGTGTCAGCTATCACGTCTTACCCTTGGGAGTGGTCACTGAGAATCGGTGGTGCAGATAACAATTAAATATATTTAAGTGCCTAGTTTCTTTATTATGTTAATTTTGTCTGTGGTGTTGTGAAGCAGAGAGTAAATATATGTTTATATAATATAGTGCCGGTAAAAATATAATCTCCTATAGGCCTAACATTATTATAGTAATGATTATAAAGTGTTAAATTTATATAATAAATATTCTACAAAAAGTATAAAATGTAAAATGTTTGTTAAACCGAGAACATCTAATTATTATGGAATGTGTCAAAATTTTTTGTACCAAAAATATTTAATAAGATTGGATTATTGAGAGTAAGACCTAAACTATGTGTAAAGTCGAAACTAAAAAAGTTGTTTCTAGATGAATTACGATAACGTCGACGTAGTTTGATATGGTATATTATATACGTAATTTCAAAAACTTTATTTTCAAACCCTAATTTCAAAATTGTTGTAAACGTTTTAAATGCAATGCCTGTTTTAACGTCAAGCTAAGCTAATTAAGTTATTTGTGTATTTAAGAAAACATTTTTTTTAAAAAGAGCGTATTTCGCCTGTTCGCCCTCAAACGTTACGTTTAGCGAGAATGTCTTTGTGAACACATATGTCTATAATTTCTTTTGGAATTACTAAAAGAAATAGCAAAATCAGTGTGTAATTAATTCCACAAAAATTTCTTGTAAATCTGATATGAAACCACTAAGAAATATCCTACATCTAGTCAAAAATACGCAATCTCTTAACATGAAAATTACGAGCACGGTCCCTCTTGGCTGAAATTCGCAAATAAAATCGGTGTGTCCGTAGGCGGCTAGAGAAATTTCTGAATATGTCCGTTTTTCTTTCATCCTTTGCACGGTAGCCAATTCTTCTGAATATCCAACGTTATAGTAGAAATTATGTAACGTCAAAATATTTCTATAGAACCTAACCACCTCTCCGCATTCTATTAATGTATGATGTGATTCAGTGTGAGGGAGAAAATGGAATGTAATATTTTGTGAATTACGTAATCACATCGTCTCATGCTCGTCGTAATCAGAAAATAGTTCAATATTTTATCTTATACAAGATTATTTATATTCACATATTAAGGTAAATTTATTTATGTGAAGAAAAATTACCCACACTTTTTTCAAAGTATTGCGTAAATGGAGGAATTTGAATATTGGCTCAGTGGAAGGTTATATTGAGAGAGATAAGCTAACATTTTAATTACGGTACCCTATAAGTAATAGGGCCCCGTCTCTCTGTCTCTGATAACCGTATATCCACCAGGTCTGCCACCAGAATGTATGCAACGTTCCGGGATACTTAGACATCTTAATTATTCACAGATTATGTATTTATGTTGCCGCCATTAAAACAAATAATAAAAGTTCGAATAAGCTAATTATTTACGGGAATTCCCATAGTAGCATCAAAGTAATTTTATGCTGGAACATTTCATGCAAGGTTCCTACTTTCAATCAGCCTGACCTTTTTATTCCTTAATCCGAGAATAATTAATTTTATAATAACGCTGATTATTTTGTTTAGTCACTTGGCGATTAATGAGAAAAAGAAAAGTTATATATATAATTCGGAATTCGACGCCTACACCTCAAGGGTAAGCACCCAAACGAAGCGTCTAATACCTACTACAGGTAATACCAAGGAAGTTGTATTTAAACTCTGCTCATACCACAAGAATTAAATCAGTATGTCGTACTTCCCCAGGGGTCTTCTAACGAAACTGGTTATTGTGTCGTCATAAGAACAAATTTTGTAGGAACTTCAGAAGAGAGACGTTGTGAGTTACGAAAGGGTATCAGATACCGTCTAAGCATACAAATGCATGTATTCAAACAAAGAACCGGGAAAACAGGAGATAATCAGTTAGCGGCCAGCAATGCCGGGTCAACTTAAATATTCACATTATTAAAGTCAAAGTTATCCTTGGTAAGCACACGGAAAGTCTCACTAATAGCATGAAAGGCGACACAGCCGCCTGTTTGCGCCAATTCCGTTAAGGTAATAAAAATGACTATGTCGGCGCTGACCGAATTTGATGATCTTCAAAAATAATATTGATAATCTAATTGTCATAATCACGCCATGCAGTAAACACTTTAAAAATTACAATGTTTATTCTGTGATAATGACAAATTCGTATTACATGCATTATAAATACTGTCCTTTCACAGGTAATAAACTCAGCAAATAAGGCAATCACCACCCACGGATATCAACAGTTACTGTGTGATCAAAATCAATGGTCATTACCACTGTTTCGCATATTATGAAATATACTAAGGCGTAAGTTTAACAGAAAATTATTAGTATTGCATGATCATAATTAGTTTTTATTAGGGAAAAAATGAACCCAAGTAACTATAATAATGTTAGCTGTCATTGTCTGTCCGTTTTTTGTATGACGCGACAAAAGATATCAGTTAATACCAACTACCAAAAACCAAAGAACTCAGATGAAACGTAACTCTGAACGCACTATACAAAAATTGCTTAAATAATTACTGTGCTGATTTTGCATAAAATATGAGCCAGGAATGACCAGATAGAAGCATCTAAACACACGTTCGCTGCTGATACTGCAAGATTGTATGCCTAGTGATGTATCACTGCGCTTATAGTGGAATTTACTCTAAACGACATCGTAACGGACCAGACAACAATGGAAGGAATGATTGCGCCTCGTTTATTCTTGAGGCTGCATTTTTTTAAGGAATGCAATGCAAATTACTTCTCGGCCATTACGGATTCAGGCCCCTTTCTATACAATTGTTTGTATTATAATGCCATTCTAAGCATTTTTACTGCGGCTGATGTAAAATTCTTGACACATAATTTAAGAGATTGAAAGAGATATTGCTAATATTTAAATGAACATTACTGCAATTCAGTTTAGTATCTGAAGTGTTATAGATATCACGTACGTGTTGCTTTTTATGGTTAAATTTTATTTCTTTATTTTAAATAGCTGCAGTCCTAATTCGGCACAATTAATTCTCAAAAAACTCACAATGTTAAATATTTGATACCAAATAAATGTTTAATTTAAAAAAAGATAATATACTAAGTATATTATAAGGTTTTATACCAATTCGTTTTTCAATAACTGCTTATAATCAATATAAGTTCGTTTATTTTTTGAAGGAGATACGAAATAAAATAAGTTTTCACAAAATACTTTCCACAGAAATAATGTGCAGTACGTCGTCAATGTCCAATGTCAATCAAAAGTGATAATTTTGGGACTTAGGTAACATATTATATGTATGCACATAAATTAACTAAGCATAACAATTTATAAATTATATTTCTAAAAATAGTCGTATCGTAAACGTATCAGTACGTATAAACACAATCGGTCGACTATATCTGAAATGTCAGAGCGATTGAATACAGGTTCCTTCTGAATGATGCATGATACCAGAGTGTTGAGTTGCACGCAACCTGCGTTCAGACTATGACGGCTATATACTCTACGTTTAATTTAATGCACGGCATTGCATGCCAATAAAGATGAAACCGAGCATCGTGTGACTAGAAATGGTTTGATGCTCTTAATTAACTTGTTATACATATTATATGTGTAAGGTTTCTTAAACTAGATATGGAATAAATAATATTGTTCATTTATTATATTATGTTGTATGTTCCCCTAAGTTTATATACAGTATCGTGGCGCTGATATCTATAGCCGCAGCAGATATCGTGCTGGGCGATGGCATTTGAACCGAGAGTGTTTTTCTTTGAAAGAAGAATGAAAGAAAGGGCATGAAGAAATGGTGCTCTTGTGTTTAAAGAAGCGAAGATGGAATCCATGCACCATGACACTGTTCCAAAAATATTAAGGTTATTCTGTGGTGCCGGACAATATACTCCGTGGAGATGCCATTGGTTTCTAGAGTGCCTAAGCACTCGAAATCAAAAAAAAAAAACTGACCCTAAATCATAATCCAGCGCACTAAGATGGCGACTAGATGAAGGGTAGTCTACAGCATTGATCAAGTCCGCAACGTATGTTTTAACCAAGATTGGGTAGATCGAGATTTATGCTCTGGTCCGGAGTCTTGCTGAAAGGACCATACTTCGTTATTGAACATAGTGTTATTAAAGGGCCCAAGTACCAGTTCAGGAATGGTATCTTGGTACACTTTTTCACAAGAATGTGGATCAGTCACTCCTTCATAGCTAACACCTCGCCATACCATCACTGAAGTCAGAAATTGCCTACCTCGTACTCTGTAGATTAATTGGGAAACCTTCTCCTTAGAGCTTTGAGCATAAATACGGCCATTTTGATTGTTAAAATGTTGCTCAGTTGTAAAATATTTACCATCCGTACACAAAATATTTCTGAGATCTCCGTTTGCATACCGCTTCAGTAGTTATTTTTATTTTACGTATCAATTCATCTTTAATTTATCATTTACGAAACGACCGTCTCTTATAGGTTGCAAGTACGAAATGATCACTTGAAATACGCGTCATGGTTCTAGGTGCTATCTACATTTCCCGTGGTAAAATCTTTTGCTTTCAGACAGGATTTGTTCGTTCGGACGTACGAACACTGATTGTAGGGCCAGGTTCTTCTCTGTCAAAAGCAGAGAAAGTCTCATTCTACCTTTTAATAGCCTGGCACTGATCAAGTCCGTAATATTTACCGTTGTCTTTAATGTCTCGGATACTTACGTGATAACAACACTTTTAACATTTTGTACTAGCATTCAAAATTAAGGAGGTATCACCTTGTTAAAGTCTTCGGTCCAAAGGGGTTAATGTATCTGGTTGAGCTGGCAAAAATCCAGCGAATGAGCATCGCATTCACAGGGTTGGTTAAAATTGCTGTACGAAGTGCCACTAAGAAAAATTTGTTTCTCTTGGACTATCGTGAGATCATTAATCATGTCGCTAGTGTTATGTAGATACGTATTATGTATGTACAGTAACTAATTACACTAATTAGCGGCCCGAAGGAACCATAATTTAAAGAAACGCGACCATTACGTAGGAAAGCATGAATTATTAATCACCTGATAATAGTGGAATAATAACGCATAACTCTATCACTATAGCACAGACTTATTTCACGGTTTGTCAAAGTTTCAGCTTATGTATTATTCAGATATAATTCCAGGTTATGACAGTCTGCTGCTCAGTTTTCGCGTAACGGGAAGTTTGGAATAATACTGCTTGCGTCCACTCGCATAGGATTGGCTGTAATAACGAATTAAATGTCATCAAAGTTCTCCTTTTATTATCTTATTATCGCTGGCCAATTTAATTTGCATAGTCTGCGACGTCTGTGCCAATATCCATTAAAATAAGCCGGAACTTAGTCATAACAGTGGTAACGTTGTTAGAAACAGTTGCACCATGATTCTACTGAGCCTGCTAAATTGTAAACTCAGATAGGATGAACTTGGTTGTTGCCTGGATTGAACCTACGCATATTATGTTATAACTTATTATTTAAAAAAAAAATTAACGTTTTATTGATGTTCTTGTTAATTTAATTCTCAGCTAGGTATATGGATCGAATTACCGGTTTTCATGTTCCAATAAGGGTATTTCAAATTTTCACACCCGAATGTGGGCGTCACACTATGTCTCGCGAGTTTGAAACATTTCCTCAGATAGGGCATCTAATAGTCAACCGTGAAAAATACACTATCTCGCCAGTGTGAGATATTTTCTCAAAGAGAAAACCGACTTGCAGTACACTGTGAACGTCGTCCCGTCTCGAAAGTCTCAAATATTTGACAACCAAATGAGCAGATCCGACGGTAGGTATGTTAATCAATTAATAAATTAATCAAACATTAAATGTTTTCTGTATGTGTATTTAGGTTGATATACTAACATACTAACACTTCGCATTACTAACAAAAGTTATTCTTTTCTTTTTAATTTATTTATTTAAGGTTGTTGAATTTGAATTAATTTTATGAATTTACAGCTGCTTTAGAATTGTTTAAGCTACCTCTTAAACGTTTCGGTAAATCTACTTTTAACCTTTCGCTTTTGTACATTGGACACCCAATCAATATATATGTTAACAGATAAATCACAATTACATAAAGTGCATTTTTTAGGTTTTTTAGTGATAAGATGAATATGAGTTACATTCGTATGTCCTCTTGTTATTTTATCTAAAGCTACCTGGTCTCGCCTATTATAAAAATGTAAATTATTTTTTCCAAAGACTGACTTCTTAATTTCGTATAACGCACTACTACTATGATTTACCCAATAGCTTGTCCGCAGGGTCCTAAATTTGAAGTTCAGATGTTTTTTTAACGTCTCTTGTGCTGGAAGTATTGCGGTAATAGTTATGTAAATAATTATTGCCTTGGTGGTAGGTACCCATACTAGTTCTATAATACAGCCACCCTGTATTAGGTATTGTACAGGCTCTTTAATTAGGTTTACTAACGGGTCTGAGAATCGCATCGCTTTAGATAAAAGCTAAGAGAGATGACATAGAATAAGAAAAAATCTGAAATTTTGAGTAACTTGGTTTATCTTCTATAACCTCTAGACACTTTAGGATTGCAACCACTTCGCAAGTAAATATTTGTTGCGTAATTTTTTAGTCTGTATTTTGAGACATGTATTTACGATAAAATGTCTCAGTCCGATTTGCCTCCGTAAATAATACTTGTAAATAATAATCTGTAAAGAATACTTGGAAATCCGAATATTTTTCTACATTTTCGTAATACAGTTCTTTGTAAATATGGTCAGTGGTGGAGTTTTTGGTGGTGTCTCAGTTAGATATGTTTATATTTAAATGTAAATTCCAGTTTTTGCCACGGCAGCTGCATTGAGTAAGTAAGAGGTGCGAAAAGAGTGGGAATTTAAAATTAATTTCATATAAATACTTTTTGACTCTTAAGACCTTAAAAGGATGGGAAGCGATAATTTCAAATTATATTCAATGTTTGATGGTATTGAAGTTTCTTTACGAAAGTTCATAGTTCGTTGTGTCTGGCTATGTATATGTGGCATAACTGTTTCCATCTTAATTGCAGCGGATTTTTTTTTAATCTTAGACACTTAGTGTGAGTGTATTCTAGAAGTTTTAGGATGTTAGTTGAGGCTGAGAGGTAGGTAATCGCGCCGATCTATTTTTGCCTAATTAGAGCTTTGCAGGAATTTTAATGCACTTAAAATCAGTGCAGTTTGTGAGTAGCTGGCGGCCCATTGGGGGGAGGAGAGAAAGCATCGATACAGTAATTATGAGGATGTTCATGGTCCATACTCGTAAATAGGCTCCAATTGTTCGTTTGCCCAACTATTCTATAAAAAAATGTGCAAATGTCACTTTCCAAATAGACGATCTTCGTCCAATGTTGATATAAATTGTCTGAATCTGAACTGAAATGGTGATAGCGGTTGTTCGTGTTCTGGATACTATTTTAATCTCTTACTAACATTTTCTTTTTCAAAAAGCTTATTTATATAAGTTTACAAGTCACAAGTTACATATTAAAAAATCTGACAAAGGCACCTTTACCAGACTTTGTAATAAGGACAACAATAACTTTTCTCCCCTGGTCTGGAAAGGTTTATTTTAATAAATTTAAAGGATATATAATTGTAAATATCAAGTAATGTCTCCAAAGCTGCGAGGGGGAGTTTCTCTATTAAGCCATTTGATACTCCGTATTGGCCTGGGCTTGTATAACCCAATTCATGAAGGACAAGGTTAAGCTCATGTAGCGTGATGTTGTCATTACATACTTACTGTTGTCTGATAGATCACACCAAGCAATTAGGTTTGATTTTTATAAGTTAAAAAGGAATCTTCATAGTGTTCATCGGTGTGTCTGTCAGTAACATTTTGACTAAAATTATATTTCGTGGTTTTTTTTGAGGGCTTTAAGACGTTGTGTTTAAAACGTTATAGGCGTTGTACATTTGAAGTAAATTTTAGCTCGATCCTTCCGCGCGTTGCTAAGCAAAAAATCATGGCAGACGGGCGGACATTTATAAAGATAAAACGCTAGCAACGCTTGGTGGTACGAAACACTCGATGTGCGAGTCAGACTCACACTTGGCTGGTATTTTGTTACTGATTACTTTCAACATTTAGCGTTTAATTTGTTTAAGGTGGTTAATAGAGAATTTATGCCAAGGTTTCAATTATTTAATTTGCTATGCCTAGTTTTAATCTACTTATATTATTTTTTACATGTAATAGGGCCTTGGGTGTTTTCTGTTATGGTGTTACACTTGTGTTGTATTGAATGAACACACTGAGGTAGCATCGACCCTCATACGAGTGAAGTCGTGGACCAACTAGTATTATCTAATAATAATTTTATATAGTTTTTAAACAATACTTACTCAAATATAGGTTTTTACTCACATTTGCTTCAGAATTTTAATAATATCATTATCTACGTCCGGACTTTTGCTTTAGTGCGTTGCTTCGACATGTCCTTCAAATTACCTTTGCTTTCACTGTCTTTTTATGTATATAAACGTTTGTTACTGTACGCATTCTTAGGACCCCAATTTCCACGGTGTGATATTTACTATAAGGTCAGTCAGTTGACGAGTGCTAACACATGAGGAGAAGTAGCGGCGTCCTTGTGGTAAACTTTCGCACTAACGTTGTATCATTATGGTGCGTTGGAAAAATAACAACTGATTATGACAGTCACTTGTTTTAATGCCCATGTTTGCTTTTATTGTTGATTATTATGACATAGCTTCTTTCAGCATTCAAATGTAGAGAGTGTTGATAATTTAAAATTGTCGATTTTCGCGAAAATATATACCTTAAAGATATTTTTCACGAATAAGCGTATTTTTCAAAGTAGAAGAAGAGAGCCTTGCTGCCATTTAATCCGTTTTTATCTCCTTTTGTAATTAAACTTTTACTACCTGATGCTTGAAAAGGGGATGAAAAAATGCGTCGGAAAATTTTAAAAGTTGGTCTCTGAACGTATCTTGTATAACAGTGTTATATAAGTGTAAATCGAAATGGAGTAAATTTTAACTGAGGTACTCATACCGTATATTTTATAATTATGATAAATTAAATTTATAAATTACGGTTTCTGCAAACTTGGTCCCTGCGTGCTCCAATTTTGTGCACATTTTTGTAATCGAACATTAACTTCGATAATAAAAATGTTACAGTACGTGATGTTAAGTTACGAGTATTATATATTTATAACTTGCGACCATAAGGAAACCTTTAAATTAGCTTCTAGACTCTAGATAAGAGATTGTGTTTGAGAATATAAATCAAATGTTTTGGTTGATTAAATTTCAGTTTGAATTTTTTTTTAAAGAATTTTAGTTTTTATTACTTTTATAAAAAAATTATACATTTCCATCTAATTTAATAATATTACGAAAAGTAAATTTACATCTAAGCAAATGGCATTTTCTACATCGTCGTATCGTTTACTTATAATTCTGTTTTTTGCAAAGCGGAGTTACTCTCAAAATATACAGAACAGATTTTCATGCAGTTTTCACCAAAGAGTGGAACGAGCCCCTGGGAATGTACTTTTAGTATAATTAGTTAAGGTATTTTGTAACCCAGTCCCAATTATTTACAGAAGAAGTCAGGGCGGAACCCTAGTATAAAATATCAGCGAGCTGTTGTTTTTAAGTAAAAATATTTATCACCATCATAATCATCATCAGCCTGACGATGTCCGCCTACGATAAATACTTTAGACAATAAATTTAACAGTTCCAAACAAAAAGTTTAACAGTTAAATTAATTGTTTTTAAATGTCTGTTTTTTGTTCATGAGGTGATCACTTTAATGCATCTAAATTAGACCATGTTATAAGTGAAGTCTGGGCAGACTCGTACACTTTATTTCAAACGAGGATGTCTTCACTTGAAACTACTATAGCATCAGACTTCTCCTGGCACAGCAGACCACACAAATGTCATTGGCACTAAATTTATTCATTGCATAATAAGGATGATTTTTTTTAAGTTTTAGAAGATTTTTCAAACTTATAAAATGAATGGTACGCACCTGAGCATGTAACTGTTATATTGTACATGTCTCTAATTTACGTAGAGTCGTATAGTGAATACACATTTACACAAATAAACTATCTATACAACAATTGTGTGTATGGAAAGGTTGTTTGAAGAAAAATCCTTAGGTTATTTGGCTTCAAAGAAGGTTTTCAAAAAGGATTTTAGGTTCAAATAATTCCCTTTTATTAGACGCTTCATGAAATTCCTTATTTGTGTCTAGAGAACAATAAGTAGACAAGGGACAGACGTCATTAAAATCTTCATATTAATTCGTTCATTCTTTAACAATAAATTAAATATTATTTGATGTAACTTCTTTTAGCAAAAAGCCCTGTGCCTCGTCATTCCTTTTAAAAAATATGTGGTTCGTTTCTCACCTGTGACGCATTACTATACTGAAGTAAAAAATAATATAAACAAATTTGTTCCCGAATTTTTCCTCGTGTTTTTAAGGCTCCAAACTCAGCCTCCACCGTTTCACTAATACCCTCGTTCTACATGTCGCGTTTCCCTTATTTATTCCATGTCACTTGTTTCGTTTTCAATGTACACCACCTTAAAGGTTTACGCACACAGTTTAAGCATTAGTAATGTGCTATGACGCTCATGCGTGAAAGCAGTAATTATGAAGATGTTTCACTTCATATCACAAAATAAAGACGCAAACAGCAAGCTTTATTGAGTACCCTTGCGATATATCACATCCTCAACTCTAGGAATAAAATTGAACACTGCGTATATGTATGTTTCGTAATATATAATAATAAACGTAAGTTTTGTTAAATGTTGAAATTTCTGAAACGCTAAAAAAATGGGATTCTGTGATTCTCGGATGTGATTTTTTTTAAAAGCGTTACCTAGCCTTGCTATATTGCAGTCGGGGAGGGGGGAGGAGGGTATGTCTCCCCTTTGTTAACATAACACCGAAATAAAAGGGATAGCTATGCTGTCGCGTTTTGGATAGTTCGTGAGTAGCCCGTGCCATATTGGGGCGAAGGGGTAACGCATTTGCATATTCCGATGATAGTGAACGAAGGTTAGATTACCATCAAATGGCTCTGTGTTGTCAACCCTGGAAGAAGCATAGCTGGGCAATGTATTCATATTGCCTAAACTTATCTATGTATTACAATACTTGTGACGTTCGCTAGATTTTAAAAGGAAATATTTAATTTTATGCCTAAACATTTAATCTGTTAAAGCAAGTAACAAAATCAGAGTTATTTACATTTAAAAAGTTATTAGCTTCTTTTATTTTATATTTTCACCATCCCAATCTTTTATCCTATAAATGTTTTTATGATCATATTCATGAGAACTCATCCAGTTTATTAAAAACATCAGTGAATTTACCTAGAAACCACTATTATTTCAGCTTCAAATATATATGTCGATCTATTTAAGCGAATGTTTCAGCTAAAAATCGACCGCTGTATCTGCCTTGACGGTTAGAATTTTAGGGACCATAATTTAAATGGTGCATAAAACATATTTTATCTACCCAGCACTTAAAAAAGTGCACGTCTACTGAAACAAAATATTTTAACGGTTTTGACATCGATGTGGTGGATCAAGGTTCACGAAACAAATTATAATAAAGCTTATAAACAAAGGTTTGCATTCAAACTGGACAGGTTATTTTTAAATCTATTTTTTTAGTCGTAATATATTGCTTTTTTATTTTAAGACGTGTAAACATGCAATACTAATTTTGATAAATGTATTACGACGCCAGCACTAGGTAGTGGTAGTATAATCCATACTATGCACATATAACCTATCCCTTCAATGACTCCAGATAAATTTAAACACATACAACATGTCAGTGTTATATAGTTTTCTCTTCATGTATTATAAATATCAATATAAAGACAAACAAGAAATCGGGATCATTTGGAGATTTGAGGTAAGGTTCACTTCTCCATTTACTCTTTGAAACGTCTTCAATATATAACCTCGATTTCGCCTTATATAAGAGCACTCACACAATGTCTATTATATTAGGTTTATGTGAAAAAAATTCAGGGCTGGGTCTACAGTTACATTCTGTACTTTGTTAGATGTGTTGGGAAAATTTAAGTGTTGGATAAATCGATTTTACCCCATTACATACGTTATATTGGGCGGCGCGAGCAGGGAGGTAGCGTAGCAGCTGGGTTCACCGGGCTGCCCTCTCTTTTCTCATTGTAATCTTGTACTGACATTTGAATTACTTCCAACTCCTCCAATTTTCTTCGTGTATAATTTGTTGCGGGTTCTCAGACTACTTAAGATTTTGCGCTCGGGCTTCCCTACTCATCAAGGCATAAAGGGGTTCATAGCGGATGCCACCGTCGGTTCTGGCGACACAGAATTTGCAGTGGGAATGAATGATGGGCCCCCTTTTTTATATAATAGGGAGCAAATGAGCAATTTACAAATAATTACTATCCCAATGCGTCGACTTTCATAATGTAACCAAAGTTGTGAAAAAAACTATCAACGAACATCCTTATATAGTTATATAGTTGTAGAAAATATTGACAATTAGCTCTTCCTACAGACGTTGTTCTGTCTTAAATTTAATTTTATTTCATTAGTAGCAAGCTTTGCAGTGCAACATTTACGAGACCGAAATAAAAAAAAAAAACATTTTTCTTATATTTCTTAAATCAATAAATTTTTACCATATTTCGTGAAATATTCATGCGAAGCCGGGCTAGCTATTTATAAAGCATATTAAAATTACAGGTTTTCAAACAACTGGTTTTTTTACAGGCCAAATTTAAACGTCACGTACCACTTCTATGTTACGTATTACGAAATAATTTGTAGGCGCGAACGTTTTAATATAATTTGTGATGAATGATATACATATTCAAGCAAAATTTCAACCACGTTTTGGTGCGACATCAAAAAGTTTTAATGCAAGCAGGAGCGCTTACAATATATTCCTTTTAAAATATGGTTAGTTTTCATATGATGTCAAACTTACGATATTTTAATGTGCTTATTTTATGAATATTACCTTTTGCATTAAAATTTATACATATTTTTTACAAAATATATGTTACATCACTGTGACGTATGTAAAAAGGAACCTATTATAAAATCCATTTGGTTTTTAACTAACGTCAATTCACGAGAGACGCCGCGGCGGATCTCTAGAAAGAAATAATCGAAACACGATATTCTAAGCAATAGTTAAATATCAATTGGTTGTAGAAATAATATATTCCCTCCTGCGATACAGCTCTATACTGTTCGAGTGCCTATACGTAAATGTGCGTATAGGCAATAGAAAATGTACATAGGAAATATATGACCAATTCAAATTTGTTCGCAGAGATAAACTTTATCTCTTCCTTCAGTCGAACTTTGATTTCCGATTTGCAACGCAAAATTTTTCACACATTGAAAGTTGAATTTCGAGTTGAGCTGAAGTGTTTGAACTACAGCTGCAGACATTAAGTGCTATCCAATACAAAATGCTGATCACGCTGGAAACTATTTAAACATGCAATACTCGTATATTCTGCAGATTAGATCTTATCAATGATTAAATTTGCATTAGCTATTTTATATAACATACTTACTACAGACTGACCCGACAGATGTTTATTACCTTATTTTTTGTTTTCGAGGGAAAAAGGCATTTACACATTGCCAGTGAACCAAAGTCCGATGGGTACATGGGAACTGCAGTCGAATCGAATACCCACTGAAACCACGTGCCGCGGATGCCATCAGCCGCCTATACTAAGGTGTTCCGGATCTGTCAGCACACCTTACGACTATCCATAAGTGATAAGTATGCGAGTACGTATCGTAACGGTTTAAAAAAATGTTTTTTTATAGAATTGGGGGCAAACGAGAAATTTGAAGCCTTTTTACGACCACCAACTACGCCCATGAACATCCACTACCATGCCGATGAGTTGCTCTCCTTCTCCCCGCCTAATGGGCCACCAGCTACTCACAAACTGCACGAAACGCGAATCTAAAGATGTCATTTTTTTCAGGAATTGAATGATATTTTTGAAGCATAGACTTTGAATTGACGTATCAAAATACTAGCTGTGCAATATTTGGTGAGGTGTGCAGAATCCTGGAGGACCGGGAAAAGCAGAGCGCCTCAGAATCTGGTGGATGCCAAGTCAAATCAAGTAACAATGGTCATGAATTTTACTTTCATTAACATGCCCATGAAGACTACATCACCGTGGTTTGGCTGCATGCAATCTATAAAGTCTCCTCAGAATTATCTCTGACATAGTTATGGTTTTTATTTGTTTTGTTATTTGTCTTAGCTCACTAAGTAGACTAATTTCATATTTACAGTCACTACTGCGAAACTTGTCTGAGTTCATCATGCTAAGTAATTTCGCAATATCAACGACTCACATAGCCGGATGCCGCTTATCCGACGAAGTGTATTTTTTTTTTCAATTTCAATTTATATGAAGTTGTTTTATTGTTTTCGACGCTTTAAAACTTTAAATAAATAAAGAACATGATATTTCATGAAAATATATTTTTATATTTGTATAACATTAGAGGTTTTAATATAAACGTGTGGGAATGAATAACCATGCATTTCGGATATGTGGCATACAAACCTCATAAAATATCCGTGCGAAGATAAGACGGAGTCGTCTTGGCTTCACATGTATATTTTACAAAACAGGGCAAAAATTCACTGATTTACAGAAATACAAAAAATATAAATTTTTATTTCGGCCTAGTAAATATTATAACGAATTCAATTTATGACAGAATAACGTCAGTTGCGACAGATAGTTGTCAATAATTTTTACAGCGGTACTTTTAAATTTTTCACAATTTTGATTATGTTATCGAAATTTTAGTACTAGTCATGTTGTTCTACCATTTTTCAAGGTGTTGTATAGCCTATATTTATCAGAGATAACGCTGAATTCTAATGGTAAAATATTTTTCAAAGCGGTCCAGAATTTCATTCAATGCAAGCAAGCAAACAAACGAGCAACCAAATGTCCCATTCTTTATAATATTAGCATTGATTCGCAAGTAACAAAAGTCACGATGATCCAATGAGTGTGTTGGAGTAGTATATTTGTGAGGAGCGAGAACGCATTTGCAGTCTTAGGTTGTGCAAATATTCCAATTACTCGCTGGACCTCCAGTTGGCTAGAAAGACATTTATTTTTATAGTATAGGGGCAGTCTATCAATCGGTGCTTTCTACGACTTGCAACGCTCTCGAACTTCTCCACGTATACCATGCCGATGCGTTGCCCTTCTTTCTTCCTCCCCCATCCAACATAACACTGGTTAATCACAAACCGCACGTAACGCGACACCGAACATGTAAATTCAAGGCGGTATCAAGAGGTAGTGCTATGCTGCATGAGGTATATGTACCTCATGCAGCACAGCACTACTCTTACTAAAATATAGACATAAATATAAAATAAAAATGAGTGGATAATAAGGTTATGCATGCAACTCGTTCCGAGTTATGATAATAACATAGTTGTAAATAAATGATCAACGACAAGTAATCGGTGATTATTCGTCGTAGGCACCCCGTTACTGCATATACCGTAGCCCCTCCTGGATGGTTTCACAAATGATATCGTGACGACTACCCCACCCAGGTAAATCTCCTCATTATCCAGTTCTTTAAATTGGCAATGGCACTAATAGTCGACAGCTCCGGGTATATCCAAATTGGTTTTCGCTGAGGTCCGGACCTCAATTTGGATATACCAACTCTCTCAGGATGTCACAAGTTACGGGCTGCGTTCATCTTCTATAACAACTTTCCGGTCTCGTCAAGGAAACAATCGGATGATTGGCCTGAAATTTGGTCTTCGGGCAGACCTTGCTTCTTTATACCGCCTGCTCACGGGTCACTTTCTAGTTTTTCTAAAAACTCTGTCCACGTTTCCACCTTAGCCATCACGAAGGGCAAGGCGTACAGAGCTATAACTATTATGGATTACGGCGAATTTAGCCTCTTGTGCTAGCGCCCTGCGTTCAACCATATGAGTATAGTGATGGCGAGCCGCCACACACTCCTCCCGTGGCGTCTGGAGCTTTGGACGCCGCTAATAGGAACAACGTCCTTGTAAGAATGGAATATCTCGGGGCATAGACGCGTTGCAGACCTGCACTATCGCACAGGCAGAAAGAATATGGCATCCAGGATTGTACAACTGCAGGTTCTTTTAGGAGCTCCTTTTATAATATTTTGAAGCCCCTCTGGGACCGGAGTTACAATCGGGACGGGATCTCAGGATAGTTAGTAAAATGAACGTTATTTCGACGATCGAGCCCCCATTGTGTCGCATGCAATTATTAACAATTCCCTGCCTTGTTAGCATATAATAGATCCATTTCTCAAGTCACCAGGAATAAGATCAGATTGAGACAATCCACCTATGAAAGCGCCGAGACTTACCAAAAATACCTCCATCTCAGCAAGGCTTTTGTTGTGTGAGAAGTATATCCCTGCCGCAACTATACCTCCAACTATACAGGACACATAGGCATATGAATTCTAACGGGTTCACGTACATGCATCCTTAGACTAAACGCAAGAGCAATTGAAGAATCGTTGTGACCTGTACTGTCACTGCAGGAAGCGACAGGGAAGAGCACTATAACCACAGCGACATCAATCGACAATTGCACCACAGCATGCTTTGCCGCCCACATGGTGTCCAGTAGTCTTGCTACCCGCGGCGCGCACTACATAATGTGGTCGGCTCTAGCACTACACAGATTATCGTGCTGGTCAATCGAAGCAGAAACAAAGATCGCTGCGGTCCGTTTCACATATGCAATTGGCCCATGCGTGTCCAGCCTCTTGGCATCGGAAGCATTGCATTCGTCGGCTGGGTAATAGCTTGACAGTAAGTATGTCCAGGCAACATATACTTGTGCGTAATTCACTGCATTGCTCGTAGCCTCAACGGAACATCGAACCCAGGCAGCACCCCAACCACGACCGTACCGTCGGATTTCGCCCCCCTTGATGGCACCTACCGGACACTCGTCCACCCCACTAGTGCAGAGCTCCGAACTTACTTTTGTGGGCGTGAAGCTCGAGGGCTTCTATTACCTTGATTGCAATCCACGCAATTGCGTCCGCCCTGAATTTGTTTTCAGCACCAGGTTCCTCCTATAGTCGAGCTCATGTCATTGCTAATCGTTACCTTACCGCCGGTATTTCCAGGAAAGCCAAATCAATTCTTCGTTTCGCTCCAGCCGGGTCCCCTGCATACGTGACTCCTCCATCTTCAGCACCTGACTCCAGAGTTATCACAACTAACGCTGATTTCGAAGCATATGTTCCTCCTTTTCCTTCTCGCTTACCGGTTCGGTCTTATTTTTCTCTTTCTTTTCCAAATACCGCGCAACCTTCACTAAATTCAGTGTGGGCTTCGGCTACATCCTTAGGTTGCGGAGGCCACCGTAATATTTGTTGCCGTTGCTGAAGCCTTCTTTTTCATACAAGTTTTCTGGGTGGAGGCTGGATTGCCCTGTTGTATTAGCGTCGTCCCAGATGTCACTAGCTGCAGCTCATTGCAAAAGGGATGTTGAAAGTTCAAGAAGCCAACGTTGCTCAGGATGCCGATCAAGGAGGATGCCCGACCAACAGCACCCTCCATATGATACTTGTATTATACTATTATTTTATCATTCAGGAGGTTTCATTTAGATTCCAACATTTCCTCCAAGCTCTCCAGAAATTCGGCCAACGCAACGATATCGTCGGTGAAACGAAGACGTGAGAAGTACTCGCCCTTAATATTTATGCCGCATTCTGACTACTTTAAAGTCTTAAAGACGTCCTCCAAAGTATTATTGAACACTTTCGGGGATATGACATTCCCTTTTCGCACTCGTCGATGTAATTGGATTGGTCTAATTTGACCTCCCGGAATCATAACGGACATAAAAGTAGCGTTATACAATGCTCTTCGTATTTTGACGTATTGCCAATCGACCAGACACCACACGACAGCCCAGGTTTCGACAGAGTCAAACGCTTTTCCATAATCCACAAAGGCATAGCGGCTGATCGTACTCATGTGTCTTTCGTACAGCTTGCCTTGTGGTGAAAATGTGGTCCAAGGTGCTAAATCAACTGAAACCCTGCCTGCTCCGGTAGTTGGAATTCATCAAGCTTTGTGGTGAAACGATTCGTTAAGACTATTTAGAATAACTTGTAAATATGACCAAGAAGTGAAGTGGGACTGTAATTTTGAAGAAGTGGTATGTTTCCCTTCTTGAAAAACGCAACAACGTCACCTCTAAACCCATGCCTTGGGAGGTATGACCCGCTGAAGGACAAAATTAAAATTGTTTTTAGCTCTCGTAACACATGTTCACCACCTGCCCTAAGCTCGACTGTAATTCCGTCCTTCTCCGAAACCATTCGCCCCTTAAGCTGCGCAAGAGCTACACTAATCCCACTCAAGCTGGTGTTCGGAGGATCGCCTGACAAACATCGTGTCAGGCTTGCACGTGGATCGTTCTATAGAAAGCTTCAATCTCATATGAGATCTCAGGCTTAGAAGAAACTTTAACCCCAGGATCTGTCCTAAACTTTGTTTGATAATTGCTCCTATGTATCGTTTTTGAGGACTCTCGGCCTCGGCAGAGGTGGGGGAAGGACCTGGCGCAGGAGCCGTACGGTAGATAGGTAACGGCTGCCTTGCACCCGGTTCTCGAGCGGTGGATTCGCCGTATGCGCACATGTCGCAAATGTCGGTGGGGTGGTCCTGTGGCGCGCGACAACTCCATCTATGGAGGTGGCGTCGGTTCTTTCGGGGTCCGACTGGTCGTCGAGGTGCCCCGATGATCTGTTGTTCCGATGCACCTCACCAAATCATAAAAAATAATCCGACGGACGCTGAAATTACCTTAATTTCAACAAATTTATGTTTATAAAATTTTCGGGAGTTTCTAACACCTGTGAATATAACATAATGTTGCCTCTCAAAAGCCAGCTAACTATTGCGTAGTAATAGACATAAAATAGGTGTGTGCAGCCCGATTATAGTAAGTGTAACGTCATAACCGTAGCCTGTGTGGAAACAGGAGCGGGCTTGTTCTAATCACATATGGACCAGAGCTCTTTGTCGCCGGTCATCTTACTGGATTAAAATGACAGTTTTACGACATAGGTGGAATACATTTTAGGAAAGAAATTGTGCCAAAATACTTTATGGTTATATTCTCTTATAAAATTTTAGCTTATTTAATAACAAAGCTAATTCGTGATTCTGGGTACAATCTGAAATATTTTAACACTGTGCACTCGAATTTGTTAGCTTCATAAGTTGTTTTAGTAATGTAGCAAGGGGGTATATTCTTGTCGGATTTACATTACTTGTTTGTATAGTTTTTTGGATGATATGAATGAAAACATGAACGCGATTTCTAAATTCTTAGGCGTTAACGAGAGGTAGGTTTTAAGGGTGACTATTATCAGGACACATATAGAAACAAACGAAAGGGACCATAAATGGCACGCTATTAGAGATGCCCGGTGGACTGACGACTTGCTTTAGGTGGCGAGGTGTCGTTGGATGCAAGTGTCTTGTGACTGTGACCTTTGGCGCTTTACATGGAATATTTTTCGTCCACCAGTGGACGTCGTTTGGCTGATGATGATAATAATATTATGTAAATCGTTATTAAGAAATAGCCAACATTGACATATCTACTCATAACATTCACTGAGATCTAGTAGATTTTGTTAACACAGAAAAATGTAAGTAGATACTAATGTTTTCCCTCAGACTAGACGTTCCAGGATGTCTCAACACATCAGATCTTAAGTTTATTTAATTATTTAACTAGCCCAATGTTTCAGAAGCTTTACAGCTTTACAGTGAGCTGAGATGCCAGAGGTATTAAAGTTATAATTTTTAAAAGTACCCATAGAATTATAATTTTAGTTGTTCCGCTTAACGCAACTAGTACTTATTAGATCTTGCTGTCCTGTGGCGTTATGTCTACTTTTTGATTTGATTATGTTTCAAACTGGGTTACAATCAAAGGGAAGAACCCAACAATATTCTCTATTGAAATTTGGACGTTTTATAATTTTAATAGCCACACGAACAATCCTAGGAAGGAATCGGCGTTCCCCAGTGAGGATTTGCGCTTGTTCACCAGTGTTGAACATAATCAAATCAAAAAGTAAACATGACACCTCAAAACTGCAAGATATAGTAAGTATAAATAAGTATAAAAATCATTATTTTTACGACTAATTTGGTAATATATTAATAGAGTAATACGGGATTGGCGCATATGATCAAAGAATACACCTATACGTTTAAATGGCATTTTCTTAAGAAATAAAAGAATATTTTTATGATTATTTTTGCTAGCTGTGCTAATATTATTATTTTCTGAAATCGTCAGAGGCATAGGAACACTAACAATTAATGAGAATTCTGTGGATCGCCCTAAAGCCTTAACATCGTACGTGACGGTTGGTCGAGCAATTTTCTGCTGTATTTGCGTGATTATCCACATGGATGGCATATTCGTAATAAACATACATTTTTATAACGCAGTAACTTCAGATATACGTTGCTATCGATAGCTTTATTTGCAGTGTTTATTATGTATGAAGGTATCACTGTACATAAAGAATGAATGTTAAATGGATGTGAAAAAAGAAGCGAAAGTTGAATAGCGTAACATATCTATTTCAAGATATGACATTTATTCGTCACATTATTGAGTATCGCATAGTGGGCTTAGGACAACATGCCAGCGACGCTTTCACCTACTTTTCAAAGTTCTAACTTTAATGTCCTTCTCTTAAAACTATTTTCAATTACGCGCTTAAGTTTTGACCGACGGTTAGTTAACTATAAACTCCTTAAAATAAAATTATTATATTATTAAAGGTCATTTCACGTTTCAGTAAATTTAGTAGAGATTCAGTAGAAAATGTGTTGAAAGAAAACAAAAACTTAATTGAAGGAAGAATAAACCCCGACTGATGACAATATATAAAAAACACAGATTAACATTATATATATATATATATATATATATATATATATATATATATATATGTCTCCGGTAAAAAAATAATAAATTTATTAATTTATACACTTTTTTGCTTGTCGTTATAGTGGGAACAGAAATACGTCTTCTTTTACGATAATTACAACTTTGTAGCAGCCACGGCGCGTGATGTGTTAGAAAAATGGACAGACTGACATTGGAGTCACAATAACAGGGTCTCGCTTTCACCCCTCTGGTATCCTAAAGAATATTGCTATTTCTACGCGCTTCTGCAGTCGGCCTCCATTGCTTATCAAATAGAAATTTTCCAGATGTTGCTGTGATGATAGGAGGGTAATGCACCTGCCTAACAATCATGCGAATGTCTATGGGCGCCGGTAGTCAACAAAAACCACAGCTGGGAGGGACTCGCTTCACGGAGATCGGAGTGGCGCTCAACCATTCACAAAAGTATACTAGATTACGAAGAAAGCCGGCGTAAAAAGCGCCAACTTTGAAAGTCTCGACCCAAGCCCTCTTATATTTACAACTATAACAACTCTAGTCAGCTTTATTGTGACCGCGTTTTTAAATCAAAATTTGACTTTCTCAAAATCAACTAAATAGTCTTTCATGTGATTTTCACAAATTTTAGTGTATGATTTGTTATGTTAACTACCCGTCCTAGTGTTCATGAGCAAAGCCGAGACGTATCGTATAGTTTTAATAATAATCTGGCTCAATATAATATTTTAAACGAAATATAAACACGTGTTGTGATTGTTGAACTTTTTTGTTTTAAAAGGGAATAATTAAATCAAACCGGTACTTATTTGTACAAACGTGACAAATCAGTTTTAACAAGCACTCCAAAAAGAGAATACAGAACAATACTTGCACAACATATTATGACGCGACAAAGGAAATAATAAATAAAGGAAATGATGTATTGCTGGGTAACGGCCATTTCCGAAGGCTTTCTAATCTGTTAGAATTTATTATGAAATTAGATTTATTCCACCTAAATTATATGTAGCCAATCCGAGATGGATGCGAGTATCAGGAGATCGGTTGTCTTGGCGTTCATTGAGAGAGGCCTATGTACAGCAGTGGACCGATAAGTGCTGATAAATATAAGAAAATTGTGAAAAGCCTGCTCGTTAAATACATATTTTCCATTAACTAAAGAAAGGAAGGTTTCGCTATGTCACCGATGAATATGTTTGTTATATAGAACCGGCATACTAATTCACGAATTTCGTGATATCATACGTTTTAAAAAATTGCCTTTGATTTCAAATAATCTTGAAGACGTTATATGCTGAATTGCAGTCGAATTGGGCCAGCTTGACTGGAAGGTACCTCTTACTCACATTATAGGTACAGGTCGTATGGGTGTAGTCGGTACGTATGAGGTAGTACCATGCTGCATTGCAGCGAAATTGGGCCGGTACAGCCAGGGAGGTACCTCTTACTCAATTGATACCGCCGTAAACGCGTTTCGTGCGGTTTGTGAGTAGCCGGTGTGCTATGGGACCCCCCATAGCACACCAGCTACTCACAAACCGAGGGCAATGCATCGACATTGCAATTATGCTAATATTTATGGGCATCGTAGTCGTAGAAAGGTTCCTATTGTTCGTTTGTCCCCCTATATTATAATAAAATACAGGATGGGTAGTGTGACATGGGGTGCGAGAGGACATCGCATCTATATATGTAAATGTTAAAGGGCATTGGTAGTTACAAAATATTTCCCATTGTTGATTTGTCCTTGTGCTATAAAAAAGGAAATGTTTCTTTGTAATTTGATCTTGGCCGCCATCATAAGCATAGTCATCTTCGACAGACTCTCATTGTATGTTTCTGAATTTTACTACCCTAATTGTTTTAAGTGTACATATGTATATGTATGCCCCAAGATACAAACGCTCTCTTTAATTTAAAACATAAAAATTTTATGACTTTTTTCGAATGTTCTCAATGCGACCTGTGACGCATATTCAAGATTGCTTCGAACATACGTACAATAAAGTATTTTGACTGTTTTGGCATTTCTAAAGTAGACTGTATTACGCATTACAAATTCAATAGTACGTGGGGCTCTGCTTATAACATTGTCAATATGAACATTGAATATCATCCTACTATCGTGATAAATACTAAAGTCTTTAATGGATTCTGGACGCCAAAGAAGAAACTCCTTTAAGGAGTAAGATGTATTAATGGCATTCCTCTTACGTGTAAATGTATCGACTACACATTTTAATTGTTTAAGCTCCAAACTATTAGCTTCACAGTAACGTTCTGGCCTACACAAATGAGATTGGAGTTGAGCCGCATCTGAAAGCGAGGATATTTTGGCGAAGATCTTCATATCATCTGCAAAACATAAAACACGTGTGTGGTAAAGCTACTATCAATATCGCAGATAAGTATGACAAATAATAACGTTCCACAGCTCCACTCAGCTAGATAGATAATTACTGACCACCACAGCCTGAGACCTATTATCTTTATATGATCCAAAACATCTTAACAAATCATCTCCTTTTTTTTGTTGACGCAGGGAAACGCTTTTACGCGCCTTTGCCGGCCCTGGGTGGGGTCTAGTGGTGTATGGGAGTCGCGGCACATGATAGTGCCGAATACTCACAATAACCACCGCGAGTGTCATCAGTGCCGTCCTTGGTGAGGTGCCCCGGAACAACAATCATCAGGGCACCTCGACGGCTAGTCAGCCCCTTAAGGGACCAGCTCCACCTCCACAGATGGGGTTGCCCAGCACTACAGGACAACTTCACTGACTTTGGGATGGGGTGAGATTCCCATCCTCGCACCAAGGGCAAGCCCCTTGTGCTAAAGCACCACTTCCTGTTACTCTTAGGTCCCCTCTTCTTATAAGAGGGATACCGAGAGCGATTCTTCCTCCTGATCTTTAGGCCCCCTCTTCTTATAAGGGAGGAGCAAAGATCCCCCTCAGTTCATTTGGCTTCGCCTGGGTTCATCCCAGGCTACTGAGCCCCACCGCCACGACAAGGCTTGAACCATGGTAGCGAACAAATCACCGCCTACTGTTGACTCATTAGCTTCATCAACATAATTATGTGATCCACTCTGTCGAAACATTTAGTACAGTCTATATAAATAACATCTACTTGATAGTCGTTGTAGATCTTGCTTTAAGGAAACCGTGTTGTGTGGCGCTGAGTAAGTTCGAAATTGTAGAACATAATTGTTTATAGATAAGTCTTTCGAATACTTTAGCTATACATAGTTTGTAAATAGGTCGATAGTTACGAATATATGTAGTTGAATGTTTTTTATATACAGGAGTTATAAATGCAGATTTCCATATAGGCGATACAATATCCTCACGGAGAGACCGGCTAAATAGTAGTGTAATAGCAATGGCAATTGAGGTCACGCATTTTATAAGGAAAATAGATGGTATGTAATCAGGGCCTGCTGGTTTAGATGGGTCAAGTCATTTGGGAAGATTTTTTACATAGACCGTAGATGCATGTATAGAATGGATATAGGACTTAGTCGTTGACAAGGTCAGCGGGTGCGATGTTACGTGTTTATCGGGAGCAGGAGGAAGAAAGGTCGAATAAAATTAAGAGGAAAAAGCGTTACCTACGTCCGGCCCAGTATTTACAGTGGTGTTGCCATTAACTAAACTACTCTTTCCCTGTCCTTAATAAATGACCAATGAATTTAAAGTGCAATATTTTGTAATGAGAAAACTAACATATTATAAAATTTTAAGCAGCAAATTAAGTAAGCGTGTTTAAATGTGTTTCAGATAGAATTATATGCGTTTTGGAGATATCGTTTTGTCTTACATGAATCTTTCCGAACTTTCCAATTATATTGAAACTTGTTTTTAAGTAAAGATTTAGTTTTTATTAATAGCTTCTTGTTGCGGGGCGTCAGGTGAAGGTTAATAAAATGCGCTGTATGCTTCCTGTGTATCCCAGGTCTTCAGCTGTCAGTTGCTTCTTTTTGCAGGCTAACGTGATAAAATCTTTGTTGATGTATCGATTAATGAAACTCACTACTATCGTCTTTATCACCGAAAGTTGGCACTGTGGATAAATTGTTGACTTGTGACTTTGGGACCGTTTAGTTAATACTATTACATAACGTATCAAAGATTGTATATAGATTATCGTTTGCCTTTATATTGATGCCTTTTATTTATACGTTGTTGAGGCATGTCCGTTGATCCCTGGCATCTAGGTTAACCTGTATGTTATCCAAAGCCTTTGAAGCTTCTGCTCAACTTCTATAATTTTTCCAATGTTCTGCTCATCATGTGGTGATTTTTTTATTGCAATCAACTAGTTGGGCGTAGTTGAATTCACAAGATGTACCTAGGTCTCTTATTTCGTTTTTTTCTTGCACCCTATGTCATTTGTCAACTTAGGCAGTATCGCCAGCTGCCGCTTCACATCAACAATCTCTTCCCAATTTGTGTTAGGCTAGGTGGATTCTTGCAGCCGAGGCATCTCCATGAAGCTCGTCTATCAGTGCCATCTGTGCCTAATTTTCAGAATCCAATTTCTGTTATTCCTACACAGTTGTAATCGTAGAAATTCCTACAAACACTGCACCGTACTACTTCACTGCCTGCAACGCCACAACGACTACACGTCTGCATTGTAATAACTATCTATTCTGGAAAGCACTGGTTGGTTTGTATAATCTAATTTAAGTGTACAAATCCGACTGATATTCAGCATAAAGTGTCTGCAATGCTTTACTTTCATGCAGTACATAGGGCTCCGTAAATCCTGTATCTCCTATTACTTCGGGCAATAGCTGTTATTGTAAATGAGCCAAAAACTAATTTAGTAAACTACCTCTATACAATAAAATAGAAAAAATATTTAAGATTTCACAAAATGTGTCAGTCAGTCTGAATAATTGACCGATTTTTTTACAAAACTAGAATAGGCCCTAAAATAATATAACTAACGTATTCTAATAAGCGTTTCAATCCGTTTATTAAGAAAAGCAATTCTCGATCTCTCTATTCATCCGCAGTACAACAGTCCAACGGTTGTACTAGAAGAAGCGACCGCATTATTTTTTTCGTTCCTTTAAATTAAGGTTGGTGCTTCAATGTGGTTTGCATCAAATAAGATTGAAAAGCCCTCCTTTAATGGAAGATGACCCACAGAGAAAAAAAATGTGAATAAAATGCTAACGTGATATATTTGTAATTTTTATTCCCATTTCAATTTTGAACGGATTACCTACTGTTTACACAGTAGAAGCAAGCGTAGTCAGTAAAATTTTAAATCAATTCAAACTCAATTACCAGGCTTTTTTAGCGTAATGGTAAAGAGCGTTCCCTTGCTGCGACGAGTTGATTGAATTCGTTCAGCACAGGGCATTTCAACGACACAAAATAAGACCAGATTTAAATATCTTTTCTGATTAAAAACGTAATAATAATCATTAATATTTATCCGTCCACTGCTGGAAGTAGCCCTCTTTCAATGAACGACAATACGTTTAACGTTTAATCCCTGTATGCATAGAATCCTGCTTAAGTTATAATTTCCACATAAAAGTCACAAATACAAAAGAAAAATTGCTTATGAAATCTTTATTGAAATATATCGCGATCCCTTTTTCAATTTATCGAACATGACAATTCAGAAGATCATCTTACAACGAGCTTTGGTATAGTAAAAGCGTTTAACTTTGACCCACCCCGTGAAGCTTTACAAATGCATTTATTTAATTATCATTATTGAATCAGTTTGTTAACATTGCTTATTTGTGTTTCTACACTGTTATAAATTTCTAACTATAGTATTAATTTAATTTATTGAAATAATTTTATTTAAATAATTTTAATTTATTGATGTCATAAGTTTACGCGAATGTTAGACATTATAATAAAATGTACCTTGGTACATCAGGACATCTGTCATCTCAGTCCACCCGTGACCATGGTTGCTGTAAAGCTTCTGAAACGTCGGGCTACATAAATAATTTCATAAACCGCGATAAAATCCGTAAAAGTAGTTTTATTGTAATTTTAAATTTAATAAAATAATTTTTATCGGTAAGTAAGGTTACTCAACACAATACTCGTAGTATTGTGTTGAGTAAATTTCAGGGAAATTCAGGGTAAACTTCCACCTAACCGTTAACTGCTTATTGTGCCTGTTATTGCATTAAAGTGTCTTTACTACAGTACATTTAAAAGGAGTACTGTATTATTTTCAATTGGTTTTAGAAAGTTAACCATAACTTTATTTGATATTGAGCTGTAAAACATGTTCTACTAGCACTTCCAATAACAAAAATAAGCATTTAATATAGCTCTAGCTTGACTTCCGAATATACGTTCTCAAAACTGTAGGAAATAGCAAATTGTAAGGGAAGTTTTAATACCAAAATCGAATATTAGTTAGTACTGAATATGCCGATTCGTTTCATATACAAATATGTCAACTATTGCAAAATGAGAAATTCCACAGATCAACTGAATAAGTTTGATATCATGAGAAGGTAGGTGTTTCTCCCCCTGCGTAAAATAGACATCAAACGGAGTTAGATACATCATATTTATAAATAGCAAATTGTAAGGGAAGTTTTAATACCAAAATCGAATATTAGTTAGTACTGTATATGCCGATTCGTTTCATATACAAATATGTCAACTATTGCAAAATGAGAAATTCCACAGATCAACTGAATAAGTTTGATATCATGAGAAGGTAGGTGTTTCTCCCCCTGCGTAAAATAGACATCAAACGGAGTTAGATACATCATATTTATGGTCTAGTATTTATATTTATCTTAATTAAATAGTCTTAGGGACCAGTGGAGCAATTAGTATTGACTGACTGTAGCGAATGTAAGAAGAATGATTATTTTGTTGCACGATTCACTTAGGCAGTAAGTTTCCTGTAGTCTAAACAGGCGTATATGAAAATGCAAGCGCTGAAATTTCCATTGTGAATCGAAAATTATATTCAACGCCGAGCTAACGTGTTCTATTCATTAATTTGAAACTGAAGATGAAATGCTGAAACGAAATGAATTTAAATGATAGGCGGATGAATTCCCCATTAAGATTTTTGCATATAATTTGTGAAAATAACAACAATAACAACAAAAAGTTGAGTATATCATATTTTAAAACACATACTTTATGTTTGTGTGATTCCTATATAAAGAATATATTATTGCAAGAAAATACAAACATTTGGCAATAAAAAACAAACTGCAATTTATTTCGTACCTATAGAAATAAGGTCGATGATATTAATATTTGTGTAAAATTAGTCACAAGTAAAACTTAATTATTCTCAACTTTTAATTACATCGTGAGTTTGACAGTTTGATAAATGGTAGAGCAAAGCTCCACCAGTAACATTTAAATTAATTTTTTTTTTTGTTGAAACATGGATTCTGTTTATTGTTGCTCACGGAACGTATCCTTTGTATTATTACTTATACACCTTCTTGCTTGTAATCAAGAAGAGAACAGAAATTTTAATTTATTCTCTAACTATATTTATGTACTGATCTATCCTAATACTATAAAGATGAAACATTTTATTGTTGGTATAAAAAGATTGTATTTAAAAATAGACTTGACTGAGAATGAATGTATTATAACCATTCTACAGTTCTTGTAGAAGGTTGAATGGTTATAGAATGTACAGTTTTTACAAACGACTTTACAGTTCCTTAAATTAGGCTAAAGTTAATATCAATTGAACGTTTAAAAATACATTTGTATGTATAGCTATAACATTTTTGGAAACAACTTGTTGAAATTGAAAAGCATTTTGATTTTTTTTGTGCCAAGCGGCCTTATTGTACTGCGGGGCCGCGCGGGGCACATGCCTTGGGAAAAAAAATCGAAATACTGTCCGTTGGCTCACTAGAGGCTTCTGAAGTGATCGAGAGCATGCGGACACATGGCGTCCGACGCGGCCTCTTGGATCCAACATGATGGCACTCACACGGTATCCGTCGCGGCCCAGTGAACTAAACATGGTTTTTAGTATGTTGTTCAACGTGTTAAGCTGGGTCAGACTGCTAGTAATTAGAACAAGACAAATAAACATAACCCTACCAAACACACCTTGAACAAAGCAAACCATGTTTTGATGGAAGAAGTTGCGCGCACCAGCTTTGTTATATAAAAGTAAAAAGTCACTCGGTCAGTAACAACCCACACAAATGTGTTAAATGTACCCAGTGTTAATTAAGTTATCAAGACTAATTGGCACAAAAAATACCATTCAAGCTATACTAGGAAACATGTATTTACATATATAGGTACTTACACTAGAAAAGTATAGCATATTAGGAGCGAAACACTTTTTGTCGTGGTAATACACTTTGAAACGTGTAATGCATCGACTTGTTAGGCCTGTTTGAAACACGGCCGCTCCAACAGTGTCAATTCCGTAGCTAGTTAAATCTGATCTATGTACGGCATTACTCCAGCCACCTGGCTCTATGAACCTTTATATCACCGTTATACGACAGTTATCTCAGCCGAGTGGGATCCGAATGGCTCTCCCGAGAATATGTTGGGAGGAAAACGATTATATTTTAAGCAGATATAAATTTGTTTCGTGGTGTGTACTGTTGAGGAGTATTTGAATTTAATAGTGGTTTTAGAGGTTTATGATTATCATCTCAAGAGGAATATTGCATTTAAGGCAATTATGCTCAGAACATAACTCCCACGTGATTTAAATGCTAAGAACGGTTCATGCGATTTGTGCGGGTCTGGATGGTTAGTTTTCCCTTTGCATTCGTAGTGTTCTCCTGATATCGCTATCCACTGGAGCTGAGGTACGCACAAATACGAATAGAAACTGCATCTTTCTTTTTATGAAATATTGGCGATGCGAACGTCTTCGCGCCTTAACAAATTTCATCATTACATTCCTGGAGAATTGTTTATTTCAACTCTGGGGGTAAACCGCATGAAAAATGAAAAAACCGCGGAAAAATTTGAGATTTTTTTCTCAAATTTTTCTGCGGCATTATCATTTGCATATTAGGAATTTTGTTTTAAGATACATACAGATAGTTTGATTGGTCTTTTGCTTGCGATGTAAAGCTATGCAATATAGTTTTGGTACCTATAGACCGCTACTTCATTTGCAATTGAATTATTTGTTGATTTTGTTTTTAATTAAAATGTGATTGTCTCTCTTTATTTTTCTATGAATAAAATATTACCTATTTAACTGTTGATTTTGTACTTTACGTGAATATGAATGTTAATAATATAAATCAAAAGAGTTTGTTTATTTGAACGCTTTAATCTCAGAAACTACTTACCCGTATGGTGAAGTCCATTTTGTGCTGAATATTCATCGAGGAAGGATGTGGGCTGTATACCTTGACGATATGACTAATACAACCGGAGGTACGCGGTTGAAACCGCAGAGTGATGATAGTCATTTATAATTTGCGTGTCGAGTGAAATCGCGGCTATTCGTTATTACATTTATTTGAATTTTTTTTTTATTTATATGAATAATACTGCCAACAAAATAAAAAAATAACAAAGAACACAATGGAAATTAAAAAGAAAACATGACAATAATTAAAAAATATCAACAAAATGTTATTAGGAGGCAGCAAATCCCACGTAAAGGATCTTGCGCAATCTCTTTACCACGCTTGAATTCTGCTATTTATCTTGTGACGGATCACCTAAAAGTTTGCGCTTAAAGATGCCATGACCACCGAGAAACTGACCAGTGCATGATCAACTTCTAACCAGTGTTTTGAAAAGTGTATGTAACTGCTCACCTTAAATTGTGTAAGTCCATCGAGCCTGATATTCATTTGTTACATTTTTTTTATAGTACAGGGGGAGATACGAGCAATCGGAGCCTTTCAAAGACTAGCGACGCTCATGAACATCAGCATAATTATTCGGGCAAGGATTCCGAATATTTTTTTCCTTCCCTCCCCTCTAATGCACCACCAACAACTCACAAACAACGCGAACGGCATTAAGTGAGCGAGAGATACCGCCATGGTTGTATCGGCCTAATTCCGTTGCATAGGTCATATAGTATCATGCACCAAGCATGGCACTACCTCTCACAAAAATTTATTTGTAGTAAAGTCTATAGGGTTAAATAATTTCGTAATCTTCCGTCTGTCGTGGTGTTTTCTGGCTTTATATTAGGTCCTTACACATGAAAATGGCGTTTTTCGTAGTGGCCAATTGAATCACGAATTTCACTTGTATGGTAAGGAATTCGAAATTAAAATTTGTACTATTTACTCATATATTTGTGCTTAGATGGCCGTCATTCATTAGTTTTTTTTCTTCTGTTCTTTTTGTTTGCTCATTTTTCACTCATTTTACAAAATGGAAAACTTAAAGTATCACATTATTTACGAGTACGTTTTCCGCCGTGGCACTTTTTAAAAAAATGTCTTTATTAAAATAATACCCATTTTTGTTATAATACAACAATATCTTATTCTAATTGTATTCTTCCTGTAGTGTACTGTTACGTAGGCTGAGGACTCCTTATAAACATTATCCAATATAATAATAATTCGGACTATTCAAAATATCACATAAAAATCCCAATCAATTAGACAAAAGAATTTACAAAGTTTTAATGCAACTTTCGTAATTCAATACGCATTAACTAACGAAATATATTTATATCTAAGTTTAATTATAGTATATTAATACGCACATGGCGAGTGCAAAACTGAGGGTAGATCGACGGAGCGTAGTTGCACGCGTCCGTCAGCCGGTAAGCGAGCCGTGTTAACAGGTAACGGGGAAGATAGTGATGGGGCAAGCGATAAATGTTGTAGTTATGTCGATAGTATGTCCAAGCTGCTTGAGTAGATGTTGGATATTAATGGATTTTTATGTGCTTCAATCAATATGAAGAATTTCCGTGATGATTTTAATATGCAGTTTTATAGGGGACATTTTATTTTCTCGTGTAATATTTAGAGATTTCTTCTAAATGGTGTGTTGAATGTAGCTTAAAGAGCCTTATTTTGCACACGTTGCAATTTCTCGTATTAAGAGTCAGTGATGCTATACCTCACCGGTGCGCCACCTGTTAGACACGGCCTTAGGAGCGTTGTGTAGATACGTAGCTTTGTTGTATCGCTTAGGTTCGATTTACGATTAAGAATAGGCCTAAGTGCATTTAGTGATTCAATGCCTTTGGAAAAGAATGTTACAATACTACTACTAAGGAATTGATACAGCAATTTTTACCACATCAGATGATATAGACGTAATTATTGGTCACCTTTAGCTCTCATTAGAACTAATAACCTCCTACTTTGAAAACTGGAAACTTAATTGAACACATACAAAACAGAATGCATTATATTGACTCACCATCCAAGCTTGTTATTATCATTGTACACCCTATAAAATATAATAAAACCGCCGTGGCACTAGTGCTGCGAAAATGACTCGAAGGGTGATTGATTTGTATGGCGGTCGTGTTCCAAAAGGATACATAGTTCGATTTTGGTTTTAACGTTTTCATTCTGCAAATTTCCACCTGCATATCAATTTAAGCGGACAGCCTGAGAACCAAGCCGATAATGAAGAGTTGTAGAAGAGACAAACTACGTCCGAGTTTACTTCAGGCTGCGATGTTAGTGATAAAACTGCTTTAATTCACTTGCACCAAACTGGGAAAATTAAAAAGCTTTAAAGGTACCTCACGAAATGACTGAAGCAAACCGGCAAATGTGCGTCGACTGCTCCGTTACACTACTAAACCGGCACAATAATGAAGGTGTTATAACCAAATTATTATCTGTGATGAATTCCTTACGATAATCGGAAGCGGAAGGAAGAAGTTGCATCCTGGCCAGCCAGCCAAATCCTGTTCTAAGCGAAAATTAACCCCAAAATAGTTACTTGTAGGCGTTTGGCGGATCATCAATTTACTAACCACCAAACGCGTACCGTTGCACAGTTTTGGTTGGTTTATGTTTCGAAGCATGATTACTACGGAGCCAACCAATAGGCGTAAATTTTGCGGTGATAATTGAGGATTGCAATCCAAAAACCGCCATATCACTGCCTTTCGTGACATATTTGAAAATATATTTTATGGACTTAACAGAATTGCAGTATTCAACGTCGCAATGTGTCTTGAACGTTTTAGAAATAAGTGGCGAATATGGAACGATCCAACTGTTGTCGACAACGAAATCCGTTCTTTTCTCTTTTGTTGTGACAGTTCGACCATTGTCATCTGGTGATCGACGCCGATACAGCGGATACCCATCGTTGCCAGTGACAGTCTCCGCCGTTAATTTCCGTGGATATCGTTTAGAGCACTTTCCATCGACAATGCAAGGTGATTGGGGATTGATGGCACCACATGGTCCATGAATCATATTAGTAGTAACAACATCATGTAGGTCTGGATCGACTTCATGATCAGGATTCTCGGCACATATGATATCATCTATTTGGTCAGGCTGAATTCTTTCCACTAACCAAATAAGAATGTGTGCGTGCGGCAGGCCTCGCTTTTGCAATTCGATTGAATACATCCAGCATGGCGTATCACCAAAGACGCGTTGTTTAACAATAAAGTTCATCAGGGACCGAATTTCACGCCTGAATATACGTGCTGTGTTGTCGTGTCGATCGTTTGATGTTTGTCCGGGAAGCAGCAATTGAGTAATTTCTATCCATTTTGGATTACAGGTAAAAGTAATAAAGAGATCTGGCCGGCCGTAATGACGAACATATATCATTGCATCTTGTGCATATTCATGCATATGACGTGGGCTACCAATGTACGTCGCCGGCAGAATAGTTAATCGACCAATATTAGCTGCATTTCCTTCAGTACTAACTGCATCACGTAAATGGATGTACTCCTCAGAACGCAGTTTGGCTTGGTTCAACCTAATAAATGTTAAACGTTCCGTTTATATTTTTACATACATGTCAACGCAATACTGCCGAAATAATCGACGAAACCGCAGCAAATAGTTGTCAGCATTTTGACGAATCATCAAACGATATGCATAATAATTCATTGAGCTAACTTTCTTTGTAGTTTCTTAACCTTAAATTAAAAATTTGATAATTAACCATTTCAAAGACAAATACTACAGACATTACCATTGAATGGATTTATCATTTTAATATTAAAATAATATCCATCTTCTCCTTGCCAAAACATCAGTGGGTATTGCAAAGCGTCATATGATCGATGAGTTTCAGATATTTGTTGCAATTTCCCAGTATCGCGACGTGTAAGCACAATATCGCGTTTTTCCAATTGTTCACCAATAATCAGGATATAAACTTCGTCTACTGTTGGAGCATTAAATGTGCGTTCGTGTGTTCCAGATGGTCGTTTATCTGCTTTGATGACAAATTTATAGCCATTATTTGGCATGCGCTCTAAAGCACTCTTAAACAACCTGACCAACGCATGATGTTCATGAAGCAGAGACTGCAAGTCTTGAATAATTGCTCGCTTCATTCCTGCATTGATCCCTAGGCGTCGATCAAGTTGTTCTTCCATGTTGCCCATGAAATATATTTGTAAAAAATTATTCTGTGTATCTTTAAAAGGTAGTAATGACCCAATTCGATGGTGAATCTGTTCTTGTATGTACAAAACCAGACAGTATTAACTGGGTTATAAACACTTTTTCTGTGGGAGAGTAGAGTTCAGTATTAGCAAATATAATACATAATAATAGATAAAGTAAGTTATTCTTTAACTACATTCTATGTAAGTTTCACGGGCTGCTTCACTTTGCTCTCGTGATTGATGCACGCAGTCGAGTCATAATATCGCGGCGCTGTTCACGTGCAATTTCTTGTTCTTCTTCAGTCCTTTCATTTGCAGTATTTTGTATTCTTCTTGCATTACGGCTTTGTCGGGAAAGATTCGATCGTCTTGGTCGCGGCATTGTTAATTAAACTTCACTTCACTTTTAATTAAACTTCATTTCACTTCAATCCACTTCTTAATTATTTATTTAATAGAAATAGTTTTAATATTGATTTCTTACAAATATCAAATTGTCATCCATACGTCATTACATAGCTGTCATTTTACGTCAATTACATAGCTGTCATTTGCTTGATTCTTTTTTGTTATACCACGTTTTATAGTGACTGACGTTTCATGTCAAGTCACACGGAAACGCTGTCGAACGGGATAGAAAGTATCCTTTGTCCGTCTCCTGGCTCTTAGCTACCTCCCTACCAATTTTCAGCCAAATCTGTTATATATATAGATGAAATTATGTCTCACGATGTCAGTTTATTTTAACAGAACAGCTGAACATTTCTATGTCATATATACGACGGTGGATTGAAAAGTATTCGGCTTAACCAAGAAAATGAAATCATACTAAATCAGTTAAATTTTTATTTTTCTACATAATCATCACCGTCAACTTCGATGCTCTTTTACCGTCTCCCCCATTTAAAGCACTTAGACCGTCGATAAAAATGGTTCTTTCTTAGAGTCGACATATGCGTCTACTGCTATTTTGACCTCGTCGTTTGTCGAAAATATTTGACCTCAAAGGTAAACACCTTGGAGGTCAAATAAATTTCTTTAGGTCATGTAAAAGAAGGAACTATTACGGTCCCAGATCAAGTGAATAAGGCGGATGCGGTATTAGTTCAAAGCCACAATTTTGGATTTCATCCATTGGTTGCACAGACGTGTGAACACGGGCGTTATCTTGATGAAACATGATTTCTCTTCCGAGCCTTTCGGGACGCTTTTCCTTTATTTCCAGAAATTTCTGGACAACGTAGTAAAACACAGTATTAATTAGAGTCTATAGTCTGCCCCTCTTCGAGATAATCAATCATAATCACACGCTTTGATTACCAGAATTCTGAAGCCCTTTTTATGTCTTAACTTTATGCGAATATTACTCATTACAATAAAACTTATTTTATGGATTCTACCACGGTCTATTTAATTATTTAACTAGCCTGACTTTTCGGAAGCTTTACAGCAACCATAGTCTAAGCTGAAATTCTCATCACCATCCAACACAGTTGTCTACCGTGGGTAAATCTTTATTTCAGAGAGTACGAGGCATTTGTGACAAGCAACACCTGGATACCGAACTACAACACATCAAGCAAGTTCTGGGAGACAACAAGCCTAGGGTTTCCCGTCTGCTCTACATAGGCAGAGTAAAACCAGCTACTGTCGAGCGCTTACCTGCAATAATACTGTACTTAACGTCACTGATGAAATAAAAACCTATTTTAAGACGCCAAAGAAGGTGAGTCTGTTCATACCATAAGTGAAATGACATATCCCTCTAAAAGATGCAGGACATTCCTGCATCTTTTAGAGCTTGATTGTGACTGTGTTAATAGCTCATTAAGACTTTTCATGTTCGATAGAATAATTTAAAATTTAATTAAGAATTTGGTGATTACTTATAAAGAAATAAGATTTGTTGGTATGTAGCATTTATTTAATATATACATATTTTTATGTCTTATGTTTACGCGAATGTTAGTCATTACAATAAAACTACTTTTACAGATTTTATCGCGATTTATTTAATTATTTATCTAGCCAGACGTTTATTGTACTTATTTGTCGACAAAATCGCTTTAGGCTTTTAGGGTATAAACCAGGTCATCTTCGCTGTTTTGAACGTTGTTTTATTTCTGTCGTACAGTAACAAATATATATTTCGTTTAACGTGACAAACCGATTCAAAAATTCATCGGAATCGGCTTCAAATAACTCCAAACATTCACGTGAAATAGTCGATCGCGTCCTTTTTTTGTTTAACTGAAAACAGTCACGGAACCCACTTCACTTCTATTTTTACAATGAATCTATGTTAGGCCTAGTACTTTTCATTCCACCTAGTACTTAGTCTGACTATAAACATTTCAAATAAAAAATAAAAAAAATATTACATTTGAATTTGGAATCTGTCTTTTTTATGCGATTGTTCTTTGTGTGTTTTCTCATTTTGGCGTCAATACATAGTACAACATTTTGTGATACTAAAATGGAGTGGTAATAAAGAGCAAAGAATCGCTTTCATTGCACTACACAAAGTAGATATGGGGCCAAATGCAATATTTAAAACCCTCCATACACTTTTTATTAGACAAGTGTTTATGTACCGGTCTATTAACGGGTACAGTGAGACTTCCATTGTTTGTTAAAGAGAAAGGCCTGGCCGTCCACGTAGTGTTCTTACGAAAAAGGTGGTCAAAGCAGTAAGGGAAACAATTCGAAAAAATCCTGTCCGAAAGCAAAATATTTTATCACGGGAAAGGGACATAGAACCATTTCGCATATTTTAAGATATGATTGAAGACATGCAGCCTATAAGAGACGCACTGATGTACTGATCAGAGGTACGGAAATGAAGGTCACATAAAAAAAATATGAATGGTGGTTAAGTCCCTTAACAACACCATGTTCGATAACCATACTTGGTCATTCCAGCAAGACGCGGGACGAGATCATAAAGCTATATCCAATCAGACGTCGTTAAAACGAACGTTCCGTATTTGTTCCAAGATGAATTTCCCAACCCTTCAACCTAGTCCTTAAGCCGGTGGACTATAATTTATGGACAGGTTTAGAGAGAAAATCTTGCTTTAAACGCCGTGATAGTTTGGAGTACCTAAAACAATATATAAGACTGTCAGTGGAGAATTTTCCATTGTAAAGATACCGTGCTTCTATCGAGAACTGGCCTCAACGTTTAAATTTTTATTGTTTTATATGTGTGTATTAAGCTAACACACTGTAAAAATATTTTTTATTGGTTACTATATTTATGGCTAGACTAGGTATACAACAAAATGAAAACAAAAAGTGAAGTTGATTGAATCATTTCAATCTAATTCCAGATTAACGCAACTTTGAACTAGAACCACTTGTACATAAGAATTTTTAACGTGGGGATATGCTTAGATTGAGTCAGCGTTGTTTCAATTGATAAATATATTTGCTTTATCATAAGTGTGCGATTACAATTAACACTATTCAGACAAGAAATACCTTATTTGTATACGCTCCGAAGTGCAACAGTGAATTCCAGCGTGAGGTGGAATTCGACTATTACAATAACGGAAACTCTTAGTACTATGACATTATATCCTGCAGTGATACTAAACTCTAAGTACGAATATGTTGGGGACATCAAAATTTAACGTTTTCCCACCTACAACCTATAGCGCGATGCGGATCACGAGACAGCACCGTCTGTTGATTTAGTGGTTAAACACAGCTTCCCGCTTGTTTTTGCAGTACACATAAAAAGTATTCGCTGTCGCTAGACAAATAGACGAACGAATTATAAATATAAAACAATGACATCACCATAGTATACTCAGTACCCTCATCTCAAATCAAATCGTGTATTTTGTATTTTTATAAACAATGATCACGAGTAAAAAATTTCGGGCAATTTTAAGGGAATTATTATAAGTAGATTAGCTTTGTGTTACCGGGTTGGCAAGAACTTATAATTTTTATGCACCAAATTATTGTCAATCTCACCAATTTTTATTCGAAATTGTGTGTCATCGTGATAAAGTTTAGCATTCACGTTACTACTGCCTTATATTCTGTATCATAAAAATGTAATCAGTATTTAGTACGAATATAGTGCTGGTTGTGTAGTAGTTTACAGGTGCACCCGTTATGATCTCGTCATTACGAGATTGCTTGACAGCCTTTGCCCGTTCTGTTTATTTTTATATTACTAAGTTTTTAGTCACAATAGTAATATTATAATAAAATTGGGATGTAAATTTCCTTTCTTTTACAATTAGTGTAGAGTTTTATGTTGTAGGTATTTAAATAAGTGCCAATTTCTTTATTGCAGCTAAGTCTCATCTCGAGAAATAAATCCTGTATAGCTTTGATTATATTAAGGAAGGATAATTGTTATAAATCAATAAACAAAGCTGAAATTATGATTAGACTAGCATTATTTGCAGTCTTATAAAGATTCGGTTAAAATATAATCTACGCTAGTATAATATGATTAGCATTCTAGCACAGTATCGAAATCCAATAAAACAAATTATATTATTATTTAAATTACATTTACGATACGGTTTAATATAAAATCAGTACAAGAAAGTAATTGTTAAAAATGGACGTTCGAAATAATGAAGTGAGAGTAACTTTTTTTCATGCCTATATATGAAAAAAAGTGTCGTTGCATAAATAAGAAACTCCGTTGGGTTTGTTGGAAGAATGGCAGGAGATAAGATAACATTATTATATACGTACCGAAAAATAATCCATGTGCAACAAATGTATCGTACGCACCATTTGAAGGGCGGAGGCAAGGAGGGCAACGGATCAACACAAAAATGATGTGGATGTTTATGGGTGTCGGCAGTTATCAAAAAGAATGTATATATATATATATATATATATATATATATATATATAAAATAAAAAGAATTTTGTATCCAGTAGTTGTAAATTATTTTTAATTTCGGTATACACTCATAATGAAGGCGAAACTCAAATTTATGTACCCACTGCCAATATCTAGGGTCATACATCATGCTGTCCTCGCTCCGGAGATTGATGACCCTACTTACAAAATTGGTCTTCATTAGTTATTCTAATTAATATGGAGTGTTAAAAGAAAGCGTTTCTCGCCTGTCATCATTTAATGCGTCACAGAAAAAACGTAAAGTGATGGCTGTGCTGTCATGTTCTATGTTCGTAGGAGTTGTGTGTAAGTGAGGGCAACATATTTTCATTTTTTCTGATTGTATGAATGCGTATGATATCGGCAATAACTGAAATCGTATGTGCTTTATGATGTGACAAGCTGGGTGTAGAATGGACAAACTATTAGTGAGACATCTATGAGACTCTTACATATCCCAAACACTAAAGTTTGTTATCTTTGGTTATGGTTTATATTTTTCAAAGAGTTTGGTTGAAATTGTCAGTAAATATAAATATCTGCGGAATTTCATTCAAAACGAACCAATAGTTTGAAGGTTAGCGGAAACAAACAATGTAACACCATTTGTTATGTATCATGTAATTTATTCTGTGTTATAAAATAAATAATTTACATCCTTTTCGCTTTATTCACTCTGTATCTATTCCGGATATCTCAAAGTACAAGCTACAAAGAAGAAGGTTTCCACGAGGAAATAGTGACAGTTTTTTGTGATAGACACACTTGGCCCATTTCGGTGCATCGGCATGGTAATTATGCGGATGTTCATGGGCGTCGGTAGTCGTAAAACAACTCCAATTTCCCCGAAATAATTGATCCGATGCGGATCAATTTTTCTTTGTTTGTGAGAAAGATGATTTAATCAACAGTATTCCTAGTTGTTTCGAAAATATGTAGAACCATTTAAAAGTAATTTTCTCGAAGAATTTTAAATTTAAATGCTATTGGTATCACTTTATTTAACAACTTTATACTCATGATTAAAATAATGAAACAGTGCTTGCTATATTTCATTTTTCGCCCGTCCGTTATTGCTGCAAGGCAGCAAGAGCATCTCCAAAAACCACCTTTGTAATCGTTATTTCATATTTTCTCAGCTATATTCTAAGAGTAGCACGAGGCGAACGGAACTATGCTCACACGTTGCCGCATGTAGCAGTGCTACGAGCTGTGCTGCAGAGTGTTATTAGGTTTTCACTTCCTCACAAGCTGCATGGTCAAGCTGTAAGCATGTTAAGCCTTAGATCGTGGGTCCCGGAATTAGGTCGCGGTTCGACTTAGAAATTTTGTTAGAATTTTTGTTTCTAATAACCGATCTTAGACATGATGTTGGCGGTGTTACACCCTCATGCCTCAGAGAATAAGTTGATAGATCGTTGTTATTGGACAGGATTTTAGAATATCCGTATATATTTATTTAACACATATACAGATAGACGGAATGCAAGGTGAACCTATTATGGCCCCTTTTTCTTTTGAGGCATGGAACCTTTGAATATTAAGCGCAATGTACCACATTATACAACCCGAAAAATGTAAAGCCACAGAAACCTTAGCTTAATGAATACGAAGTCGTGATGTTGGCCGAGATATTTGAAGGAAACCCGAAATACCCTATTTTGCGTATACGTTTGGTATACCCAAAATAGGGTATTTTATCGTTTGTGTTAGGAAATGAATTTATCAGTTAAAATATTTAAGGGGGCATTGTTTGCAAGGACGAATATATTTTCATGAGAAATATTACATTACTTGGCCTTCTATGTCCCACCAGGCCAGGCCAAAGTAGATTTTCCGAATTTAAAATTTGAATTATAAATTTGCATAAGTAGTATTTATTAATTTTATAAAAACTGTTTAAAAGTATTTAAAGAAGAAAAGCTTAGTCTGGAACCTGAAAAAAAGGCTAGTTAGTAGCGGCTTCTATATTGAGGCCCCATTATTCAAGTTGATTTTAAGTGAGCCCTGATTGTAGAAATGGCTATAAGTAGCCTCGTTGTTTTCCTTATAAGTTAGCTGTTGAGTTTGTGAATAGCTTAATTACATTTTTTATTACTACTATGTTATAATATTCATGATAGACTAAATGATCCCTTAAATATTTTTTTTTATATTATGTAGTGTAAAGTAAATCACTTCGTATAATGATGTCCACTAGTCACCATGTTTTATTTTCTCAATATTAAATATTTAGGAGCACTTAGCTGCATAGATGAAGCTGGCGATATATCAATTATGTAAATCCATTCAGTAGTTTTAAATATGTTAGGTAATAAAGAATATTACTTACATATATACAAGATACGCAAAGAAATATAATCCTTCTTACCCACTCGTGTAAAAAATTCATAACTGTTTTATATTATTTGTGAGTTAAATATTAACAATGTTATCGATGAAAACGGATTGCTTTATTTAGTCAAATCATACCTTTTGTTCGTTGACGCGGGGAAACGCATTTACGCGTGTGTGTGGGTATATGGGGCACGCGGCACATTATATTAGTCCCGAATACCTGCGTAAACCATTGCGACTGCCATCAGTGCCGCCTCACAAAAGGCGGCACTGAATCACAAATCACCAGGGCACCCCGATGGCTAGTCAGTGCTCTACGGGACCAACATCTCCTGTACAGCAGGGTTGCCCCACACTACAAACTCACCTGCTTTGGGACAGTGCAATGGGGTGAGTTTCCCATCCTCGACCCTTGCGCCCTTATGCGTACGGGGCGTGCGCAAAGGCGCCTTCTTCTGTTGCTTCTGTGTCCTCTCTTATAAGGGCTTCAAAAAGCGCTCCTCCAACTGCTCTTTAGGTCCCTCTTCTAATTGAAAAAACTAAATCTTCTTGAAAAATTCGAACCTTACCTAACCTAACTTAAAGAAGAAATAAGAACCAAAAGGTCCCACAACTTAAATTTGTTATGAAAAATTATATAAAAACCCAAATCAGAAATTTTCAAACATAGACTCAAACGACGTGCAATCTCTGAAATTCGACAAGAACCCTCGGTTCAAATACTACCCCGACCTGAAATAGAACCGGCATAATACTAGACTCAAACTCAAATATGCCTTTTAGTAGAAATTAATAGATGAAACAAAAAGGTTTAGTTTTATATTCAGTACACTGAAACAGTCTGGACCAGAAACTTATTTCATTGGTATAAACTTATCCATACCTAAATAAATTATTACGCGGATGCGTTACGTTAATTCCCGCTCGATCAAAGAGCGCTGAAGTGCAGGTCAACACCGTTAATTGGCATCAGACTGCCGATCGGTTTGACTTGCAATTTACAAGTAACGTTTGATTTTAATTAAATTATCAATATATTTGCGATACGATGTTGAACGAAATTGTACACGTTTCCTGCGTTAGGCTGGCCCTAAACAATTAACAATATTACGTAGAAACACATTTCCACAAATCCGCACAAACAATATTGAATGAACATGTGTTCGTTCAACAATACGCCCTGTCATTCTTGAAAATGATAATTTTCAATATTGAACTTTACACAATGCAGCGAAAATGTTTTGTGTAATGATTTTTAGGTAGACATGCGAATGGAATACGTTAAAACGAAACTACTCTACTGTTGCGTTCAATTAAGTATTTTACAATCCCGACGTTACAGAAGCTTTAAAACTAACATCGTAATGGGTGGACTGAGACCACCGATATCCCGATGTTGCAAGTTAGTAAAGTACTATAATGTAATTATAATTACGAGTGTGAATTGAAAATACTCGGCCTTACATAAATTTATTTAATTTTGATTATGGAGAAAAATATAATTATAACTAATTTAGTGCGTGTTAATTTTCATGGTGAAGCCTAATACTTTTCAATCCACCCTCGTATTTAGTTATTTCCATAAACGTAAAAAGTTCTTGCAGCATCGGGATTGTAAAATAGTTAATAAACCGCTATAAAATTCATTCATTTAGTTTAACATTACAATATTTTGTGTAATAAAAATGAAGTGCATCCATTGACTGGTGCCTGCGTTCAAAAGGTGATAAGCTATGACGGATTTGTTCGTTTGCCGATTTTCCCTCGTCTCTCAGCTATAGTTCGCTTTGTTTATCCGATGTACGAGCCTCCACAACTGCATTCAATTTGTTAAACTCCGAGTGTTTGCAAGGAAAAAACATCGCTCGGTGTGCACAGTAGGTTCGCTACTTTGGGTGGCGGAACAAAAACGGTTTTTAATGGAAAAATTTCCCAAAGATTTTCCCATTTTGTCCGTCACTCCTTTCACATATGACAGAAAAGCTGGTTGCCAATTCACCTCCGGAACTTTCTCCCTTTTTTTGGCGTATCCACCGTTTCTTCCTTACCCTATACCCACTCCTCCATAAGACACGGTGGATATGTCTCTTCTCCTCTTCGAGATGTTTTGGATCACAAAGACTCAAAGCCCTATTTATGAGTGACGTTTCCACGGGCTATATATGCCTAGGGCGATGGTAAGAAGTAGTATGCAAGTACCTATCTGTGTGTGTTCGTTTTCTATAAACAGAGTGGGATAAAATTCCATCAGATCGCGCTGTCACCACAACGTCCAGAAAAGGCAGTTAATAATCTCTTTCCACCTCCGCAGTAAACTTGGTCTTGGGGTGGATTGAATTCAGGTGGTGGACATATTGTCTCCCTTTGCGACCAATCGTGAGTCGAATTGCAGCGCCCACTTACGATCTTGGACAGCACTAAGATTCAGTGCACTAGACAATGATCGGAAAAGCACAATCTTTTGAAAAAACCCGCGACATTTCGTCCAGATACTTGAAGGCGTAAAACTGCAACGACAAATTATACAACAAAACCTCCCTCAGTAGTCGCTTTGTCTATTGGTGAAAACCGCTTGAAAACCCGTTCAGTAAATTCAATGAAATTTATAAGACTATGCTCAGCAACCGCGTAATACTCTACGCACAGAATGAAGTTATTGAAATACGTGTAGCTTACTCATAGTCTCTTTATTAGAAAATTTGTCGATACTACATTTTTACATACCGTAATTATTTCTGAAGACAATATTACTTTGTATTCAAAACCAGAATTATTTTCCTTTCATTTTCTCTTTTTAAAATTAATGCTCTGAGGGGCTGTCAAAAAACTCAATTTTAAAGCCATTCTTTAAAAATCTTGGATATATTTACCAGCAACGAAACGCGTCGCTCCCACAAGGATCCCTACAAGTCTGTTGTGTACACACACACGAATACTCGTGTGTGGCGTATACTGCGCTGGAATCGTTGACCTTTAATATCAAATAAACGAAGCTACACACACAGCTTACGTGCGCCGCATGCACGTCTGTAAACAGTGTAAATGGTAGTGCAATGCTGTATTACAGACGAATTGGGTCTACATGGTTGGAAAAGTAATTGTCGCTCATCCGAAGCCGTTTTAAAAGTTAACGCTTGTTGTCGCATTTCGTGCAGGTTGTTAGTAGCCGGTAGGCTGGTTTGTAGGACGGGATCAAAGAGTGCAAAGCAGCTGTATATGTAAAAGTTCACAGGCATCAGTTCAGGTTCATAAAGTGGCTCTAAATAATCGTTGTGTATGATGTAAGCTTACAAAGCACTTATTAATTTATTTTCCTGTCCATACTGTACCGATTTTACACGTAGACTAAATTTGGATAGGGTGGAACATAATCTGCAAATTCATTCGATGATAAAACGTAAGCATACTTCCTCACGGTATAATATTCAATATGAGATCTTCGTAAAATGAAAGGGATGCAATAATCCCTGAGGTCGTGATATGAATAAGAGTTCGGACTAATGAAGATACGTACACACATACAAAACTTACTGAATTATGTTTAATGATATATTATTACAATTATTATAGTCAAAATTATACTTGTTAAGAAATAAGAATGCAATTGTTACAGGGCTTTCTCCCACGCATTACTTACATCCAGAATAAAGGTACTGCAAGTGGCTTTTTGTTTCCTTCCAATACTAGAAGGATATTTATGCACAAAAAAACAATAACAATAAACATCAACACGACAGTTCCCTAATAAGGTTGGCAGAGACAATCAGGAGCGCTTGGTACCAGGAACCTTACTTATTTGTCTTGCATTCTTAACATTCATATAAAATGGATAAAATACCATTATACTTTCATAAATCCTTCTGTACAGAGAAACGAAACGGTTTGTACACATAGTTTCACTATGTTTCTTAACATGTAATGTAGCTTAATGTTAAGTAATGTAATATATAATATTAAGTGTCAATAATAATAATATAAAATTTACGAAGTTGACAACCCCACACACCAGTTATTTTCGTTGTTTGGACACATGAGTCCTTCTATACTTCTATACACCAGTTAGTTTCGTTGCTTGGAAAACATGAGGCTCTCTTATGGTTTGGTGTCAATAGAAACTTTGTTATTTGATGAGGCACAGCGATGTCCTCAAATAAGTTCTCATTCCAAGTGATATTTTTATTGGAAGGAGCTATAATGTATGTGTCGACATTTTTTATAAAAAATATTTAATGTATGGAAGTACTAGTACATTTTACATTACGAGCTGCTCAATAATAGTATTATATACGATTCTTATTAACATTGAATAGGAAAAGAATTAATACGTAATAATTTTTCAACATTAAAAAACATTTTTCTATTTCATGTTTTTTTGATAGTTAAAAGAACAAAACCGGCCAAGCACGGGACGTATGAACAACGGGCGGTATGAGTATTGTACCTTTTTCCGTCTGTACTACACAGTTTGTACACGGGTACCGACAATAATGGTTTTACAAACACATTAGAATTTTTTTATATAGCTGTCGTATCGATGTGCATACCCACTTCTTTTCGTTTAAACTCCTTTGTTTTGTTAGAAAAGCCATCAAGCGGCCAAATCAAGTAAGAAATTGGTGATTTTGATCCAAGATTCTATATTGTACATGACAATATAGAGTCGCACGGAGCTGTTATATTGAAATATTTTGTGTAAAACGTAAAAGTAGGGCTAGGGGATTAGCAGTATATAT
>JAFELO010000989.1:138105-166145 GCA_017140195.1 Eumaeus atala
ATATATATATATATATATATATATATATATCTGTACATAATTGCATACACATTATAAAATCATAACAATTTATCTAGAATTTCAGTCATAACATCGAATATTTATCTAGCCGCGTTATTCGGTTGCTATATTCACCTTTTAATGGAGATATTTCCATGCTGCATTGCAGCGGAATTCGGTGGACACAACCGGGTAGGTACCTCTCGCTCACTTCATACCGCCGTAAAGTGACAACTACGGTGTCGCGTTTCGTACGGTTTGTGAGTAGCCGGTGGCCCATTGGAGGGAGACGCAGAGTAAGACAACGCATTATAATTATACCGATGTTCATGAGCATTGGTAGTCGTAGAAAGGCTCCGAATGTTGTGCCCCTATACACAATAAAAAAAAAAATTGACAGTGTAAAATTCTTCTCAACCAAGGCTTAGTATTTATAATGCTTAAAACTTTGCATAATAATTAACGTTTTCTTTATCATCGGATAAAACAAGATCTCACAAAATATGGTAAAATATACCTTATGAAGGAAACTCATTTACCAGGTGCGTTTTTGTTCCATCGTGATTGAAATTTTTCTACTATAACCTATAGCAAATGCTAATATAAATAAAAAAATCTACTGGTTATGTATGCAACAGATCACGCTCGACAGCAAGAGGTCCAACCCCTCCAGCGGTGTTACCAAGCCATGACGATGCAAAGCTTAGCTAAGGCACATCTTTCTTGTGTGCTAGGCCGTGCAACGACATATTCATTATAGCGCCCGTCCATTTTCCGGCATCTAACATTGATGTGCACAGAAACGTCGGTGCGCATTGAGCACCACGTGAAAGGTGAGGAATTTACACTTCCTACCAATTCAACGACCTAGAACCGCGCGCAACGCGTCGGTTGTACATGCGCAGTACGTTGACTGCACCAGATCCTTCTGCTAGCTTTGCTTCAGCGCTTCCTCTACTAGGGTGCTTATCCGCTGATACCCCTCCCGCGCAAAATGTTCGTCCTGTGTGCTCCTCAAGAGATGAAGACATCCAAGAGGTAAAATGAAGCTCATTAAAACATTTCGCTTTAAACCAAAATATATAGATATGTATCTATGCTTATTCTGAATGATCAATTTAACGCTAACCATATTGTTTGTAGTCGTGTGATGACTGGACACAGGCCTGTAAGAAAAAAACGTCTGCCAGACGAGTTTTTAGGTCATGATATGCCTTCTCTCTATAACCTATTACTGATCACTGATATATCTACCTAACCTAAGCATAATGGGATTTCGCTCGACACCGTCACTTTCTTCCTGTTTTTCATATTTTATGTAGTGTAAATATATTACTTTTCTTAACGAATTGTTTTGTTACCTCCATGCCATCATTTTTTGCACATGTCTCTTTCCTTGAATCAACAAGTGAGATGGACATGTATCGCCTGTTAGTGGTTCGCTTTGTTGGTGTTCTCGGTTTAGATCCTTTGTGCTGGGTCACAATCTTGTCGTAGCGTAGAACTACTATCTTTCTTGACTCGCGTTCGCGTTGTAGCTCTTGTCGTAATTTTTTCCGCTTTTGTAAAACACTCGGTGAAAAATCTTCTTTTATATAGATGTTACTGTTTGTTAATAGTTTTTTTTATTTTTAAGAACTTCTATCCACTTGAAGTACATTGAACACCTTTTTTATGCCCTGTGCTAGTATGCCAAAACAACCAAACTACGTCAAATAACGACCTAGAAAATTCACAAAAAGAAACTGATTCATGCCTCTCCACCGTCTCCTCCTTCTCCAAGCTGGCTGGTCACCGCGGAGAAGTCAGACCACTACCTCCGAAATTACAAGCCAAACTGACAAAACAATACAAATAATACAAATCTTAAATACCAAAAACCACAAAACCTGTATGTCGCAAGTTTAAATGTAAGAACACTAGTTTCGGACAGTAGAATTAAAGAGTAAAGCTATGCCACTAAGTAAATAATGTGGGATATTATAGGCTTATGCGTAACTAGAAAGGGCAAAGCAATAGAAGGATATGCCTATTTTGTTTTATTTCATACAGCAGCAACGAAAGAAAGAAGCGGAGTTGGCTTTATTTGGGAGAGGCCTACGCCGCAGAGGCGCCTACTAAAGTTATATAATAATTATATTGTTGTGTACATCCAAAAAATTTTATATGTCAAACTTAGTAGAAATAAAGTCTATTTTTATTTTTATTCTTTTAAATAAATTATTTTTATAAAACAAATAGCGTGAAATGAATCACATACTCTAGACAATTATGGATTTTTGAAGTGAAAATTCTTTTTATTACTACGCGACAAAAGGAAAAGCTGCTAAATGTGTAACAAGTACTTTAAGAAAAGTGTAATCGTACGAGGCGACTTAAGCGAAGAGGGAGGTGAGGGTAAGATAAGAGAGAGGTATGAGCAAAAAAATTATCTCTCTTTATATCTCATAGCCACTTACGTTTTGTGGATAAATATAAATTTTGCCTAGGTCGTATGGCCTAAAGCACGCTTGGTTTTTGAAATATGTACCTACTGGCACAGAAAGGCGAAATTTATGCACTTGATGGCTTCGTCATCATCATCATCACTATCAGCCCTTATCGGTCCACTGCTGGATATAGGCCTCTTTCATTAAACGCCAAGACGGCCGATTTTCTTGCAACTCGCATCCATCCCGGACCAGCTACTGATGGTTTACCAATTTATATTATATAAAAGTACATGTAATTACATTTATATAAAATGAGGTGATTTGTATGTACAGTATAATATATATTTTTCCAAATCTGAGTGCATATTAAACAATAATTTGTATGTACTCGTATATACATCGTAGAGTGCACATCGGTTTATAGAATCAATGTATTTCCAACATACCTATACTAGTGAAAAGCGAACACCGCATAAGCTGTATATCTGTATGTGATTGATTTTCTCAAAAGCTCCTTAACGGGGCTTAATGCGGTTTTCGCACTTGTATAGAACAATATTCGAGGAAGATTTTAGCGTACAATTTATGAACGGATAAAGCAGGAGCTTTTAGATTCCTTCTAATTTGTCTCTGTTGTACGAAATTTTCAATCAATCAATGAAAATATCAAATCTGCGACTGACAAACTGCGTGGTACAATTAGTGACCGCATAACTGGCACAAGACGAACTGAAAATCCTCGACCTTTTTATGTTTCATTTCATTTTCATTGCATATTACTACTACACTGACAATATATTTCGGCTCAATACTAAATAAATGAAAATAGTACTGTTTGTATTCTGATGGTTCTGTTTGTCTTCTAATGTCCTTACCAGTTGTAATGTCAGCTTCGCTAAGGTGTTCTGAGCAACATCAGAATTTCCTGGACATTACATGTATCAGACATGTATAATATAGTCCTTTTCATGCTTTATAAACTGGGTATTCCCCTATTGAGATATCCGCATAACGAACTCACTGAAGTAACGAGAAATAACGTCCTACCTAAAACATAAAAATCACAACAAATATATAAAAAATTAACGTTGTGAGATTTCCAAGTTCCGTCTCGGTATTTTATTAAATAAAATTTTGTTACCGCATAGAAGTTATCCCAGCAACGTTCCAAGTAACTTTTCTTTCTCGATTAATCGCTAACGATTAGCTCCAAATAGTTTCCAGCAATTCAAATTTCCTTATGAGTTACAACTTTTCACCGCTCCTATAGTTTGCATGGTGCAAGGCAAAGTGGATTCTAGATTTATCAAGCGGTTTGGCAGACCGCCAAGGAACTTCCATAGTTTATAGGTTTTCTAAGTCTGTAACATTAACGCCACGAAATTAAATCGGTCAACTGAAACAGTTTTTGATATTCGCAACTTTTATGCATTTGCTTCGCTTAATATAGAGTTCCGCTGTTGAAAGTTTATCTGGACAAAAACGACTCATAGCTAATGAATAAAACAAATTCAACCGAGGCGTAAGCGCTTTATTACGATGCTTCTGTAGATATTCAAGTATTACAACACTGAGCGAATTTCGACTTACTTCCTTCGTTGATGACAGACCCAGAATAATTTTGTAATCGAAATAAATAAAGTTATATCGATATAAATGATATATTATATTTCATCGTTGCGTTTGCGTGTGTTATTGATACAGTTTCGCTCCATAAATATAATAAAATATAGAAGCGGAATTGAAGCGTTATTAATAAGCGAAATTTAAAAGGGATAAAGTCTATATTCGTGATTAGGTGCGTAGGCCTATTGGATTCATTGGACAAAACACGTAGGCACTATGTAGGCAATATCTCTCACGAAAGTCAGAAAAGCGGTACCTACAAAATCCCAGCGGTGTTCCTGCTCGCCCGCTAAAAGAGGAACCACGAAAAACTGGTTCCATACGATCGCGATTTCGTTACCCTATGATGATGGCACTCGTCTTTTGGGATGTTTACTCATGCATTTTACTACCACTGCATGTTTACTCCCTAAAGCACTTGAAGAATACTGGAACTATACCGACACACGTTCTCTTGAGACCTCCCGAGGACTGTTTTTGATTGTATAGAGATGCTCGAGGTTATGCATGCCATGCGCGTTGCCGTCCTTTAAGCAGCTCTGTTCTTGAGGAACCCCATATGGTATCGGTTTGGAAATACCGACAGTGGCAGCTGGTCTCAATCGATTTCGTGCGCGGTAAGAAATTGCTCATAAAACGCGCAGTTGTAGACTTTGGGATATCATAGTGGTGACGGTGGAACTTAGATTTCTGCCGTGCTGTCCGAAAATGGAATTCCGCTGCTGGTATTAATCCGAACAGCTCCTCGGGACACTTGCCGTTGTAGATGCGGTAGAAGAAGGAGAGCGACCCAACATCTCTTCGTAATGCCAAAGGATGAAGCTGCACGGAAACAACCTGGTCGTCAACGATTCGAGTCGCTCGTCGCTCGACGTTCAATACGATCAAATGGGGCGAGATGATAGTTAGATAGCGGCACCAGCCCAAAGGTATAATTGTATAATTGCACCCGATAATGTGGCATGAAGTAATGCTTCGTCCTATTGAGCACATCTAGCTTCTTGGAGGCTAATTTAGCTTTCCCGTCTAAATGATCGCGGAAATGAACTTTACTGGATAAGTCGACCAAAGAATCCCGATACTAGCTGAGGCCATTAGGGCCAAAATACCTGATTTCGGAGCGAGGAGATACGAAGAAGGGGGTTTCATTTTTGGAGCTAGGAGATATGAATAAGGTGGTTTGCGGTAAACGCGCAAAGTTGTTGAAAAATTTTGGCTGCCTCAATCCGAGACTTACGTCAATAATAACTCCCCCTTGGTCTCAATTGCCTCCTCCCACCGGTGCGTTAAGTAGGTCAATAGGGCGCCAGCCGAGCGTCCTTGACGGAAATCGTATTGTCGGTAGCTAATGATTTGGTGTTGCTCTAAATCGCGCAGTAGTTAATTATGGTTAGAGGAGGAACCGGCACTACTGGGGAGGTCCCAGTCGTGCCGGCAATGTAGCATGGCACTACCCTGGTCCGTTCTTGTGTCCAAACTGGACATTTGAATAAAGTAAAGTAAAGTTTTTGTACAATAGAATCCGAGATACTTCCAGATGTATGCGGTGAATGGCACTAGCTGGGTTTTTGTGGATGTTACAATAATTGACACTACCTCTAGTACAAACGAGCAATCAGTGTCCTTAAGCGACAAACGACGCAACTTGAATTGACGCCTATTGACGTCAGCATTAATGTCATGCAGAGATGGAAACTGTTTATTATACTCGTTATTTAATCCTAGTATACTTAGATGCGTGTTAAATTTGTTACCTCAAATTAACATTGTATATACATGATGAGCTTCTAGAGCATTAGCTCATTTATTATAATTCTATTATTTGCGATGTGTAGTTCCATATTAATTCATCATCACTATTCTACTGGCTGTTTTTGGACAGTTGTCTGTATATTTGTTCGTATGTATGCATATATTATGTGAGTGTGTATCTTTGTAATCGTATGTGTATAGATTTATACGTTCCCTGCTAAAATATGAGCGATTTGTCAAAGTTTTGCATATGTGGTGTCAATATGTTCAACTTGATCAAGCGCGAGACACTGTTTTGTGCTGTGTTTTTTCAATTAAATGTTAGGTTTTAGTAAATATGGTGTAGCTGTGGTCCCCATCATGGTTGAAGCCTTGCCATTACGGTGGGGTTCAGTAGCCTGGTGTGATCCGAAACACCTTGGGAGAAGTCTATTGAACCGATGAGCTGGCGGCTCTTTGTACGCCTCTCATAAGAATAGTGGACTAAATAGTGGAGGAGGAACCGCTCTTTGTTCCCCTCTCATAAGAAGAGGGGACAAAAGAGGAAAATTGGCGGCGCCTTTGTACACAAGGCAAGGGACGAGGAACGGCACTGTCCCATAGTCGGTGGGGTTGTCTTGTGGCGCGGGACAACCCCATCTGTGGATGTGGCGTCGGTCTCTTAGGGGGCTGACTAGCCATCCAGGTGCCCTGATGATTTGTTGTTCCGGGCCTACCTACCTACCTACCAAAGGCGATTGACGTATATCATCGTGTGTAGGTAATATACCTACACACGATGATACAATAGTGTTATAAATAATAGGCAAATAATTTAATTTCACTAGGGGTACCAAGTGGGCTGTTTGTGTGCCCTACGAAAATGCCAAAAATATAAAGACGCCAAGCATCTTGTCACATATAATGATAATAATAATAATAATAATAATAATAGACTCTTTATTAACATTATATATACGAGTGTTTATCCTAGTCATATATCCTAAGCCTAGAACTAGCACATTGTTGCAGTTCATTTGCGAGACTTTTAAATGGATGACACAACTGCAATGCCAACATTGACATTAGTTATTACTAGTAGCTATTTTTGCTTCATCATTATCATCATCATCATTATCAGCCCTTATCGATACACTGCTGGACATAGGCCTCTCTCAATGAACACCAAGACAACCGTTCTCCCGCAATTCGCATCCATCCCGGACCGGCTGCTCCACGGAGATCGTCTTCCCACCTGGTGAAAGACCAACCAACACATCGTTTTCCTAAACGCGGCCTCCACTCCAGAACCTTCGTGGCCCATCTGCCATTTGTTCTTCTGAGTATGCGATCGGCATAACGGAAATAATAAATATTTGAATTATCCCATGATTTCATTTATTTAATTGTTTCAAATAACGTAAAAAGTATCTTATATTCTTGAATCGTCTTATTTAATTTTGTAATAATTATGATTATCGTTGTATCTCGAGCAGGAGGCAAACACCACGATAGTACCAAGACTTTTCTGTGAGGAAATTTATATTAATCTTACTTTTATGAGCATCACGGAATATGGAAGGAATGAGTGTTATTTCATTAGGATTTATACTCTATAATATATTCAATGTAAGACTAAGAACTAACTCCAGTATGCTCATAAAATGCCTGTTTTGTAGCACGATTTTCTTTAACGTTATTGAAGATGGTTTATACTCAGATTAAAATGTTTAACGTTAAAGTAATGTTAATGTAACAAGTAAAATATATAAATAAGCGAGTTGAAAATTATCATTCACTTTTATTCATTTCATTTAAATTTTTAATTCATCCAGACGGTCAAATGGGCACGTTGTATTAAATTATTCATACAATCTCAAATCAATCAACGATGATGGAAACGTGTGTACTATTTTAATTAAATAAAACGTTACCCACACTACAATGTGCACGTAACCTTAAAACATTTGTAATAACAACCTTTATTAAATGGCAGTACCATGCCGCATTGCAGCTGAATTGGGACGGCACGCCCGAGGAGGTATCACCCATTCACTTTACACCGCCGTAAAGTGACATATGTGTTGTAGCCTCGCGTACGGTTTGTGAATAGCCGATTGTCTATTGGTGAGGAGTATTATCTGCATCCGCTGGGCGTCGGATCAAATTTAAGTACCTATTCACTAACTATAAGTTTAAAACCCACCTAGTATAGCGCTATGCGTAAAAAAACCGGTCAAGTACGTGTGACATAAAATGAGTTACGTAGGCCCCAACCTATTAAAGGTGTCAATTTTACAATTCTATATGAAATAAAATAGAAAATTGGAATGTCTTTACCGATACCTAAATTCACAACTTTCGGACTATTTCTTATCCATGTTATGAAACCATAAAAGGTGGCATATATTATAGTGACTTTTGTAGTTTCATAAAAATATTATATGTATAATAAAAGTATTAAGGAAGAGGTAATGGCATGCGGCGTTGCAGTCGATTTGGGCCGGCATGACCGGGGATATACGTCTCGTTCACACGACACCACCGTAAGATAACGTCTATGCTGTTGCATTACGTGTGGTTTGTGAATAGTCGGTGACCTATTGGAGAGGAGGAAAATAGGGCCAGGCAGCTCAATGTCAGTAATAATGGGGACCTTTATGGACGTTGATATTCCTCAAAATGCTCGGACTGTTCCTTTTCCCTCCTAAATTATAAAAAGTAAAGCAATCGTGTTGGAGTCTAGCGATCACTAACAATCCTTTTTTTTTTGTTGACGCGGGGAAACGCGTCTTCACCGGCCCTGGGTGGGGTCCAGTGGTGTGTGGGACTCGCGGCACATGATATCGCCAAATACCCACAAAAACCGCCGCGAGTGCCATCAGTGCCGCCCTTGGTGAGGTGCCCTGGAAGACCAATCTTCAGGGCACCTCGACGGCTAGTCAGCCCCCTGAGGGACCAACTCCACCTCCACAGATGGGGTTGCCCACCACTACAGGACAACCCCAGCGACTTTTGAATAGTACAATGGGGTGACGTTCCCATCCTCGCCCCTTGTCCCGTGAGCAAAAGCTCTACCTCCTGTTGCTCTTAGGTCCCCTCTTCTTATAAGAGGGGTACCGAGAGCCACTCCCCCTCCTGATCTTTAAGCCCCCTCTTATTATAAGAGGGGTACAAAGATCCCCCTCGGTTCAATTCGCCTGAGTTCACCCCAGGCTACTAAGCCCCACCGCCTCGACAAGGCTTGAACCAAGGTGGGGATCACTAACTGACCTCGAAATCGAAAGATAACGTCAGTAGACAACAAAATCACATTACGATTCAACATGTACGTAGTCACAAGTAACTAATAAAGATGTATCGCGCTTGATATCGTCTATATCATCGTTCCCTTTCATATATTGAGTTTCTTTTTGAGTTGCTACGGTTGATCGTGGAGAGTACTTGCGTTGTTCCAGGGGTGGGGGGGTTTCCAAAGTTTAATAATTAAATTTACTAAATTATGTGGATTTACTCTAATTACAGCCTAGTCGCGTCGTACCGTAACTGTGCATGAAATTAACATTTTAATAGCTCATTAAGACTTTTCATATTCGATAGAATAAATTAAAATTTGATTAAGAATTTGATGATTACTCATGAAAAAAATAAGATTTGTTGGTATGTAGCATTTGTTTTATATAAACATATGTTGGTGTCTTAAGTTTACGCGAATGTTAGTCATTACAATAAAACTACTTTTATGGATTATATCGCTGTTTATTTGATTATTTCTCTAGCCCGACGTTTAAGAAGCTTTACACCAATCAAGCTTGTAAACTCCTGCATCTTGCAGAGGGTTATGGCATTACACTGATGGTAAGAACTGACTAACCTTCTTTGACGGCTTGAAATTAGTTTTTATTGAAGTTTGCTTTGAGTATATAGCCAATTTTATCAGTCACCCCTTTGAAATATGGTAATATTGCAGGATTGTCACTGTGGACTCTCTTATATAGGGCATACTAAAAGATCTACAAAAACCCGCGTTAAATAACATATTGCCGATATGAAATACCGACGTGTTACAAAATCTGCGGTCTGTGAGCATGCTGAAGTTAGCCCCTGCCATTACATTAGATTTGATAAAGCGCAAATCCTCACTAGGGAACACCGATTCCTTCCATGGATGATCCGCGAGGCTATTGAGATTAAAAAACATCCAAATTTCAATAGAGAAGATGGCTGGGCTCTTCCCTCTGCTTGGGACCCAGTGGTGTACATAATCAAATCAAAACGTAAACATAATACCTCAAAACAGAAAGATGTAATAAGCACAGTTTGCGTTATTCGGAACAACTAAATTTAAAATTCTTCGGGTACTTTTAAAAACTTGGTACATATGTACATCTGTCATCTCAGTCCACCCGTGACCATGGTTGCTGTAAAGCTTCTGTAACGTCGGACTAGATAAATAATCAAATAAACTGCGATAAAATCCGTAAAAGTAGTTTTATTGTAATAAACATATTTCCTTTAAAATGTGTTTATACCGATGTTGCAATTAGCTGCTGTTTTGTTTACCGCGGAAGTCGCCTTTGTATTTCACAGCCATTGTACATGTACTCATCCAAGTGGTTACTTTCACAACCACAGTACTTGTAATTTATTTATTTGTAATTAATGTAAGAATAAAAATGTAATAAACTGACTTCAAAATACCACACTAAAAAGTTTGAACTAAACTGTCAATCAATCCCTAGACATAGCCATATTTTCTGCTCCTAACTACTATGAAATTTGAAATAAAAGTATACAATTTCAAATCGGTTACTGAAAGTTGAGGACTTGTTTTTTTAATTACATCGAAGATCCCCGATACATAGGACGCCATTTATTATATAGAGGGTCATAAATTACCTCTACTGCTTCGAAATAAGAATTATATTACCGTGCCGGTTTTTTGTTCAACTTGGCGATTATCGATAATCGTGTTTATGTACTTCAAATTCAGAATGAGTTAAAAACAAATACTGATAGTCTCGACGCTGAAAGTATTGCTGTAACAAGTACGAGTCAATTCCATGGGCTCTATTGGGGATTATTGTTTCTGTTTAATAAAACTGAATATCATATGCATAACTCAGATTAAGAAAAATAATTTATACAAAATTACAGCATTCCTTGACATCGTTACAATACATATGCCATAGTTATGTGTAAATTTTTGAATAAATGCATTATCTTTCGTAATATGTGGTCCAGTAGCGGTACTCATAAATTCAGTAAAAAAAATTTCCCCACCGCAAACATTTCGTTTCAGCCCCATATTAAAGTGCCGGTAATTAATGTTCTAGGCTGAGCGCGGATATGCGTTTCGTTGCACGTTGAGAACATGAATCATTTTATATGCATTAGTTATTTCTGGGGGAGCAGCAAACCAACAAAACGGAGATGTGAGATAAAAATCCCATAGGAATATTGGTTACAGAAAGTACAAACTGTATGAAGGTAACAAGCCACTCTGATAAAGGCTCACATCACGTTAATAACACGTCAGTGGTGACTTATTAATTACATTACATTAGACTTTATAAAGCGCAAATTCTCACTAGTACACTGATTGCGTCCAGGAATGATCCGTTACGATATTGAAATTGAAAAGCTCAATAGAGAGATGGCTGAGTTCTTCCCTCTACTTGGGTCCCGGCGATAAACATACTCAAATCAAAAACTTTTCTATCAGACGCAACCGAGAAGACACAGTATTTATTCTACATCGTCCTAATTGTAAAGGAATTTAATAGCTTTATAAATTCTTTGTATGAGCCAATGTATCCAATTTATAGACTAACACGCCTACCTCGAGGTTAAGTATGCTTTCTGAAGTTATACTTCTTACGGCGCGTTAGGAAAATGTGACGAGAATAAAGTTTTACGGTGAGCGCGCACACCGTCACGAAAAACTCCATCATACCATAGTCAATACTTTAGTTTTTTATAAAAGTTACCATTATTCGCTATAGTAAAGTTTCAATGTAATGAAGCCCTTTTTTTCTATTGTCTGTGTCGTTTTTTTCTATAAACATGGAATAATGTGAAAGATAGTTTATTTTAAAAAGACTTTCATCTTGTTGCGCCAAAGTATAACTTCTAACGTCAAAGTATAATTTATACACACACACGTTGTTTTAAATTGAATTAACCAATTGAACTTGTAATTTGGCTTAAAATTTTAATTATTATATATTTAATTGTATAAATAATTTGTATTACAATGCTTCGTTATTCAAACCTAAGCTTCAAAATTGATATTGTTTATTTTTAAGCGTCTTCGTTAAATTACAATTTAATTGTTAACAATTTCAAGGCTTATTCAATATTAATATATAAATGCCTGATGTAAGTAATATAAATAATAAAATAAATTATAATATACTGAGTAATATATTAATGAGTGTGCATTAAAAATCGTATCAAATATTTAACAATTTAGTATTTCCATAATTAGAGTGTTTATGTATAATAGTAATATTGAACATGACAGTGTATTTTGGTCACGCGCTTAATCAATCAAGCACCCCACTTTCTCAGACGCCAGCCAGTCGCTACCACACTCTACGCCCAAACACTTCACTCCGACAGCGACACCATTACAAAATTAACAATAACAACGTTATACTTTATGTGAACATGAATTAGCTTTACAGATCAAAGTGCTTGATTATTGTTAGGCCATTTGTCTGTCAGAACCCATGACTTGGTGTTAAACTTAATAATGTATACTAATATTAGTGACAATCATTTCCGTGTCATATAATAATAAAAGAAAATAGATATGCAATTTAATTCGGACTGTGTTTTCGCTGTCGTATGAAAAGTATTTATATTTTTTTAACTTAGTATTAGAGGGGAAACTGAAGGTGTTAGAGCTGGCCACTTGTAAGCACAAGAAAATCCTCGTTTTATATTTTCTATAGCTTTAGATATTATTTAAATCAGCAAGAAAGTCATGATAAAATTCGATTCGACCTATCACAATGAAGCCGCATGATATGCCATTGTTCACAACTTTTCACGATTTTAATGACCCGGTTAATCTCTTCGATTAAATGTGTGTGGAACGGCCGTCTTCGGTGACGAATGAAAATAACATCAGTTTTGATAGAGACTGACAAAAGAGCAACTTATCAGCAGCTTCGAACATGATTAGGCATCGTTATGAGTAACTTGTGCAAAAAATCTCCATAAACATTTAGGGACATGGCGGCTTTGTGCCAGGTGAATTGTAAGAGGTGGTGCCATGCCGCCTTGGAGAAGGTTGTGCCATGCATGGTGCATGACACCACATCTTCCTATGTAACGGAATTGGGCCGGCACGACCAGGGAGGTACGTCTCGCTCACTCGATAAAGCCGTAAAGTGACACCTACGGTGTCGTGTTTCGTGCGGTTTTTGAGTATCCGGTGGCCCATTTGGTTGGAGAAGTAAAAAAAAAGGCAACGCATCGGCATAATTATGTCTGTGTTCATGGGCGTTGGTAGTAGTGGAAAGGCTCCGAGTGCTCGCTTGGCCACATATACTACTAGGAGAAAAACCTCATAATTTAATCGAAACCCAAAAACTGCATAGTGTTGATTAACGCCCAGAAGTTCTTAAGAGAATAAAGGGCGGGACGTAAATACTGTATCCACATACTTATGGGTGAAGAAAGCTAGATTCACTAACATGACAACATTGTGACCCCGTCCTTCCAAGGTCTTGGAAAAAGTTCGAAATAAGCGACATGACACGCCTCGAATCGCACAACGCTTAGCAAACGATGGACCATTTGGCGAAGTCAGACTTGGAATTACAGGCTCTCCAACAGGCGCTATACAATAGTATGGCCCTGACCTTGCGAGTGATTTTGATTTATTCCCGAAAATAAATAATAAACTTGAGGATAATGTTTATCCAGCGACCAACCCTGACGAAGCAGTGGATGCGTTTCGAAAGGCCGTCAACAGAAACAGATAGTCGGTTTATTGTTTCGACCTAAAGGAGATAAGAAAATGATATTTCGAAAATCCATATATTTTGACAGAAGCCTTTAATGCCGTATGCTGGATAAGAAGTATGTACTTTTAAAATAAGTACTTAACATATTTTAAAAGTAAGCAAGTAGCAATCAGCTCACGTTTGTCATTTTTTTTTTCTTATACAGTTAATGGAGTGTATTGTCAGTTTTTGATATAAATTCATATTGTAACTTAAATAAAAAATATACTCTTTAAAAAAAAATACTATTTCCAGAAAACATTTATTTAAAATACACATATTACATACTACCCATTTCGAATAATACAATAATTAATATGAGGGTAGCTTAATAAAAAATGTCCAAAACAAATCGTATAAAATCATTCCACTTATTTATGGTAATGATTTGTTTATGAATAATTAATAGTATTTAATATTATAATATTGTCACTGAAATTTACAATAGGTTATACCTACCTATAAAAATTTATCATAAATTTTAATATCAGTAAGTTGATTATAATAATGCAATTACACATATTTGACATTTTAGATACTATTCATAATTTTGAAATATGTTAAAGTGTATTAGCTTAGACTTTTTTATATTCATACCAGTAGTGCGATGACCTTTGTTTCGAAACAAATATTGTGGCTCCCTCCGCTACAACACCATACATGTCTAAGCTAATATTAGCTAAGGGTGTATAGCTGCAAATATTCCAGCTCATTTTCTTTCCTTAAATGTATATCACGTATATCGTTAACGTGTTCTTTTAATCCAGTAAGATGCCTGGCAGCAAACAGCACTAGTCCATATGGGATTAGCGCAAGCCCGCTCCCGTTTCCACACAGTTTACGTTGCACTTACTACAAGCGGGTTGCACACGGCTATTTTATGTCTTTTACTATGCAATAGTTACCTTACGTTGGAGAGCCAGCACTTTGTTATATTTGCAGCTTTCAGGCACTTGCAGGAGTTGTATGAACCTAATATGTGTATATTTTATAAAATAAAATTTAGCGCTTACACAATAGATTTTGCTCAAATTTTCGTACGATTCTATTAAGTTCTTTATATGACTTAAGCCAATATGATATTACATATTTTTATAGCTTAGGAATACCTAAAATTTATTTAATAAAATAAGGAGTCGCCTCGCCTAATTGAGAATGTCTGACTATCGATAGACATTTGAGTAGCTAAATGAAGTGCAGACGCGTTACCCTCATTTATGTTTGATCTCTGGTAATGTTTATGAGTTACTACTATATAATACATAAATTTAACACGTTCCCTGTCCCAATAAAAAAATGCAAAATTGACTGACAAGTCCAACAGGGTTTTTTGAATAATTTGTTTTTATGTAGTAATAGGATAGCTTTAGTAATAATAATCATTTAAGAAAAAAAAACGGATGTAGGGTATTTCTACCTGAAACACATATGGTCCATGAGCGTAGAAGGTCATTTTTACTTCTACACATGTGGTTTAGGGAAATTTTTCCATATATTTTTTGTTCTTATTAAGTCTTTATTTATTGTGAATATTTTATTCTTATTATATAACTAAATTTACGATATTTTCAAACTATAAAATGAGATTTCATTGATAATCTCTTTCCTTATACCCGTAAGTGTCAATTATTTTACTGTTACTGTCATGGTTTTGAATTGTGTTCATAAAATTGTTTCAAGGATATAACGCATTTGATATTTTTGTTGAAAATGCCTAATGCATTTCAATTCATCATTAGATAATAAAATTATCTAATGATGAATTGAAATGTTGACTGGAGGACAGTGACTTTGGATTGTGTGAAAATGAAATGGATTGAAACAGTGAAAACATCGATATACAAGGCGAACCAGATTCTGATAGTTCGGATCAAGAACCGAGTATTTTTGCTGATGACGATGTTGATGATCCTGATTTTGATCCAGGTTTCTGTTCAAACATTATAACCGGTGACCTTGGTAGGGACTCTCCAGAAGATAATTCATCGGATATCGCCATAAATTCACCTAGGCCAGAAATGAGCAGATGGCGGACTGTTGGTGAGATTATGTGGCTTACTTCGCAGGAAATAAATTATATAGATAGTGAAAATGGCTGGAGCCAGGAAATCCTACCACTGTCATGTCTACCTAATGGTAACAGCCCAATACTTCATGTCCAAAGCGAACAATCCGTTTTGTCCACTCCGTGGATGGTTTGTTTGAAAACCGGTGTCAGGTGCCTTGTTTATCATGTTCACCTGACTTATGCCGAACTAAACCAATTTGGCGCATCCGAGATGCACACTTTTATGGTAGTGCTAATTTTGATTTATATTTTTATCATATTTGTATGTGCAATGTTCGTGTATGTCTCTTGATTGTGATCAAATAAACGTCTTTCTTCATCGACGTATATTGACCAACGAAGTGTCAGATCTTATGGTCGCTCAAACAAATTTGTACGCTTCTCAAATAAAACAGAATGTCAACATGCCACTTCATAGCCGCATGCATCGGAAACAGATGTTACACGCGAAGAAATGTTGAAATTTATTGCCTTGTACATGTTGATGGGTATTGTGAAATTTCCAACATTAGAATGGCACTGGAAACTAGTTGTGATTTACTATCATCCAATATTCCATAACATAGACATGTCATATAATTGGATGTCGTCAATATTACGTCGCTGGCACTTTATTTATTTTATTTATTTAATAATTTATGTACTCAAAACAAAAGACATTTTAAATTCATAGATAAGAGAAATCTAGTACATGGTAGCTACTTATTCCATGACGAAATTTCTTCCAGTAGCCCTGTTGATGGATGGAAAACGTATACGTAATTTAACAGTAACTTAAAAAGGTAATATACATTTAGCAATACAAACATTATATAACACATACACATATACACACATACATACATACAATTATAAACATAACAGATACATTATATATTATGCAATAATAAACATACTGAAATAATAATATACTACATTTATTTAATGGAATATCTAATTTAGGTAGGGTTTTAATTTAAGATTGACTTAAGTAATAATCTTTAAGTTTTTTCTTAAAAAGTGTTATTGTTTTACAGTCACAAATTTCATTAGGGTAGGGCATTCCAGAGTCTAGACGAATAAATTGTAAACGAGTAGGAATAAAAGTCAGTGCGATGGGAAGGAATGTGAAGAAGTGTACGTTTATGTGGTCTACAAGAGGAGTCACTGAGATGAGTAAAGGAGAAACGCTCAGGAAGATATGTCGGAGAACGATTACTGAAGAGAGTATTGAGGAGAAAGCAGAGCATTCGAAAATTTCGTCGATGACGGATTGGCAGCCATTGTAATTTCTTACGAAGGTGAGTGACGTGATCGTATTTCTTTAGGCCAAAGATAAAACGCAAAGATAAATTTTGAAGGCGCTCCAGCTTATCAACTATTTCCACAGTGGCGCCCAGGCAGAAAATGTCAGCGTAGTCAATAATTGGCTGTATTAGAGATAGTGCGAGAGTATTTTTTGTTGGTAAAGGGAGAAAATTTTTGCAGCATTTTAAGGGAATGAAGTGAAAAATGAACCTTTCGACTGATCTATATAGATTCCACGAAAGATTTGAATCAAATATAATGCCTAAGCTTTTGGCCGAGTCTTTGGTGAAGGAAATCGGGATGCCGTGTATGGCAACATGTGGTAATACTATGAAGTCGAGTCGATTGCGGATACGTGAGCTGCCTATAACCAGCGCTCGTGACTTTAATGGATTCTCAGTAATTCCATATGATTTAGCCCATACGACAATACGGCGCAAATCTTCATTCACTTGGGTGACAGCCAAGGTAGATTCTGCTAAAGTAAAATGACGATATATTTGTAGATTATCAGCATAAAGATGGTATTTAGAGGAAACCACATTAGTTACCGAGTTAATAAAGATTGAAAAAAGGAGAGGAGAAAGCACGCCACCCCGAGGAACTCCAGTAGTGAAATTACACCAGTTAGAATATGACATATTGACCCGAACACGCTGCGAGCCATCACGAAGGTAAGAGCTGAACCAGGCTAGAGTGGATATCGAAACCTTAATGGATTTTAATATGCTAAGAAGTATATCGAAGTCAATAGAATTAAAAGCGTTGCTGAAGTCGAGAAGTACAAGAATTGTGAGAAATTTATTTTCCATGGATAAACGAATATCATCAGTTACGTTTATAAGGGCGAAAGTACTACGATGGCCTAGACGAAAACTGGACTGAAATGAATCGACAAGGCTTTTAGAGTACAAGAATGTAGAAAACTGTTTATGGACAATGTGCTCAAAAACTTTAGACAGAATAGGCAGTATGGATATAGGACATAAACTGGATAGGGAAGAAGGATTAGAGACTTTAGGAAGAGGAATAACATTTGCCAATTTCCATGTATGTGGGAAGGTTCCTGAGGATAGTGAGAAGTTAAAGACATGGCTAAGAACAGGAAGCAAAATAGGTAGAATTAATAAAATCATCTTCAGAGACAGTTTGTCAAATCCAACAGCCTGTGACGAAATGGATAAAACTGCCACTTTGTTTATAATGAAGCTCCGAGTGATCAAAACAAACGTTCACGAGGGATCAAGAACTGGAAGAGCTAACATTAACACCTGGTGAATGTATCGTCATTGACGAGTCGATGATGCTGTTTAGAGGCAAGATATTTTTTCGTCAATACAATCCATCAAAATGTCATAAAAACGGCTTGAAAATTTATAAACAGTGCACAGAAGTGGGTTTTGCCTGAAATTATGATATTTACGCAGGGCGTGACCTCGAGATTGCTGATTTGGATAAGCCTTGGGACTGTCGTAGTTCAATTATTCGACGGTCCTCTAGATGCCGGAGGGATAATTCTGTGTGACAACTATTACAATACCGTAGGATTGGCAAAATATTTACAGCAGCGTAAGACAGACTTATGCGGGGAACTCTACGGGTAAATAGAAAAAAAAATCCATGGGCTATAAGATCGGAAAGAATAGAGCCTAAGAAAGGTGAAGTAATTGCTCGTCAGAAAGAGAACGTAGCAGTCATGAAATGACAGGACAAACGTCACGTAGCAATGATTTCCATATGGTGCCTATATATTCCTATATCCTGGAGACATATGCATATGCATATGTGTCCAGGATATAGGCCTATGATGAAGTCAGAAGCCGTGCGTTATTACAATGAGCGAAAAAAGGGCATAGATGTATCTGACCAGCTTACAAGTTATTATGACCCTAAAATAAAGTCGCTTTCATGGTACAAAAAGAAATTATTAGTACATTTCGCAATTGAATAATGCATCCGATGCAAGTACAATTACATTCAGTAATAGTCCGAGACCGTCTACTAGCACGATAAGAACACAGCACTTTCTGTCTAAAATTCAAAGGAAACAGGATACTAAAATCATACAAAGACGATGCCGTGGATGCTACGAAAAGTTGCGAAAACAAGGTACAAACTGGGAAATTGCTACAAAAAGAGTAAAACGAGTGGATACTGAATGCTTGTTTTGTTTATCCTGTCTCCAGAATGAACATAATAAGAAATATTTAAAAATAATTTGTGATTACTTTTTTGTTACGTCCAGTCGAATAATTTACTTCAGAATTTTTATATACCCCCCTGACGCACATATGGTAGGAACGTATCAGTGCTTATCAAGCACGAGTTTCCTGAACCATATGTGGCGCAGCGGACATGGAACGTCTTAAGAAAACTTTATTTTCCTATTAAAATATTTTTTAAAACCTATAGAAAATAATTTATTTCAAATCTATGTCAAGCAGAGAATAAATACTTCCTTTGAAGGTACATGTTATAATGGCATTTCTCCTTTTGTTCTCGACTTGAAATATTGTATAAATATCGATGACTCACCAACGATGTAAACGCGGCAATCTTCTTATAAAATGTTATAATTTATATGTGAACAATTATTGCGTTAGTGGGTAATATAACATTCATCAAAATCGACTATCGTAGATCATGCAAGAGGTACTTAATTGAATTTGATGTACCGTTCATTGCCATATTTATACAGTTTTAGCTAACTGTAAACCTGTTCCAGTCCGCTGTAGTCAATTATTTGACATGGTTTCAGTTTGTTTTCGGCTAATTCTGAGTTCTTTCCACCCAGCGCACTTACTGTCGAAGGAGAATTTTTTTACGATGCTTAAGTTTTTGGTCAGTACGAGAACTATTTGTGGAATTTATCTCGAGAGGTATTTTCGATATATATTTAAATTTTTGTCCCATTTTGAAATGTTACTTAATAAAACACTTGCGTAATCACGTAATCCGTAAAAGTAGTTTTATTGCAATTTTGTCCCATTGGTTAAATTCCAGTTTGGTCTTCTGTCTTGACGTGTAGAATGCGGTAGAAAAGTCCGTTTTTCCTAGATTTTCTGGGAGGTGAGCTAAAACCACGTTTCTTGTTACTTGTTCCAAAAAGAAATATACACTTTTATATTATATTATCCAGACATTGATTGAAATTAAATTTATTGAAATCTACGTAGTGTTCTTACGAAAAAGTTGGTCAAAGTTTTACGAGAAAGAATTCTAAAAAAAATCGAAGGCAAAAGATTTTATTTCGAGGAACGAAGATAGCACTTAGAATCATGTAACGTATTTTAAGAGATGACTTCGGACTTGCAGCCTATAAAATCATCATGATTATTTCTTAACTGAGAAATTAAAAATGAATAGAATGATAAAATCGACACAACCACTGAAGAGGTACGCAGAGGGAAGGCACAAAAAAAGTTGTTGTTCTCCAATTGTCTCCCAATCAGTTGACAGAGTGCGGCGTGGTCATTATCAGACTTCAGTGTTGGTTTGGTGGGGTGTTAGCTATGAAGGAGTGACTGAGCCCTACTTTTGTGAAAAAGGTATCAAGACACCGGCACAAGTATATCAAGATACTATTATTGAGAAGGTAGTTAACCCCTTAAATAATTGTTCTTGGTTTCAACCATTTCAGAAGAACCGGTGGCAGATGGGCCAGTAAGGTTCTGGAGTGGAGGCCGCATTTAAAGAAACTGAGTAGCAAGAGATCGGTCGTCTTTGCATTCATTGAAAGAGGCCTATGTCCAGCAGTGTACCGATAATACCGACAAGCTGATAATGATAATGCTATATATAGCATTGAATGGTAAACAGAGGATAGGAGATAACAACAACAGGAGCCCATTGACGACTACCGACGCCCATAGAGATCGGAATTACTTTTATGCTGTCACTTTACGGCGGTGTCAAGTATGCGAGAACACCTCCGCGGTCATGCCGGTCTAGTTCCGCTGCAATGCAGCATAGCATTCTCTTACTGTTAATTAGTTGCATCCAGTTTATGAGAGTCTAGTGGCCCACTGGTGGGAAGGGAAGTGGATAGGTAAGAGATGAAGTATACGAATATTTATCGGTATTAACCAAAAGGCACTCATTCACCCTCACCAAAAATGTTGCAAAATAAAGGAATCGTAGTTATGTAAATAAATAAACTTTTTTATGAGATATCCGTTGCCCCCTGCAAACGAGCAGATAGGTAGTGAACACCGCAGCACATAGACATCTGTAAGACTAGACGTCTTATCGCTATTTTGTTTATTGACATATATATATTTATATGGCATGGGTATATATAAACTTTAAGGTTACAGACAAGTAAGTGAAAATACCGCAAAACGCGTATCTGTCCACACTAGCAAATGATACGACGAGGAGAGTATGGAAGGAGCGCAACATCGTCATCATCATCGTCAGCAGGGTGACGTCCCCCAAAACGCGCCGCAGGTCAGGAGGGCAATAGCCATATTGTCTGCTTAATAAATATGCAGATGTCTATTTACTTCAACCGATTTGTACCAGCTTACACGTACAATAAAATATCTTGTCTAACGCAACTTAACAGATTTGGTGTCTTTATTCTGGTGGCATGTGAGAGCGAGGACTTGGCAGGCCATGTCGACAACATTCATGACAGATTGAAATATATGCTGCAATAGAAATAACATAGAAAAAACACGGGCGTGCTAAAAATCTGCGATCTGTGAGCAAGCTGAGGTTGGCCCCCGCAATTGCATTAGATTTGAAAAGGCGCAAATCCTCATCAGAGAACACCGAGTCCTTCCAAAGGTGATCCGTGAGGCTATAGAAATCAAAAGTCAAATTACAATAGAGAAGATGGCTAGGTTTTTCTCTCTGCTTGGGACCCAGTAATAGATAAAATCAAATCAAAAACTAAAATAATAAGTAATTTTGATTTTTCGGGTACTTTCAATAATTTGCAACATCAGGATATCTTTCATTTTATTCCAACCGTCATACTAGTTCAATAATGAAATAAAGCGCGATAAAATCCGTAAAAGTAGTTTATTGTAATGAGTAGAATAAGCGTAAACTCATTGTACATACAGCCAGAATTGACAGCGGGAAAAAATCCTCTTACGATAAGCCGAGTATAACGTAACTTTTCAAAATAATATGAATATATAAACAGTCTTAATAAAAATCGTTAAAAATGAGAGTTGAGTAGAGTTTCCCCAAACAATTTCCCTGCTAAGGTATAAAACGTGACGTGAACCGATTTACAATGCTTTCGTTACGACACCCAAGGTTTCTTATATACAAATTTATTACAAATTGGAATCGATTCGGTGTATCCCGCGAGAAATGGCCAGACTCTACTACGTTTTAATATTTTACTTTAATATCGAAGTGTCTGTAACTATTTTATTAATCCCCATATACAGCATACAATACGAAAAAAGGAATATTTTTCAAGTTCAACACGCCGAAGGCGCCAATGCAAAATTTACATTGGACCATGTTAGGAAGATTGCCAATTATTTACATATACTTTTAACATACAAAATGATAGGTAGAAGGCAGTACTATGCAGCATTATAGCCGAATATATCTGGCATGTTCGGGGAGGTACCGCTAAAATGATAACGGTGTAAGGTGATGACTATGCCGCCTCACGCGTTGACAGTATTTGTTAGTACACAGTAGTGCATAGGAGGGATTTGACTATGGTATAGCCAGCGATAGATTGCTCACTGGTCTTTCGATGCCAAAAAAAGATAAGTGTAATCTATATTTATTATTATAAAGCCATTGCGTTTGTTTGTATTACAGCGCAAATAAAAATTTTATGGCGACATGTAAAAACAGTGGCGTGTTAGAGCTGACGTACTGTTTTTACAAATTATTTGATTTTGAAATGCCTTCGTTTTATTTCTGTATGATGATAGCGAAGCTCTCTCACATTCCCGAAAATACAATATTCTGTACTTGGTTAATCTATCCAAGTAATGTCTTCTCTTAATGTTGTAACACATTGACTTGATGCATATAAAATTATCTATGCGGGTTAAGGAGATTAGTGATCTTTCAATGTTAATGTTGTTAAAAGTTATGTCTTGTATGCTAATTGTATCTTCTTGTATGTTCATTGTACGTAATCTTGATTGTATGTTAAATAGAATGTAGCAACGTGAACCTAAATCAGTATCAATAATTTCTCCAAGGGTTCGAGTGTGAAAAGAACGAATATAATTCTTTTTTCCCTCCTCTATACTTTGCCAGCTGTATGACGTATGTATTTTCGTGGTATTTCGTTCGTTTAAGCTTTAATATGATATTTCAACAAAGTCTACTGACTTGCAATTTTATTCCCCCCCTTCCTTAACAAAGCTTCCTTTTTGTTTCATGGAGGCTAATCGTTTGAATTGTTTGCGATGTTCGTCTGATGAAACATTCAGAAGGCACACCATTGTGCTTGTGAGCCAATATATGCACAGTAGGATTGTAGCGTTAACCAAATATGTCCTTAGCTATTGGGAATATATTTACCACTTGTAAATACAAAACGTAATATCCGCTTTGTTATTAAGGATCGGTAACCAATTAAATAACAATCGATTTTTATTATTCTTTAACCATCGATTATAGAAGAAACATTAATTAAAAACGGTTTTCGTGTAAATTCTCTCCGTAAATTATATGGTAGTTTTAAAGCTAGCTAGAAATAAGTTTTTTATAGCATAAGTGGGCAAGCGAGCAATGGGAGCCCTCTGATGATTACCGACGCCCATGGACATTTGCGTGATTGTTACGCAGATACGTTGCCCTCCTATCACCCTCCCCCCTCAATGGGTCACCTGCTACGCACAAACCGCACGAGACGGGATAGCGACGCTGTCACTTCACGCCGGTATCAAGTTAGTGAATGATATTTCCCCGGTCGTGCCGGCTCAATCCCGTACATGCATTGGAGGATGTAGCGTAATGCACCATGCACCGCACTACCTCCTTCTATGCAGCATAGCACTACCTCTTTCTAAGCCAAATTAAAAATAATTAATTTAATAATAAGAATAGACACGCCTGTATTCGCTATTCGGACGAAGCACCAGCACTCTACTTGCATTACTCATCGTAAAGGACATAATATCCATTGTAATAAAACTATCATCATCATCATCACATCACTAGCAAACCATTTCGGTCCAATGCTGGACATTTCAATGAACGCCAAGACGACCGATCACCTGCTACTCGCATCCATCACGGACCGGCCACTACACGGAGATCGTTGGAACCATATTGATAAATAATATTAAACAATAAGAAATTAACGATATCATTTCTAACCACATACTAGTTTTTTTTTTAATTTCACTTATACCCAATACATTAGACTGTAACAAAGTCTTCCAAGTTAAATCTGATTCAATTGTCGAATACTTTAAGCTGACATGTTGCACGTAAATCGGAAGACAATACAAAATTCTTATGACATGCAGCTAAAGCTAAAGGAATCCGTGAGAACTCCTTAGTAAATCATCGTTGTCGTTTCTGGCCTTGAGACATTTGTCTTTACAAGAACGTTAATAAGATTTCAGTTGATTTTATGTATTGTCACTACTTGGTACATGTTAAAGTTGGAATAAACATTACACTTGTATACTACTTCCATTGATTTATTCAATAAAATTACGTGCATTACGTCCTGTATAAAACACGCACACGCGAAAGCACACGCGCCCACGCACATACACGCGCACGTGCACATACACGCGCACGCGCACATACACGCGCACGCGCCCACGCACATACACGCGCACGCGCCCACGCACATACACGCGCACGCGCCCACGCACAGGCACAGGCACACGCACACGCAGACGCACACACACATATAAGAATAAAATAATTTTCTCTTTGCATATTTTAAAATTTCGTGACAAGTAAAAGTGCTTTTACATTGGCACCGTCTGTGCTTTGATAAACTAGAACGTTTAAAGAACACTTAACAAAAAGTGGGTGAATTCTACTCGTTTTTAGGTTTGTTCGTATTTACTGTGACTTATTCTGCGATATCTTAAAAAATATATTTTGGTCACGCTTTGTGCGCTGAATTGTTGAAAAGTTTTAAATTAAGGAAGTTAAAGTTACAGCTTTGAAAACTTTGTGTAAACGTCGCTGGCATACGTTGTCCCTAGTCCTTTGCAAGGAACTAAATTTATCGATAAGGCTAAAGAAAGAATTGAGGTATACTTTGTTTCTTTCAAGGCAGCCATTTTGAAGGAGATATGTTTCTTTCTATTTATTACTCATGATCTTTTTGGAAGTTCATCATTAACAGTTATCCAGTCATATCGTATTGGTACATGTACCACCAGTGCATCAAATTAACAAATGTATATGTAAAACAATTTATTGACTTTAAAAATCCAGGTTTCTATGTACGAGGGATGTACTCTGGTCGGGACGGCCCAGTTCAGCTGTAATTTAGCATGGCGCTACTTCAGACTTCTTGATCCAACTCTTTGGGAGCACACCAAACCACACCTTGGGAATAAGTTTTAGATTTCTGTGTAATCATTTTGGTATTCTTACGTACGTAATGCTGCCGCCAAGATGCTTTTTGGCGGTGTAGTTATATGTGTTAACTGTGAGTTTTTGAATCATATAAAAATAAACATTTTCTACAGGACGTATATTCAGATGTCATCAGAACATGTCAATAATAATAATAGTATTTTGTAAATACCGAGCTTGTGTTTCAGGTACTAGACAACGAAAATATATCATATTTGTATATAAATTTAGGAAATTTTATGTTTAAGATTTTTATTATAAAAATGCATTTTTTATAGCATATGGAGGCAAATGAACAATCGGAGCCTTTTGATGACTGTCGACGGCCATGGACAATCGCATGAATGTGACGCAGACGTGTGTGTCCTGTCATCCCCCCGCAATGGGCCACCGGCTACTGACAGACCACGACGCATGAAACGCAACAGCGGCGCTGTCACCTTACGCCGGTATCAAGCGAGCGAGAGGTACTTCCCCCGTCGTGCCGGCCCAATATCGTTGCATAGGAGGAATTAGTGCCATGAATGGTTCATGACACTACATCCTCCTACCCTTTCCTGAAACATACAATACATAAATATTCATGAACTGGGCGGGTTTTGAACCCGTCGGACGAGCCAGTCGATCGTCTAACTGAACCAGCGGATCGTCTAATCGCAAACTGTAAAATATTTGTGAACTGAGGAAGACGAAATTAACAAATAAGAAAAAAGTTATCACCTCATTACTTAGTCTCTGTTATATCCAACGCAAGCGGTCCGTTCAAGTGGGATTGCATCTATTGTCTGAATGTTGGCGTTCCCTGCCGTAGTAAAATGACATATGACACAAAAGTGTAGTGAAAAGAATTTTAAAGTCTTTCAAAACTGTGTCGCGTAAACGTCCTTTCCACATAAATTCATACTTTTTCTTCCTCATTTTTATGCATTTTGACATTTCAATGATCTTTGAATGAGTTTATCGTTCAATAAAAGTAATATATCTATTTATTTAAAATAGTTAACGCCCAGCGATCCACATTCAATACCAATTTAAAAAATAATTATTTCACTACAAATCCGGTTCGGCTGTGCAAAAAGCATGTAGAGTGCCACAGTTTCCGTATCGTTTTTGTCGTCTAAAATAATAAAATCTAAGGCATATTATGTTAAAATTCAAGCAATCCGTCCCGATTTTGCCCAAGATTAACAGAACTAAAACCTTTCGTATGTTTTGCATTTTTTTAAAATACATAGTCAAAAAGTGTACAAATATTATAACTACTATAAAAGGCACTCTTTGCCATACGTGCCTTATATTCTAGTAGTCCACTAAAATGAAACTACTTCCACAATTAGAAAAAATGTAAAAACCTGTTCCGGAGTAGATATTTAAGGCTCCTTTAACTGATCCTTACGTACGAGCGCGGTTACGGAAATTAATCCTACCATTAGTCCAAAAACTTTGAATTAAGAATATCGAACGGCCCACGAAATAAATTAAACGTAAAGTTAACCTCACGATGTTCTACGAATTTTCCAGAATTCCGTCTTAGAAACAAAAGGTTGATGGAATTTGTGCGTCACAAGTCTACTTCTGTCTAAAAATAATGTCATGAAATCGTCTATCTTAAATTCGAAAGTTTTTTTTTGAATGTGGATCACTCGTGTTTCTTTGAAACGAGAGACTCTGGTAATAAAATAACTTTGATGTTAATATTAGGAAAATCAAGACAGATTTAATAGACTGTTTATATTACGTATCAATATAACATGTATGTAACGTATACCTATAACTTTATGTTCAGTACGAAGTATCATTTATTTCCTACACAATTATTACATTTTACATATATGGCATTATACATTTTTGGTAGAGCATTGTATTCCTATCTTTTATTTTCTTTTTTACATTCAATATTTTTCTATAATATTTTCCATTTGAACAAACATAACTCCGCTAAGTTTTGTGCATTCAATATAATTATCCGATCAAACGAGACCCGCCGAAGCCCACATATATAAGCTTTGAATGTGCGACCTGTGGAATTTGCTGCACTATGTCCTAGCGTGTATACTCTTGCATCTTATATAGGGTTTTTTTTATAATTGCGTTGCGTAGGCTTGCGTTTGTCGTCTACCTCACCTGATGAAAAGTGACAAAGAAACCTACGAAGAAACACGTGTGTACAGAAGGTACTCATTCACTCTTGCTTTGATTATCTCCAAGTTGTAGGATTCGGGAAACACAGAGGCTTCCAGAATTTTGCTGTACGTGTAACGAATGTCAGATACGGCATTACATTGGTGGTAAAATAAATTAATCAATTTTTTTTAACAAAGCTCAACGCAGCAC
>JAFELO010000989.1:169751-216635 GCA_017140195.1 Eumaeus atala
ATTATCTTATTTAAATTATATATATTATATTCTCATCTATTTTATTATTTATAAATCTAACATACTTTTACAATTATTTTATAACAGGACAGCATAAGGATTTTTGGCATATTCGTTCATGACGGTGACTCTGTCTCCTTCCACAAGAAAATCTAAAGAAACGCGATAAAATCCGTTAAAGAGACACAACAACAAAGCTCTTTCCAAAGTGCCAGTCGTGAAAGCCAATCGTGATTAATATTAAATATGATACCACATTGAAATTAAATCCAGTGGGTACGATCGGGGAAGCGCATATATCTCACACAACATGAATGTGAGATGATATCGATGAAATGTGCACGCACACGTACACACACACGCACACACAAATCTTCATGCTATAATCTCAAGTCATGCAAATTAACTATCGGTGAAACCTCTCTGAATGCTACTTGATATATAATATATTTCTTTTCAATTTGAATGCTTAAATGGATTATCGTTTGAACAGTTAAAGCAAACATGGCAGTTTTATATTTAAAGCAATCCAAACTCAATTACCAGGGTTTATTTTAGCCTAATGGGAAAAAGCTTTCTTTTGTTGCGTCGAGTTGATTTAATTCGTTCAGCGTAGGGTATTTTAATGGCGTATGACTACACCACTCTTAAATTCAATGAAAAACAAACAGGAAATGGGAAATAATTTTTAAGAATCCGGTCTCAATGGGAACAAAAGTTTTATAATTAGTCAGCAATGCAGCAAAAGAAATCCCTTAATTGTACTAGTGAAATTTTATTTCGTAGTATTATTTATGTGCAGTATGTAAGTATATAATAATAACAAGGGCATACAGAAATAAGTACGGAAATGATATTGTGCATGAATTAAAATTGTTTTATCTGGTTTTATGCCAAAACTTTTGCGCTTACCGCATTCTAACACGTTGCAACACAAACGAGAGATATAAGCGGTCGAAAATTGTTACGTTTTATTACTAGGATAACAAGGTTTTTTGTAAAAGTTTTCCTTTAGCATATATTTAGTGCAAATCTGCATTTTTCCAACAATGTTTCTTTAAGCGTCAGAAAATCCTAAAGTTACTTACTCTATCCTTCTATGGATATTTATCTTTTCCTCACAATCAACACAATAGCGTTATCATACAAGAAATGTAAATTGAAACGGTGTGTAAGTTTTTCATGGGGTAATTGATACCGATCAATGAGTTCAATGAATATTTTATGAGAAATGATGAACTCCGCAGAGTGTCAGAAATTCAGTGTACTCGTTTATTTTTTCTTCAAAAGCTAGACGTGAGCCCATGTTGAATGGACGATATTTCTCGCCTAACACGTCATTACCTAAATTAAATCGCATCAGAAGCGAACGGAACAAGTCGGTGTACTGGCATACCGACGCGAATAGAATATAATCAATACGGAGTTGTGTGGAGTGTAAAACATCATTAATTTTGTGCGCGATTCTCTTCGGTATAAGTTCGTTTAACTCTAGAGAGGTGTGTATGAAAATACATGCGCTGGAATTTCCATTGAGAATTGAAAATTATGTTCAGCCCCAACTCAATACAAACTTATCATATTAGCGTTCATTGGTATACTTTTAATGACTAACTAAGGTTAATAATAATAATTATCAAAGGGTCTTTTTGCTCGATAATCAAGATATAAACACAATTTTTAATTAAATTCTCAACGTAACGTTATATATTACCTTAGCTCGGCGTCACATATGTTCATAACAAGACGCTACTTCTGTATTATATTACGGTCCCTACAGAAATTGTGCTGATAAAATTTCTGGTAAAATTAAAACAAACCCTAACTAAACTAATATCAACTGCAAACTTTTCGTGGATATAAATTTTATAAATGGCAGAGCGAAATTCCACCAGTAACATTTTAGTAATGATAATTTAATGACGAAACAGGTACTACTATTTTGAACGAGGTAGTAGTGCATGGCACTACCATTCGCTCACATAATACCGCCGTAATTGACATCTTCAGTGTCGCGTTTCATGAAGTTTGTGAGTAGCCGGTGGCTCAGGGGCGTGAAGAAGACCAACGCATCGGCATAGTAGTTGTGTGGATGTCCATGTTGTGATTCGTCGGTAGGCGTAAAAATATTCTATATTTTTTATAGCACTCTACATTGTACACTTATATATTAGACACTTAAGTTTATATGTGTATTGTTTGTGTATGTAAAATGTACTAAATCAAGCGATATTGGGAAGTCGAGATATATTTTATTAAATACATACATTACATAATCAGTGTCATTCTATTGGCTACGTCAAAGAAAAAATTCGAAACACTTGAAGGTAATGAAAAATTGATGTTCACAGACATCCTCACATACATAATATGAGCTTTTTATCCCTATGTTACAACCATGGAATGACACTTTCACCATTCAAACGTAGATGTAAATTAGGCGCGTGATGTCTACATAGGGTTTCATAAAATTTAACAAGAAAATGGCTAAGAGGGACTACGAGAAATGGAAAAATTTACATCTAAATTCAAACTACTAACTAAATAGAAGCAAATATAATATTTTTAGTAGCAGGTAGTGCCATGCTGTATTCCAGCGGAATTAGGATGGCACCACCATAGAGGAACCAATTAATCAATGATGATATCGGTATAATATGACTACGCATTTGCATAAAAAATGTGCGGATGTTTATTAACAACCAAACAAACACCCACGAAACGCGACACTCAAATAAATAAAAGTTATGGGCTCAATGCCTATACATAAATGGACTTTCATAATTAAAAATAACTTATAAGTAATAGACAAGAAGAAGAAATATGTCGGGAGTTTAATGAGCTAGTACATTGTGATGCTAAAAAGCCAAGCAGCAGCCTATATATACTGGATTAGCATTAAAATATATTAAAATCATTGCAAAAGGTTTAGGATTTTGTATCGTAGTATCTTTCTATTTTAGAATCGATTTCCCGTCAAAAATTTTTTTTTTTTGTAAAACTACAATGTACACTGTCGAAACAGCTTTCCATAATTACAATGAGCGGAATTCTAACGAATAAATTGCACTAGTTTAAATTTTACGTGAAATTCATGAATAAAAGTTTTTCTTTGTGCTGAATGGTAGTAAATAGTCAAAAAGTTGAATACTCAACTTTGTATACTGAACGCCAAAAGTAAAAGCTGTACCATTACGTTTTTAAACATTTATCAATAGCATTTATTTCGGCAAAATAGCGACTGTTTGAGCAATATATTATAAAATTTTGGAAGAGCACGCCAGTGCAGTAAACTATTGTTTCTCAAATATATCTGTATATTATCGAAAAAAAATGATTCATTTATATAATTTAATTAAGACAACTGATTGACATTATTCATTATTAAATACTTGACACTGGGAAACATATTTACACACCATCACTAACTCTTGGTGGGGTCTAATGGTATGTGGGGCTCACAGCATATTGAAGTGCCGAATAATCTCAAAAATAACTATGAGTGCCATCAGTGCCACCTTTGGTGAGACTTCTCGACGGCTAGTGAGCCCTCTATGAGACATACGCCTCCTCCTCTGAAGAGTTGCCTCATACCATAGGACGACCCCACCAACTTTGGGACAGTGCACCGGGTAATATGAGGCGATCATTCCGAGTAGGTACAACCTCTAATATTATTGTTAATATATAGTAAACCAGTTACATCAAACTAGCTACAATCTAGATATAGACTTGTTTAATGAGCCGAACGTAACGTGAGCGTGTGAATTTTGTTTCTTTAATTAATTTAAATCATTTATGATGAATGTCTAATAAAGTTATTAGTATTTTGCGAATCATCACACTTCATTATATAATCTTTAATTATGTAAAATATTCCATTCGTTCAATTCTTTAAAAAAGGATAGATACAAATATATAAATAATAAAAATTAAAAAAGAGAGAATAGGTTTAAGAATGAGATGGATGATATAACGTTAAAATATAGCTAGTTTTCTTGTCTATAAGAAACACATGTATTATTAAGGCTATGATGCTAGGCTATGTTGTCCACGAAATAAGAATATTTACCAGCGTCCAAAATTATTGCTACATTGCATTGGAGCTAAATAAGACTCGTGATGTTCTCAGTGTCCAACCTAGACACTAAAAGCACTGAACAAAGCAAGAATTTTGCGCCTCCAGTTGCAAACTATAAACAGTACTAAACAACTGTTAGTATCCTCAGTTGAAAATGTCCATTTCAATTATTATCCACTTAAATTTCTTTGGGTGTCATGAGTTTATTTATACACTGCCACAGGTTTGGACAGAGATCTGGTGGTTCTGTGGGCCCAGTCACATATGAGTAACATACCCCGTGAAACTCCTGTCACATGATCTATATGCAACAAGACACTCGTATATACTCCATTTAGTTACAGAAAAGCAACAGATACAACACCGCCAATTAAATGCAAATTGTGTCGTTTTATTATTGTTTTAATTATGAATTTAAATAATGTTAATTTAATATTACGGACAATTGAGATTTAAAAAGATGAGATGTTTATGAATATCAAATGTAAAAAAAAAATATAAGAAAGATAATGAAAGCTTGTTTTTTGTCCAGCAATTTCACGTCAAGCGCTAAGGCCTGTTTATCTTGATGAGTCACTACAATGCGTCTGTACAATTTCTTCACGGAGATCTTCTTTCCACCTGGTGACTGATAGACCAACACTTCGTTTTCCTAAATGCGGCCTCCAATCCAGAAACTTAGTGACCCATCTGCCATCTGATCTTCTGAATGTGTGACCAGCCTATTCCAACTTCAACGAGCTTATTCTTCGAGTTATATCGGATACTTCAGTTCCCTGCCTTATGATTTTGTTACGAATCCTGCCGGACAAAGAAACACCCAACATAGCACGTGCAATAGCTCGCTGAGCTACCGTAAACATGCGGATCAACGTCCTAACTTAAGAGGCCATTGACAGCACTAATCGGACACATTTGCGTCAAAAATGTACATTTAGAGAGCCCTAACCAATCGTTGATCAATTTCGGTTTTGAATTACTGACGGAAAACTTAAATACATGCTTTCGGCCCGTCATAAAATATTCAACATTGTTTCTTGTCACAGTATCAGGGCTCTTCTCTCTTAAATCCTCTTTCTCGAGCATCGAAATTTATCAGCATTTGCCCCCCTACGATTTTGACTTACGAATCCATGTGTTCCCAGTCTTGATTTTACACCGTTTAGTACTTCCACTTTGGCATTAAATTCCCCCATAACTACTTGAATTGAGCTTTACAGGTGTTATGTAAGGTCTTTGAGACATCCTCATAAATTGTCTACACGTCGTCATCGGAATGTGTCGAGATTGGTGCGTATACTTGTGTCATTTTGAGGCTGTACCTTAAGAGCTACTCACTAAGGTGAGTTCAAGTATGATATGCGCCACACTACACGAAGCACCGGAGATTTAGATGATATGATTGGTTGTCAACATTATACATTTAAGTCTTATTATTTTGGCCCTGGTTAAAAATATCAAAAACTAAAATATTCACCATCTCAAATTATTTCAGTACTCCAGAATTACTTTCTTCTAGAATCTACGTGAGCCTGACTCTCTAAAAAACCGTAATAATTGTTAAGCTGGAGCTTTGGGGCTAAGGCTTCGACTCCTCTCACTGTGCCTCCATTTTATCGACGACCACGTCCACTTGCATCGACTCTTTCATTATTTGGCTCTACTGTCTCTTTTTTAACTTTATAATTGTATATATGTATGTCTTAAAATCATTTAGTGAAGAAAGTGAAGAATTGGCTAATCGAAATGTTTAAATGAATTGAATCCTATTTTATTTTATAATTAATTATTTATTCTATCATTGTCATTGAAAGTTTAATTCATTGGATTCTGCATTTATCGGATTGACACGTCTTGATCTATAAGGGATAGAAAGTTCAATTTCGAGAGGAAGCCGACGTACACCGTAAATCCGCTACATTCTGTTAACCTTCATGTGACATCCTGAAAACATGTAAATTTTCACCTCCCGCAGTCAACATCATTGCTGGAATGCCTGAACAGGCACAGTCACTTTGAGTGTGATAAAATATATTGAAAATATTGAAGAACAATTTTTTTATCGACTTTTTCGTCTATCGTGATTTTTGCCCACATTCCTTAGCATGCAGGATATATTATTACAATCCCATACATAAAAAATTAGTCATGCGACATAAGTATAATATAAAGTTTATTTCGAACTAGCTTGTGCCCGCAACTTCACCCGCTTTGGAAATAGTTAACCGACGCTAAGTGTGGAATATCTCCTTTAATGTTCGGCATCAGATATTGTAGGTGTCCAACTCTCATCTTCTACATCGCTTAGACCCCGTAAAGTTTTGAGTTATTAATATGATAAAGCGCTGTAATACTAATCGATTCATTCGTTTTGTAGAGTATACGTGGGCGACAAATGGTTATTATTGAACTAAGAAAATAGCGCCCTTGCTAGGCTCAATATACGACATATATTGTATGTTATAAGGGTAGGGCTAAGCTCCCCAACCCCCGCAGTACCTCTGGCCTTATACTCATTACATTGTAATGTTTGAAAAATAATAATAAATGGCGCTGCAAATACAATACTTTCATTACTTTTGTAAACGACACTGGGTAGATAAATAGCTATTACTGCACTACGAATACAGCGACTTTGCTACGCTCAACAGATGGTATATATTATATGTGGTAACGGGGGCCCCCCAACCTTCATCGCTACTACGTCCCTGGACTCATTATATTGCTATGTTTCATAATAATATGACGATGCCATACCAATCGTCTCATTTCTCTTGAGGACGACATGCGGCAGAAAAATGGCGATTACTACACGACTAATATAGCGCCTCTACTAATCACAGTATAAAATATATCTTTCTTGGCCTATTGATTCGACTGGGCTTTCGATTAATTAGTTTGCCATATCAGACAATGCACGTCTTTGTCAATTTTTAGGAAAAATACTTAATGTACAATATAAACAATTTTTGTGTCTGTTCCCCTGAGTTACTGGGTAGGCCAGCGTATCATGGAGATGATGATAGGAAAGAAAATGGTTGAGTACTCAAAATAACCTAGCCTAGAGACATATTACATATGTGGTAGTTTTAACAAAATAATAGTAGTAATAATTAAAGTAGTATCAATCATTGAGATATGAATTTTCCGTGATCCTTGAGAATTTGCTTTTTACTACTGCCGCCTTCATAACGTGGAAGATTATGTTACTATAAAGTAATAAATTTAATTTTTGGATATTCTATGTCTTACAGTTTAGCAGATCCTTCTTGGTTCTATATCAGGTATGATCAGATTTTTAATTATTAGATATTAACAGAAACTTTTCATCATCCTGTGCAACTTAAATTGAGATGTCTATCCTATATTTCTTATGGCTCGGATAGCCCCAGAAAGTTCAACATCGGGTTCTAGTTATCTAAACAATTCCATGAATATGTATATAATATCAACTTGCAACGAAAATAAGCGCTCTGAACATCTATTGGGAAATTATTATTAAAAGATCAATTTAGAAAACAATGGTCAGCCAGCCTGGATGGACCTTTTTCATCACATATAAGACAGCACGCTAAGGTAGAAAGGGGCCGATGACTTTATATCTCCCGGTGTACCGATGGCCGATGGACCCGACATGTGATTGAGTTGAGACCTCGTCTGAGCAAGCGTAGGGTAGGTCGCCCTGTAGCTCGGTGAAGTGACGACTTAAGTAGTCACCTTTCCTGATGGCGTATGGATACGGGCTGCCCAGGATCAGGCGGGTTGGCGCTCTATGTGGGAGACCTACATACAACAGTGACTGGTAATGAGTGACTTAATTTATTCAAGAGTGTCTTTATGGCAAGCAACTACGTAACGAAATTGTAACGTAAATAAACGTTATAAATGCAAGAATTACTTCACGCCGCTATTAGGTGATCTATACATATTTTGTCGGTCGCATCGTGCCGTATTAGGCAGCAGAGTAATAATTAATTTATTCCTCATAATAATAATTATTATTATAGAATTTGAAAGTGAACCTTTGTTTATAAATCATAAGTTAACAAAAATGGCAAAGAAACACAGGACGTGTTACTCATATAACTTTCGAAGTAAAAAGACTGAATAATACATGTAGACAGTGGACAATATAGTTTACAAATCTCCGTCTGCTGTTATATACTTAAATGTTTTGTTGCGTTACAACAAGATGATATATGGCTATGTGACCAGACTAAGTGATAGACTCTAGGTGAGGAGTCTTACGTGTACGATGGCAATCTGTAACACAGACTATGTTGCGCAACAACCTCGATCTTAAATTATGTATTGCTGTATGATGATTTATTAAAACGGCGAATTATACAGATATGCCCAGAATTGAAAGGGCACGACGCGGCGGCCCGGTATATTTGCGTACCGGGACAAACAACAGCAGCCATAAACAGAAACAATGCTAGATCGATGTTTTTATTGGTTAACCGCGAGCTCGTGCCATGAGAACGTAACGATAATTAAAAGACTATCAATATTCACCGGTTATTGCCGACAACATATTGTATATTGTCGTGTTTGTTGGTTGGCTTTTTAAATTATAAAATCCATAATCAGTACAGAAGTACTGATTACGGATTTTATAGTTTACTGAAGCTTTAGTATAATGAATCCGATTATTATTACTTTTTAATGGTATAACGGGACAAACGTGGGTGTCGGTACTCGTAAAAAGTACGAGTAACGACACGCACGAACTTCAGTATAATTACTATGCCGATGCGTTGCTCTCCTATTCACCTCCCCCCCAATGGCCCACCGACTACGCGCATACTGTACTAAACGCAACACCGACGACATCATTTTATAACGGCATCTCGGTCCGTTGCAATGCAGCATGCCACTACCTCTTACTTATCACCTACAGATTTCTCGTTGTTACCTATAAATTAATAATTTAATACTTATCAGGTAAATTATATTCATTCGGCTAATGATGTTTTATTGCACAATAATATGAGAACTGTTGTGACTACATATGTCACGTAGAATATCTACGCTCACGACATCCGTATTCTGTACAACCAATGGACATCGCATCAAATCTATCAAATCTGCACATCCGATACATGATCCTATGCAACGTCCGTCAATTGAGCCTCGGTCTCCCGTAATCTGCAATGGCAATAATCGCAAGAAAAAAGCTGTACCTAAATCATCACTAATTTCTGGTGTTCAATGATGATATCTTTGATCTGTATCTTCTAGTGTAATCTCATGGTAACTACATACTTTTGTCGAATCGGCTAACTGGACTTTCTTATTTGCTTTAGTAACTTTTATACTTAATATAAAAGTAACTAAAGCAAATCAGAAAAGTCCTTTCGTTCGTCGTCCATCCGTTAGGATTTTTAAGTCAGGTTAACGGGAACGGATCTAATGATTTGATTGATACTACGATTACCAATTCTTTGGATGTATCTTATTTGAAATAACATAACAAAAAAAACTAAATATGTCTAATAAAAAATACAACGCGTACACGACGCACTTATTTCGATACCTGAAGTAACATTTATGTATTCCTAATGTTATTATCACACATATACACCAAGTATGTAGTTTATCTATATATGGTTATAAAACGCATTTATAAATCACCCATGGGTAGTGTTTCAGACAATAAAAAACATATATAATGTTTCTGCATATTCTAAATAGTTTTCATTCCATGTACAAAGATTATGAAGTACTAAAACATATTTTTCGTTCACTTAAACATATAATTGTATTTACGTTTATTTTATATCTGTGGAAATCTATTATGCTTTCTTTAAAATAGTTATAGTAATTTGCAGTAAATCATTAATTAAATCCTAAAAGAATAATTTAGCTATCTCAACTCGGAACCTAATTTAGAGGCACTCTCCAGGACGTCGAGATAATTTAACCATTTAATTACCATTATGGACCTTCGTATCTGTGCCCGTAGCAATAGATTTATCCCTTTTTTCCCTCCTTTCCCTTCCCTCTTAAATTAATGCAAAACTATGAACAGTTGAAGTAATACGTAATAATGAAATTACATATAAGACTGAAGTCTTATATTATAGTGTTTATGCAAAAATTTAAGCGTCTTATCTTGTTTCTGACCACAGACATAATTTTAAATGACGATTACTTCGCATAATCGACACTAGCTTTCCGCTCGCGGTTTTTTCCGCCTGGAGTTTGATTGTGTCGCGCGACATGGTATTAATGGCCCATGGTCTTTCCCAAGGCCTAGACTATTTTTCAAAATTGGTTAAGTAGCTTAGATGTGAGTGTTGTGAACATACCGAGTTGCTTTCGCGTTTGTAATATCTATGGCTGGTGCATGCGACATCGTCTCCATGGATTTTTGACATAATTTAAAAATGGAGAAAAATTTTAACGTACAAAATGGTTTCGAAGTAGATCCCATGAGTAACTTCCATGATTACTAGCTGTTTGGATAGGTTCAGTAATATACTGATACCAATTAAAGAAGAATGGCAATAGAATGAAAACAATGCATGCAAATGCAATTCAGTAGCTCTTTGAGTTGCATAACGCTGGGCATATAAAAGTTGGCGCTCTTCATTTTGGCACTGAGTGACAGCAGCTTTTAGAGTTGCATAATGCGTTGCATCTAATAGTCGACACCCTTCATTTTACCACTGAGTTTCAGCAGCTCTTTGAATTGCATAACGCTGGTCATCCAAAAGGCGACGCTCTTCACTTTGCCACTGAGTTTCATCTGCTGGTCCTCCTAAAAAAACTTCCTAAACTACTTATGCCTATTAAACAAAATGAAGCCAAACAACTAAACAATGATAAAATACGAAAAATATTCGTACAAAAGTATGCCCGCTAAATTAAGATAGGCAATTTAAAACAAAATGATGCCAAACTGCTAAATACTTAAAAATATTCGTACCTATTACTGATTACGTACAAACAAAATTTAGATAGTTAGGTTCCTACTTTCTTCAAAGAAAACTATGTATATGTGGGATATACACGGTTTTCTGAAACCATGGATTGGAATGGAAATGGCTCTTTAGCAAACCATATTGACCTTGCTGAGTATTTTCTGTTGTATTCCAGGGTCATTCAGGATGCGCAACACTATAGGCTTCGGTCCAAACATAACATGCATCGGTTAACTATTTTCTAAGTCTACACGGCCAAAGTTGCGGGCACCAGCAGTTAAGTAGAAATACAATAATATATTATTTTTCCAAGAAGTGCGCTAGTGTCTGAATTGTGGTAAAGTTGAAGGTCATATGGAGAAGTTGTGCAGAAAGTTATACTTTTAGTACAATACGCATTAGATTACATTATTTTAAATAAATAAAAGTGTATATACTACATACTACGTCGAGGACAGAACGTCTACCAGGGGCTGGTTGTTAATAATTTCTGCAGATAAATTTGGTCCAGTCCTTTCATTATATTTCAATATATTCAATACAAAAAAAACAATTAGATTTTTCCTATTTATAATATTAGTTGATATTGAATAGCAACATTATATATTGGGTTATTTACTAATTTAAATAGTTAGAGCTTTTTGTTTTTAAGTTTCATAATTGTCTTAAGTAATATAAAGAAGGATGTTTATTTACAAGAATCTAATCTATATTCGACAACGTATATTTCTTGGGTTCTTTAGTAATTTAAATGGTCAGTTTTATACTTTTATGTTTGAATATATTAACTAAAATAAAGAAGGACGTTTTTCTGCAAGCATCCGATAGTTACATCACTAAGCAAAAGTTTTGTGAATGTGTTTTCAATGCATTAAAAGTGGGGCAATCGAGAATCCGGAATCCCTTTGATGACTACCGGTGCCCATGGACATTCCCATTATTGTTACGCATGGGCGTTGCCCTCCTTTCATTACCTCCCTCAATGGGCCACTGGCTACTCACTAATTGCACCAAAACCTGACAGCGACGCTGTTATACCGTCTTTACGCTGTTACCGAGAGAGCGAGAGGTACTTCCCGGGTCGTGCCAGCCCGATTCCGTTGCATAGAAGGATGCATTTGACGTAGCATGCACCATGCGTGGCACTACCTCCTCCTATGCAGCATGGCACTACTTCCTCCTAAACAGTTCCTAAAAATGTTTGAAGACAGTGATATTCCATCGTGATATAATCTTATTAGAGTTTCATCAAGAGCAAGCGTGGACTCGAGAATGTAGTGATAGGTAAATGACATTGGGAATTAAGTCCAACATGCAATGCGCGCTGGGTTTCTACGTTTCGAAACTAACACTATATTTAAATTGTATGAACGGAATATTTCATACAGATATTCATATTTCTATATAGATTTTCAAAAGGGGCGCTAGTAATTTAGTTGTCTATAGCTGAGCTGTCATTGGTTACTTAGCACTTAGGTAGGCCTACCACAAGACCATGAACACTACTAGACTATCCTGTCCTTTTCCAAATATTTCTGCCCTAACAAGTTATGCGAATCAAATATTACATATTGTAAAGCGAGGCATTCTATAGGAATAGGAATAACACAAAGAAGTAATATAAAGCATATTTCCTAGATAAAGACCAAAAAAATAAGTTTTATTGTAAATAGATGTAATAAATATGTACCCTTTGAAGATAAATAATCTATAAATGACATGTAGAATTTATTTTACTTTACTCCAAATTTTGTATATGAATTTCTGTGAGAACGAAACAGTATCTTGCCCATAACAAAGTTATTACATATATTATAACTAGTTTTTCAGAAATATATTTGGCTATGTGTTTTACAATGTTCGTGGCGGTGGTGTTTAGTAGCCTATGGTGAAAGAGGGGTCTAAAGATCAGGAGGAAGCGTTCTCGGTACCCCTATTTTAAGAAGAGGGACCAAAGAGCAACAGGAGGGGACGATTCTGCGCACGGGGCAAGGGGCGAGGATGGGAATCTCACCCCATTGTACTGTCCCAAAGTCGGTGGGATTGTCCTGTTCTGCGGGGCCACCCCATCTGTGGAAGTGGAGCCGGCCAATTAAGGTGCTGACTGGCCGTCGAGGTGCCCTGATGATTTATTGTTCCCGGGCACTTCACCAAGAGCGGCACTGATGGAACTGGCTGGTTTTTGTGTGTATTCAGCACTATCACGTGCCGCGAGTCCAACACACAGGGCCAGTGAACTCGCGTCAATGCGTTTCCCCGCGTCAACAACAAAAAAAATTTCAACAATGTTAGAACACAAAAAAGATTTGAGTGATCCGGTCTTAACAAAAGCTCGTAATTTAGGAGTCCTAAAGTTATAAACCATGTTTATTTGTAAAAGTATTATAGATTAAGAAAATAAATTTTAAAAAGAATTAAATAATAAATTTCGGAATAAAGGTGCGCTCAAATTCACTTTTAATGTGAATTAGAATTTAATGTTACCTTCAAGCTAGAAGTGCGTAGCGTTGAAATATAATATATCGGGTATACACGACACATTGTATTTCTTCTTATATATGTGTCCCAATAATTAATAGGTCGTCAGGTTATTAGGACGCTATTGTTGCATTGTAACGAATCGATGTGAATTAATAAGTGATGGCGTTGCAGTAGAAAAAGTTAGTTTATTCATTGTTAACACAGAAACTACTGAACGGATTCGGATGAATTTTGGCACAGATAACTACCTGGAATAACACAATGATATTTTTTTCCACAAAAAAGTTTTGTTCATATATTTTTTACCATTTTTTATTTTTAATATGCAAGGTGTACAAGAAAACCGGTCATCTTTTTCAATGGGAGGTAGGACACATTATCAACATTCAAATATAAATAGAGTTTTGGTAAAAATCATAAGGGTTTAAGAGATATGAGGGTTTGAAGTGTTAAAAATAGCTCTCTATTTTCTCACTTAAATAGGTTAAATAAAATATTTAAATATTGTAATAACAATATTTTATTAATTTAAAAATTTCGAGCAGTCTCTGTTTTTGAAAAGAAGCCGCGATTTTCCGTTACAACGTGGCTACGTTGTAAAAGAAAATGGCGAAGATATAAGATAAAGTAAACGGCCAATAGGAACTATTGTATATGTATTCATATTCTAACATAATATATCAATATATTCTAAAGTAATTATTACAGGCTCCGATTGCTCGTTCGTCCCCTATTATATAAAAATATGATGTATAGTAACAGATAGACGGACAGACTGACATCGAAATTTTAATAATACATAATAATATATGGGATAAAATATGACCCTATTACTAAAATTTCAATGTCCGCCTATCCATCCATAGCCAGGCCGTATCTCATGGAACTTGATAGAGTTGAAATTTTCATAAATATATTTCTGTTGCCGTTATAACAGTAAATACGAAAAAATAGAAAAATATATCTAATTATTCAGCCGTGTAGCGGGATTCCTTTTTTTGAGCACTCCTTTTTTTACCTACTAAGTGAGCGACTTTGAAGTCCAGCCGACATCAAGCGCAATGTTAAAGGAGAGCGATGTCACCGTACATTTTTTTTGGTGTATCTTTGTAAATATGAGACGTATCTTATATCTATCACATAGGTAAACATACATTGGTGGGAAACTACATCATGCTAAATTAGGCGTTCAGTTTTCTTGTATAACCTGTATATTATATTTACGCAAAAGCTGATCCCCAGACTGAGTTCAGATTTGGCATAAATATATGTTAAAATCAAATTCTTATCGCCGAAAATGATTAGTCTGGGATAGATTTTAAGTGTGTTAAAAATGAAATCTTTAACACTCTCCATATACTTGATATTAGTCAAATGTTTATGTACCGATCTATAAATATATATATAGTGGACTTCGCGTTTGTGATAGATAAAGATCTGGCCGTCCACGTAGTGTTCTTACGGAAAAAATATGCAAAAGATTTAGGAAGGAATAAAAAGATCCTATCCGAAAGTAAAAGATTTTATCACGTGAAATGAAGGTAGCACCTAGAAACATAGCTTAGTGCTTGCAGCATATACAATACGTACTGGTCATTTCTTAACTGATAAGTTAAAGATGAAAATTGGTAAAATCGAAAGAAATACTGAAGCGGTACGATTAACAATCGTACAAAAATGAAAATGACAGATTCCAACTTTAAAAGTATTATTTTCTTATTTTTCATTGTAATATTTACGGCCATAATAAGTAGTATGTTAAATTCCTCCAATTTAACATGCGGTTGGAATGTCTTCCAAGCTCACCATGCTCTCTTGACCTTTAATTTAATTATGTTTCCGTTTTCTTTATAGAATAGGGGACTAACGAGCAATCGGAAACTTTTTACGACAGCCCACGCCCATGAACATGCTCACAATTACAATGCCGATGCGTTGCCCTCCTCTCCACCAATTCGCCACTGGCTAGTCACAAACCGCACGATACTGAAGATGTCACTTCATGGCGGTATTACGTGAGCGAGAGGTAGCTCCCCGGTCGTGCCGGACCAATTCTGCTGCATAAGAGGATATGGGCTCATGCACTGTATATGACTCTACCTCCTCATATGCCGCATGGCACTACATCTATCTTAGATGGCACTACCATTTCCTACGAGTTCTACTTTATTAATCATGTTATGTATTACTTGACATGTTTTTCTTTAGTAACAAGTACGATTCTAATACCTCTACATCCCCCTCCCCCAGAAAAACAGAAATGACCGTCACTTGTATGAGTACTTATGTTAAGATAATTAAAAAGCAATACTACAGAACAATCTTCTTACAATTCATAAGTTAAAACTGTTTACATCAGTATGTCCCAAACTAGCCGTTTGCTTCCGCAAGTTCCCCTAAGCTTTCTTAGATACTTAGCACACAAATGGAGCTTGTAATATCCTAAAGTTGTATTATGGTCTTAACACTACAGACGCATTGAGTCTTCACGTGCCTACTAGTATTAATTTTGTAACTTGGTTAGGAGCCAAAGCTCTATTAATCGCGATAAAATTTATTACTCTGTGTAGATGGTCAGAGCAATTAGAGAGATATATTTTTAAAATTTTGCTCATTTTGAAATTTTTTAACATTTTAAAAAATAGTGCACACAAAGTTACATGCTCTAGTTAATAAACACACTTGTAACAAAAATCAATTGTATCAAACCTATATACACAAATATATATAAATAACTATAACTATAGCACAAAATTAAAAACATTATCTGCACAAAGTCGTACAGTACACATATATTATGAACGCACCAGATCCATAAATAGATAGCACAGCGAGATAATCTCGTGGTGTGGGTACACAGAGCGCCGACAAACGCGTCTAATTAACTGCTTCACGGACAACGTTCAGATTAAATAAAACTCATGGCTCAGTAAATGTTTGCGAATTAAAAATATGGATAAAAGATAAAACAAAGAGATTTTTCTGGAATAATCTCGAAGCTGTTGGATTGTGATTTGTAGTACTTTTTATTTACAATATTAAAACTATGTTTGCAGATGTTCCGATCATACGCGCCAACATAATGAGTGTGGGACAATAACGTCCTCATTTCTTATCCTTCTTATTGGTCCTTTGTACCTAGAAATGAGCAATAGGGGTCAAGATTAGGTGCCTCTCGTTCCCCATAAACGTCCGCACACTATACATATGCGTTTTTGGTTTATCCCATCCCCGCAATGAGCGACCGGCTACTTACAAGCCGCAAGAAACGCGACAGTATCACATGCGTTTCCTGTAAGCGCGATGCCGTCCTGATTCGGCTACATTGCAGACTGGGGCTACCCCTTTGTAGATGTAGAACTTGACTATGACATTTGACGGTTTTTTAGGATGTAAAAAATGGGGTATCCACTGTGACTTAAAGCGATAGAGTTTCGTAGTAAACCAATCACGATCAATGTAATCATTAATCATTATTTTATTTTGTAAAGCAAAGTAATCATTTAAAAAAGTTATGAACCACTCAATAAAAGTACATTGGAAATCCTATGAGAGTGCACTGTTTTTTCAGTTGCGTTTCGAGCATACTTGGATAGGTTATCTGCTCTTATGTTTGTTCTTTATAACTTGAATCATCTCTCCCCGATATGTACTGCCATCGAGAAAAAATAGACATAACGCTCCATCTAAGTTAACTACGTTGAAAATTTTGCATGTGGCCCGATTATAAAATGCAGAGTCAAAGCAAATGACTTTAATGGCAAACTTTTAAAATGATTGAATTTATTGGATATTAGACTATTGGGTGGGAGCGATATGCCGATTGAAAGATAGATTTGCATCTCCATATCCGCTAGCTGTCCGGATGTATGTGGGTGCCAGTAGTTGCCATAAGACTGCTTGTATGCCCTCTTTTGATAAAATTATTTTTTATGTCATTTGCAATCCATTATATTACCCAATAGTATATTATAAGTTATTCATGTCAAAAATAACTGCCACTAGCATTTTCCATAAAAGTTGCCATTATGTAGAAAATATATGTTGCCCAAGCATGATGCCAGACGCCGTAATATACGTGCAACACAAGCTCTTCATGTACTTTTTACTTATCAGTTTGCGTATATAATTACAAATTTTGTATTTATGAGTATACACAAGAAAATATATCCATAAACCCCGCGAATGTCTAAGAGGTTGACACGGACTTTACTAGCAGCTGACGAAACACTGTACACGTACACAAAGAGAATGTAATACTAGTGCGTGTACACAATTTATGTGAAATTGCGTAGTGTACCGTTTTATTTCCTTAAATAGTCGCGTATTAATGTATATTATATAAAAAATATAAGCTCTGAGCAGAAGATGTGGAAAGAGAGTAGAGAGGCCTTAGCCCAGCAATATACATACCTACACACTACGGTACGCAATTTTATCTAATTGTGTAACACACATAAACAATATTTTCCTTTATGGTAGTAAAATTATGTAAGCTGGAATGATATTCACTGTCACTGTCATTGAAGAAATTTCTTTTTGCTTTTTTTTTTAACTTGACGCGGGGAAACGCATTTGCGCGGCTTCATCCGATAACTTTTTTTCTTTTATAAAACACTAGTCATAACCCACACGAAACGTTACAACATAATTAAACGTTACACATTATCGTTTTATGACGGTATCAAGTGAGCGAGAGGTACCTCCACGGTCGGGCCTACCCAATTCCGTTGCATAGGAGGATGTAGTGTCATGCAACTTACATGACCCTACCTCCTCCTGTGCACTGATAGCACCCGCGGTGGCTTTTGTGGGCAATTGGCGTTATAATATCTCGAGAGCCCCACATACCACTGGACCCCACCCCAGGCCAGTGAAGGCGCGTTAATACGTTTCCCCGCGTCAACAAAAAAAAAAGAACGACTCATGCATAATTCTAGTCATTGCTATACATACAATGTATGTATACACTACGATAAGTTATATTGGCGGAGGATACACCACGGTGACACGTGCGCCCTCACGCTACGCCTCACAACGCGGTATATACATACTATGTTACGGTTAATACATCTACGTTAGACATCTGGGTGACAGTTACACTGACACGTATCGGTCACAAAAACGAGAGTGTAGGTTTCCTAGTAGTAAGAAGTAGTGTCACGCTGCATTGCAGCGGAATTTGGCCGGCATTACTGGAGAGGTACCTCACGTAATACTGCAGTAAAGTAACATCTCCAGTGTCGCTTTTCGTGCGTTTTGTGCGTATCCGGTGGCCTATTGGTGGGAGGAAAAAGAGGCAACGCATCGGCATAGCAATTGTGCGGATAATTATGGGCATCGGTAGTCGTGTAAAGGCTCCCATTGCTTATTTGATTTATACTATAAAATGTAGATGATGACAATATGTTCAGTAGTTCAGTCTGAGTCGACCCCGCACATTCGCCCCGACATTCTTCCCGTGAAGATAATTCACCACTGAATCGTCACTCTCAGATATTGTGAAGCAAAAAGTCCTCTGATGTTGGGGACGGCCATGGACGTGTTTATGACTTACTTTCAATTGGTCCAACTGCTCGTTTGCCTTCTATGATATGAAGAAAATAAAAATAAAAAGTTTTCACATTGTTCTCGATAATGTCTAACATGAGGTAAGGAATTCAATATCGACGGCACGAAAAGGGTGAATTAAAGGATATGTATTGTGTATCATGTGATGTATGGGTACATTTGGCGCTATCATTATTAACTACAATACTAATCTTTTTATATCTATTGTAACAAATATAAAACATTTATATTTTTCAATGTTTGTGGAAAACCATCGATAGACGTAGTTGTGCATAAAAAATATATGGCAGTGGATAAGGACTCAAATGCAGTAAGGTCTACACAAATTTGTGATTTTCTCTTATTTAATAAATAATATATAGACGCATCTTAACATTGTATTGTTCTTATTTTGGCTTTGTTTCTCACTGCAATCAATGTTCTACTGTTATAAATAAATATGATCTGCTTTCGAGAGCCGTGATAGAATCAGTCCTAATAATATTTTATTTTCTGCGTTTTATCTTTGTTTCTTTTTAGCTTATTTATGTATCGGTTTATATATTTAAATTTATGTTAATTTTCTAGAAAAATATAATTAACTAAAATTACTAAGTTTATAATTTGTATCTGTACACATAATAAAAGTATTTCTCGTGATATTATATAGATTAAACATATATTTTACGGTCTCCGTGCAGTAGCCGGCCCGGGACAGATGCGAGTAGCAGAGAATCGGTAGTTTTGGCGTTCATTGAGAGAGGCCTGTGTCCAGTAATAGATCGAGAAGGGCTGATAATGGTGATGATGATGATATATTTATTTACAATATTATATAATTACATATAAACATACATATTTATCGCATTTTTATATAGATATAATTATATATTCGTATCTGTTTATTATTTTTACCTCAAATGTATTTCTAGATTTATTTTTATTACAGGATAGCAAAAGCATTTTGATACATAAGCTCATTATGGAGGTTCTGTCTCCTTCCATAAGTGAATCTCAAGAGACACGATAAAATACGTTAAATACGTTTAGTATATAATAGAATAATAGAAAGTCTTTATTCAGTGTTAAATTGCTAACTTACATAGAACATGACACACATTACAATCTACATTAAACAGTACTTACAATATACATTTCAACAAGTAGGTAACTGCACACGACTTAAACATTTAACAGCAGAACGAGAATGACAGTACTCGTACTACAAAAACTAAAGTGAGATATATTTAATTCTTTAAATGAACTTAATAATGACATAGTAAAATTGATTTTTTATAGTCATACTCAACATAACAAGGTTATTTTATTTCCCGTGCGGTAAAGTACTGTAAGGTAAGATGTATATACTAGACCAAAGGAAATATATGCCACATTATGTTATTTATTAAATACTAGCGATCCGCCCCGGGTGCCCCCGTGAATACTCAACACATTATACACTAAAAATTTCCTCCGGAATTTTATTGGTGTAATTGGATGAAAATCTATTTCGACATCGTCATCATTATTGACTATGCCCATCAGTGGACCGACAAGGGCCCAGCAGTGGACCGACAAGGGCCTATTTCAATGAACGCCAAGATGGCCGATCTCATGCAATTTTTTTTTTCTTTGTTACAATATCTATGGCAAGATTAGATATATGTTAATTAATTAAGGCGTACCTTTGTACGTAAGTATTTTCATTTAGATACTAAGCACATAACCATCATCATCATGATCAGCCCTTATCTGTCCACTGTCGGACATATTCTTTCAATGAACGTCAAGTCGATCGATCTCCTGCTACTCGCATCCATCCCGGACCAGCTGCTGCACGGAGATCGTCTTTCCACCTGCTGTACAGTCAACCAACACCTATTTTTCCTAAACGCGGAATCCTTTCAGAATCTTAGTGGCCCATCTGCCATCAGTTCTTCGGAGTGTGTGACCAGCCCATTGCCACTTCAGTGAGCTTATTCTTCGCGTGATATCGGAAATTTTAGTTCTCTGCCTTTCTTTGTCCGATAGAAGTCTATCGGACAAAGAAACGCCCAACGTAGCACGTTCAATAGCCCGCTGAGCTGAGAGTATTAAATTAGGAGGCCATGTTTAAAAATTTAAATGCATGTAGTAAATTTTAATAAAATCTATCATACATCGACAATTTGGAAACTACGTTTTATACTATGAATAGATGTAGCAATTTAAGAATACATGTTCAAGAAATTGTATACATATATAATTTTTATACATAATAATTCCAATACCTGGGCCGTGGTCGCTTGTGCTACGTACATGTTGAATTTACCACTGCTGCATTGGAGCAATCGGTCATCAACGGTGCAAGATTAAGATAAAATAGTCCCAACGATATTATTTTATCCCAATTATAAAAAAAATTGAACGTTATCGCAACAAGTAATAACAAGTTAAATGATTAGCTTTGAAATTTGACACATTTGTCCTACATTTTAGTGTATTATATTATCTAGGATACATGTTTGCGTATTAGTGGTTCGTTTTATTTAATTAAACTAATCGAGTCGAACACATATTATGTTAAAATATTAGCTTTCTGCACATCTTCTACATAAATCTTCCCTTGTACCAAATTTCAAACACTTTCATTCACAAACAATTCTTTTAAAAAAAAGGGAGAGGCGCATATTACATAGTTGTTTGTGGATAAGTGAAATATTTCATGTACCTTAATCACATTATTGCGGCACTCAATATATTTAACGACGTAAACTGTTACCTCAACCATGTTATTTACCGCGCTGCTCGAAGCTAGTTGTTCGTTAGGGTACAAGATCCGGTTTCCTTATAAAAGTATATCCGGGTTTGTTCGTTTATTAACGGGACACCCGAGAGCACCCCGAAGAGTGGTAAATGAGTTTGTTAGTAAGAGTTGTGAAATACGGGAAATATCAAATCCATGGACATCTACGCCGTTTTAAGATTGCTGTATCAAAATATTGTTACCATATTTAAAATATTCAATATATTTTACTCTTTGTTCAGTTTTAATATTAGGTGTACCTAATTTGTATTATGTGACTAAATAATATATTTCATTGTTATACTATATAGTAATAGATTATATATTATGAAAATATTCTTTGTTTTATGATTGAATTAACATAATATTAGGGTGAAATTGAGGGCAACGCATCGGCATAATTATGCTGATGTACATGTGCGTCGGTAATCGTTGAAAGGCTGTTTCTAAGCATTAACAAAATATATAATTAGTAATAGTTTCTAAGCATTAACAATATAGATGGAAAACCTAAATTTAAATGTGTGCTACAGAGAATTAAAGTTCATTTCATACTATTAACAACTTTGCTTTGCAACTGCATATTATTAACAACTTTGTTACTAGTAAGGCAACAACATGAAGCCTGTTACTAATATTTATATCTCATCTCAAAATGTATTTGCAACTCCCTTCACATTACAACTCCGACGTACGTTGTTTGTGAGTGATGTTGCGCATTTAATTATACGATTTGTGGGAGATGATTTGATAAATATAAAGATAATAAAGATAATTTGAATGTATATTGTTTTATTACTTACTATATTATTCGGTAAAGGTAAATACCTTATCCGAATGTAATTCTAAATTCACATAGTGTAGGTAACAAATTATGGATTCCCATGGTATTTATATTTTTCCCATTATATATAACCATCGTAAATATTGTACCTCTTAAAAAAGGCATTTGCAATATGAAAGTAAGCCCATTGTTACTTTGCAATGAAAAATACCTACAACCAGGGAGTAATGGGTGCATTTCGCTTACATAATACTGTATAAAATGTTGGTACTTTGTCGCTTCATGTGCGTTTTGTGAGAGTACCCTAGCCTTATGGGGGTAGCGTTAGCGTTCAGGTGACAATTGGCGTCAGTACTCATTAAAAGGCCCCATTTTATCATCAAGCTCGGCTCCAATTTAACATTAGAGCAAGGAGGACGTTTTGGTGGGTAATTGACATTATAATATGTCGTGAGCCCCACCCACCACTCCACTGGGTATCACTCAGAGTCTGCGATGTTGCGTAGAATTTATGCAACGACCTTAATAATACATATAAATCTAAGTGATTAAACTTCTACAGAATAAGAGGTATAAAATGAAATATAATTCTCTGAAGCATACGGTTAAATTTAACATCGTCAGGCGTAACATCTGGATAAATTTTGTTCTTTTATTTTGTTAATATTTTTTAAATAACCTTTGGTATTCTAACATAAGTACAAAAAAGAAATTGTAAAATAAATGGCTTCTGCATACTTTGTTTATCATTCAAACAATTATTAAGAGTGTAATTTTAAGGCACTTACTTTACACTCAGTGAGAGAGTTTTACCAAATAATCTAGTATAATTTTTTGAGTGATAAAATTAAAGTCATCCCATGTATAGCCCATACATGATAATTTTTTTTCGAGAGAGCATAGCCGTATGGACTGTCATTGGATAGGTCTTGTATAAACGTTTTTTAGTCTGGGTGGTTTCATTATGTTATGGAGGATACAATCATTGTGTAGTCCTTAATTGGTATATACGGTAATTAGTATTACGGAAAGAATGAAACATCAATTGGGAACACTATTCCTGGTTTTAGTGTCTCACCAAGTTAGGTTCCTCCTCTCTTGAATGAACATATTATCCACAAGTTACGCAACACATTTGGTTGCGACTTGTCACTAATGGGTACCGCAGAGAACGGGATGAAAATTTCCATTCCCCGAATCACCATACCAGCGACAGAATCCGCAAAGGCGTTAGGGTTATCCAGCAAAAATCAAATCCGTTCCATAGGTTGGCTACCAAGAAAGACCGCATTTCACCTCAATATGTTGACCTATAGTTCCAGACGCGACAGAAAAATAAATATCTATTTCTTTATTATGCTGCTAGAACTACGTATTATTTTCAACTCTCAATATAGAAAATACATTATCATGATTGCAGTTTGAATTAGAGAATTAAAGAGTTTCAATATCATCTCTCAAAAGTATTGGTCATAAGCTAGTGGAAATCCTCCTAAATGGAAGTGAAATAAAATAAAACCCCTACGAAACATTGGAAACCCCTATGTATCTTCATCGAAACCTTGCCATGAAAAATGCAAATTAAAATGCACCTATAATATTGATGTAAATAATCGCTATGAGCTTTTCTGTAACTACAGGGCATTGGGAGGCTTGGAAAAGCAAAGAGCTTATATTAGTTTATGCAGGATAGAAATTTGGCCCAGATATATGTATACAAATGCAGAGCGCCAAAGACGCAGTAACGAAGCTTATTATATTTTTATTGATAACTCAAAAATTAGAGTTTATTAAACATTATTTAAAGCTACACTAAACATTGCAGATCGTATGATATTTACTATTCAGACAAAAATGGATGAAAGTGGTTTTCGTTTAGATAGAAAAATTGATCTACCATTGTGTCCTGACATAGAAGATCTCAATAATTCTATCCCCGGGATAGATTCTCACTATCTTAGATCTTCACCATCAGGACAATATATCGCAGGCAGCAAGACTATAAAGGATTTATAGATTTGGCCTTACATCTTATTATTCTTATATAGCTGGTTCCTTTTCAATTCGTGTGTAAAATAAAATACGTCTTATATATTCGATTTACTTTATATTTTGTACCAAAATGTTTAATTAGCTAGGTATATTAAGTTACATTAGTGTAGTAAGAGATAATAATGATATTAATATTTCAGTACCTCGGGTTGCATTCAATTTTTAGAAATATTGGAGTCTCCTCCTTTTAAGTAAATATGTTATATTTATGACAAGATACCCTGCTCGTGACAAAATATTATAGCTGAGATAGCCTGATACTGTTTACAAGATTAATTAAACTAATGATTAGACAAGTTTGTGCTATTATAACGCAAGACTGAAACAAAATCACAAAGGGTTTTAAAAGGCAATGATGATGAATTTTTCACATATATACCAGTTCTTTCTTTATAATTTATAACACTAGAAACTTTTCTTTTAAAGTTATAAAAGTTACATTATATAATTGTTAATAAAATACTGTTAAAGGTGCAGGTAATTACATTATCTATTTTTAGGATTAAACCAGCTTCTTCAATCTTTTTTATTTATTAATTTTTGAATCATGATGACGTAGGAGTCAAATCTTTAAATGCGATTTCCCACAAAATAGGATTTCAGGATTATTACTTTGTTTTAATAAAGGTGCGATGTATAATAGTTATAAAAAAATTATATATGTGGACTAATCACTCTACGTTAGCGTAGTACCGTAAGGACTTGTGTTACAGGTACCAGACAGCGGAAATATATTTAATATTATTTATATTTTCCAGAAATATTATATATTTAAAATTGTTATAATAAAAATACATATAACACATATATAAACATATATATCCCTCGTTTAACGGACGGACGGGAATCAATAAAACCTTTGAAGGCGATTTGGAGTGCACCATCGGAGTTCAATTTTATCCCTTGCAAGAAGTTATCCAAATTTCGAAAAAAAAAGTGGTAATCTTTTAAGCAAGGTCCGGAGCGTAGGGAAGTTGTCTTAGACTTTCCAATTGAATCTCTTTTAGTTACTGTTAGCTGTCTGTTACGCAGTGTGTGGTCTAGCGTTGTAGTGAAACAGCAGTGGCGTAGAATAATTGACCAGCCTAGGTTGTCTAGCCGCTAGCTCTTTCATCATGGTTTTCAATTGCTGACAATAGACATCAGCCGTTATAGTCTAGCCTATCATTTGAAAAAACTGCAATGAACAATACCGGCACAAGTCCAAAAAACCATTTCATACATTTTTTTTGGGGTTAATTTTTGCTTGGGGCAGGTTTTGGCTGGTTAGCCAGGATTACGCTGATTGCGCTGAGTGCTTTTATTTATTTTTTTATTTTCGTGAATTGGATTATCGTGAAGGGTCCATTTTTCAATACATGCAAATAATATATATAATATATATATATATAATATATAAAAAAAAATAATTACTTTTAGAAGACCTTCATTATTGTGTCTGTTCCGTAATGTAAAGCAGCAGCAGACGCGCGTTTGTCGGTTTGCTTCAGTCATTTCGTGAGGTACCTTTTAATCTTCCCAATTTGCTGTAAACGAATTTAAACAGTTTTATCACTAACATCACAGCCTACGGCCAACTCGGACGCGGTTTGCGATAGATCCGCTTCCACAATAGCCCTCAACTCTTCATAATCAAGTTAGTATCTCAGGCCGTCCACGGGGATTGCTTTACAGATCAAAATTTCCAAAATGAAAACGTTGGAACCAAAAACAAACAATGTTTCATTTTGCGACACGACCACCATACACATCATTCACCCTTCGAGTTGTTTCCGCAACACTAATGCGTCGGAACACATACTTGTAAATAATGCGATATTTTAAGTTTTCCATTTTGTAAAATGAGTGAAGCTAATACAAGACACGGAAAAAGAAACAAATGAATAGCGGTCGTCGAAGCACACATGCATGAGTAAATAGCTGTACAAATTTTAATTTGGAATTACTTACCAAAGAGGAGAAATTCGTGATTAAGTTGGTCAGTTCGAAAAACTCCAGTTTAATATGTAAGGACCTTACATTAGAGTGTGTTAGTATAACATATAAATATAACACAATTAAAAGTATAAAAAGCTTATTCGAAATGGTGTCACTTGGCCGCAATACAGTCCTTTAAACGTTAAAACAAGTTATTAATAGAAGCGCACTCTTTCCATGGGGAAATTCTTCACTGCCAATCGTATGGATTGTTTTAGGGGCTCTAAGTTATCATGGCGTTTAGAGCAAGCTGCATTCTCGAAAACTTAACATAAATCATAATCCAGCTGATTAAGGTCGGGGCTAGATAAAGGGTGGACTTCAGCTCTGATCAAGTCCGGAACATTCGTTTTAGCCAAGATTGGGTGGATCGAGTATATTATCTGCTCCTGCTGGAAATGATCGATTATTGAACATGGTGTTATGAAGTGGCTTAAGTAGCCAGTTAGGATAGAAGAGAACACGTGGACTCTGTCGACTAATTGGGAAGCTTTAGATCTTTATTTAGAGCTTTTGTTGTTAAAATATTACCGTAAGATATATATTACATCCGTAAACATAATTTTTTCTGAGACTTTCATTTTCCGAGATCTTTTGCTTTCGGACAGGATTTCCCCAATTTCTGTCCCTCACTGCCTAGACCACCATTTTTACACAAACACTGTGTGGACGGAAAGACGACCTCTCTATCACAAACAGAGGAAGTCTCATTGTACCTATTAGAAGCACTTACACAAACATTTTACTAATACCAAGTGTATGACAGATATAAAAATTGAATTTGGTTCTATACCTGACTTGTGTAATGCAATCACAGCGAATCTGTTCTCTTTATAAACCCACTTCATTTTAATATTGTAAAACGTTGTAAAATATATTGGCGCCAAAATAGGAAAACACAATGAACAATCGTATAAAAATCACAGATTCTAAATTGAAATGTAATATTGTTTCATTTGTAATTGTAACAGTACTTGTGGTCAGACTAAGTATATGTTTGTATTTAAATAATGGCTATGCTTTATATCTATACATATTCTATAAATTGTAATAAGTTTCAGGCCGTATCGGAAAACGTAGTGTTTGGACGGCCTCACACCAGATGCACTGATGAGTCATACACACCAGGACCTTTGATGGCGCGTAAATGCGTTTCCCGGTGGCACCAGAAAAACAAGGGAGGTGGAATGATAATCTGGTAAACGTCACGTGTGCCGCAAGTGTAAGCAGTTAATGACGGCTACGTGTGGCACTCACTGGTGGATGATTTATATCCATTAGAGAGAATTTTAAATGCAACAATGTTTTTTCGTTATACAAATGTACATTAAACATTGTTGTAGGTATTGATAGTCCTTTTTCAGTTTAGATACAATTATTATTTCAAGTCGATTAAAACGTTACTTCACTCTGGTCTTTATTACATATCCCTTTTCATAACACTTCAGATGGGTTAGAAAGCCTCTTACATAGCCCCGTTTGTATTTCTCAAGCACAAGCCTAAATTAAGAAACACTATAGTACTAAAGTGACTAAATAAACCTGAAAAGAAATTTTCTTGCAAAAATGTCATGCTCAATAGCGGCTTCTACGTCTACTACAGCTTACTCGTGTTTACAAATCATAAAACCGCACATCCGTGCTGTTTTTATTGTTAATTTTGTAAAGTGTTTGGGCGTAGAGTGTGGTAGAGACTGGCTGGCGTCTGCGAAATTGGGGCGCTTGATTGCTTACAGCTCGTGATTAAAAAACACTCTCATGCTCAAAATCGCTATTTAACGTGCACACTCTATTTATGGATAATATTCTTAAGAAGCATGGTTGATAATGATTAAAGTGCTATTTTTATGTTATACTACGTGACCTCATGATATTTCCTTATGTAGGAAGTTTCTGTTATATACTTATAACTGTTGATGTGTTACATCAGGATGGCATGTGGAGGGCCGTATCACCATCCTAAGAGATGGATTCTAGGTAAGGAGTATTACGTGCCGGATGGCAAGTTATAACAAATTACTTAGTTACACACCCTAGGTGTTCTCATTTTACGGCCTTTGAGACTGTACTGGATATTGTAGGTGTCAAATACGCCCCACCATGGTTCAAGCGTTGTCGTGGCGGTGGGGCTGAGTAGCCTGGGGCTATCCGAGACACCTTGGGCGAAGCCTATTGAACCGAGGAGATAGCGGCTCCTAGTACCCCTCCTATAAGAAGAGGGGACTAAAGAGCAGGAGGAGGTGCCGCTCTTTGTACCCCTCTTATAAGAAGAGGGGTCAAAAGAGCAAAGAGTGGCGGCGCCTTTGCTCACGGGGCAAGGGGCGAGGAAGGGAACCTCACCCCATTGCACTGTCACAAAGTCGGTGGGGTTGTCCTGTGGTGCGGGACAAACCCATCTGTGGAGGAGACGTCGGTCTCTTCGGGGGCTGACTTGCCGTTAAGGTGCCCTGATGATTTGTTGTTCCGGGGCACCTCATCAAAGGCGGCACTGGTGGCACTGGCGGTGGTTTTTGTGGGTATTTAGCACTATATAATGTGCCGCGAGCCCCACACACCACTGGAGCCAGGGCCAGTGAAGGCGCGTAAATGCGTTTCCCCTCGTCAACAAAAAAAATGTGTCAAACAAAGGCATCAGCTGTCACAGCTATCATCGCAAGACCGATTATGTAAACAAGGTAACAGATATGTAACATGTTAAATGATATGTGTCGCGGTGTGAAATGTACAAATGGTTCCGGGTTCACTGAAGTTTTATCTCACATCTTCCTTTTGTTGTTTCTCATTTAACATTATATTTTCTTTATTTTCCTTTTTCGAAGGGATCTGGTAGTAGGTCCCTCCGAAAAAAAGGCTTATTGCTTGGCGCCGCCAACCTATTGGTCCAGCCTCTAGAGTTCGACTGACTAACGAAGACTTTTGTGTCTTCAGGTTTAGGGAGACGATAGGGTGACATACCCCCCTCTTTTCCCGCAAATGGGAAGAGGTGTACTGGGTTGATATTATGCATACCATATAGTAACTATTTTTGGGACTGATAAGGGGGAAGTGGTCCCCCTCCCCACACTAGTGGGACAGCGCGCGCACGATGCCATATAAGTTGCGGTGTGGATAACAGTAATTGAGCCCGTTTAATGTTCGGCATTTCTGTGGAGGCCGGCCTTCTCACCCCCCTCTGACGGGAGGAGTCGATTTGCGCTACAAACCAGCAAAAAGCAGTGTTCATGATTTATTTATTATTATTAGAGCGCTCTAAAGTCGCGTTGATTTATCTCTACAAATCTAAGCTCTCAACTTAATGACACGAACCCGGGCTCGTCTCCGTAAGCGGTGTGTGTTTTTCATTCTGTCAGTGATATGTGTTATAATTGTATCACTATATGTAAGCTTTCATTGCTCTACCGGTACGATCGGCATACATGCTATTGGTTCAAGCAGGAGAAGTGCATTTACGCACCATCCAGCCGATCCAAGGCGGCCTGAAGTGTATGTCGGGCTTAGGTCGTAAAACAATAGATACCACCGAAAAACATTCATTAGTTAGCCCTGTTGGCATTTTACTGCGGGAGCGGGGCCTTAGTGTTACTTTGTTATTGTTTTTGGACGGACTTTGCTACTGCTAACACGATCGCGTCGTCGGCGACCTGCAGTATATGCTTCGGCCGACGGTAACGGGATTCGGTTAATAACGTCAACGAGACAGCTCTTTCAAGTGTCCTTTTGTCGAGGTCAATTGAAAGTTACAATTTAGTCGATGTTTCGGAATTACCACAGGTATCCTGTAGCCATGTAAAAGAATCTATTTTGCATTTTCTGCAAAAAAAGCAGACTGCCCCACCCTTTTCTTTTGTGACGAAGGGGAATGCGTTTACGAATGATACGTCGGATACGGGAGCCTTCAGCCGCTACTAGTGGAGGCTCCCGGATCTGCAGGCAACAAGACTCCTACAGCGACAGGCTGGCCTCGGCGAAAAGGCCAGACTTCACCTCCTCGGAGACTGTCCGACTACTCTACGACAGTCCCCACGACGCCGTGTCTTTTGAAGTGGACCGGGTTCCCATCCCAGCCTGACACGGAACACAGGGGCACTACTGAAGGCGCTGCAGATAGCGCCTCCTTCGTACCCCCATTCGTCGTCGGCGGGGGGAGGCCGCGTCGACAGCCTCCTCTCTCACCCGCTCGTCGGCTTCCTTCTGGGACATGACGGTCTCGCAGAAGGAAGCCATCGCCTGGTAGGACTCGTCGCTGCCGAGCATCGCGACAATGATGCTCGGCTTTGACAAGTCCCCTCCGACAACTGACATCAGATCGAGATGCAGCGCCGCTCATCTAGGCACACCTCGAGGGTGTGCTGGGCCGAGTCCACCGCCGCGTCACAATCGTGACGAGTCGTCGGCTCCCTGCGGGCGGGCCGTCTTACACAGATACTCACCGAAGCATACATTCCCGGTGATCACTGCGTCAGACGGAAGGTGAGGGGTTTGCGCCTACGTCGCATCCACCACTCAAGAACCAAGGGAGCCGTTATCTCTCTACCGTACGGCTGCCGCGCCAGGTCCTCCTCCCACCTCTGCATTAACGCTAGATGCCCTAACCGGCGGATCCGTAGGATCTCGTCATGCGTGGGGCTCAGGCCGAGAGCTCTACTATCCGAGACATAGGAGCAGATCCCGACAAGAACCTCCACCACGAGTTCCTACGGGGATCACCGGCTAGGGCTGTCGCTGCAGCCCACGATACCGTACGGTACCCCCGAATCGACCTCACTGCGATGCGATGCGAACAATTCCCCACGGATCCTCCCCAGTTGGTCCGACTGGAGCATCTCCGTGATGGTGACGGGGCGCGGTACTTGGTCCGCGCCCATTTGTACGGTCGGCCCCAGGGATCCCTCTCGAGATCCCTTACGAGCTCCAGCTGGGCCTCCTCCTTGGCTCGGCAAATGGCATGCTACGGGATCTTCACCTTTTCGACATAGATCCTGCTCAGCCTGTCGTCCCTGTTGACGTCCTGGAGGCGTCTCCGCCTGCTCCGGGTGTACTGCCTCCTGGCCCCGTTGCAGGCGGCCCGGGGGCCGGATAATTCGGCCGTCCACCAATAGAGCGCCCACCGCTGGGGCGGTTTCTTTGCGGGCGGCATGGCTGCTCTGCACAACGCAGTGAATGCGTCGCAGGGCCGACCAGCCGCCTCGTCCACCCCTAACACCGACGGCGGCGGAAAACTCCAACGGCCGATGATGGCGGCCTCTTCTGCCAGCTCCCGGTTGAGCCTAGCAAAAGCCCAACGTGGAAGCCGGCTCTTGCCCCTAGACGACGACGACGTTGACGTCGGACGAACGGAAGTCGGAGACACCTCGAACCGTAAGTAGCGGTGGTCTGAAGGGGTCTCTACCTCTGTCTCCAACCTCCACCCCTCCACTCTGCGTGCGATGACCGGCGTGGCGAACGTGACTACGAGAGGGAGGGGGGCTCCAGGCCGCACCACCACCACCGAGCCGTCTGTGTCCCCAGCCCAGCTTGGACTGGAGGACACGGCGTACGGCTCGGCTACGATCGCGACGTGAATCGCCCACTCCGCTGTGGACTGTAGGAAAAGGTGTTGAGCCCTGGTAGAGTGGTTGACGTTCGCCTGAACAACGTTGAGATGGCAAGGCATTTTAGGCCATCTCTATATTCGACCCCGAATGTTTCTGCCTCTGAGAGGGAGAGACCCCCATGACGTGAACCGCCGGCGTGCCGGCGTCCGCGCACACCGCGCAATGAGCGGAGGCCGAATACCCTCCAGCCTTGTGGCCGGGTTGATCGCAGCGATAGCACAAAGTACTGCGGTCAGCGCTACTCGGGCAAGTACTGAACACGTGCCCCATCCCCAGGCAACGGTAGCAGTGCCTGGGGCGCGCCAACACAAGATGGACGCCAACCTAGATCCACCCCAACACTAGTCACCCGGCCTGCAGCAGCTTCTTAGCTGCGGTTGCCGGGAGCTCAATATGGGCCATGCCCGAGCGGAACTGACCCGAGTGCAGGTTACGTACGAGAACCTGGCCCGGGTTACAGGCCCCTTCCTTGGCCATCGCGGTCGCCAGCCGTTCCTCGGTGAATGCGTCGCTTAAGCCCGAGATCCTTATATTGGCCTTCTTCCCGGGCCTGCTGACTACTGCCTCCTCGTCCAGAATCTCCCTCAGACGAGCGGCGAGCATGTCAGCCTTTTCGCCGCTCGTGGAGTCAGGCACTTCTGTGAGCCGCGCTCCGGTAGCCGACTGGCGTATCCGGAGCAGACCTATGCCCAGCTCCCCCAAGTCCACCTCCCTTTCCGCTTTAAGCAGCGCCGAAGCAAAACGCGCCTTTATCCGTTGCCTCCAGCCGTAACTTAAGAATGACGGCCAAGGAGCGGGGAAGCGTCAGCTTTGGCTTTACCGCCTCCTTCTTCTTCGCCGGCAGTGCAGAAGCCGCCAGTGTTGCTTGTTTCTTCGCCGGAGGAGCTGATGCCACCGGGTCCTTCGTCGAGTTACGGCGGACGACGTCCGTCCACGCGGTACTCTCTCCCTGTGAGGGACGCTCCTCCGACCCACCACCAACTGCTGGGGCCGAAGCCCTGCAGGTTGAGGGATCGAACGCAACGAGAACCATAATGGGGACTCCTGCCCCTCAGTCAACCTCTTCCTCCCTTCCTCGTATTCCATCCTGTAGTCGCGAACCTTCTCCCTGAGGTTGCCCAGCTCCCTCTGCAGGCGGATTTCACCTCATCATCCTCCGTCCTTCCCACCAGGAACTACATTATCTCCCTAATAGAGCCCGCGGCCCTCCTAATTTTTGAGGCATATACTCCCTTGATATTGGTAGACCTACCAGCCAAGTCCAAAATCAAGTCTAAATGGGACTCCGCCGCCAATATGACCTCACCCGCCGCACAACGATCCACATCTTCCAAGATCACCGGAGTCATCACCTTGCTTACTCCGGCCTCCATCTCCTTCAAGAATGCCCGCTTCCGCAGTGCATCTTCGAATTCCTCCTCCCGATCATTGTTTATTTGCTCCATAAGAGCCACCCTTGCTCCGGTCAACGTGTACGCCTTCCCTCGTTTGGCCACACAACGAGACCTCGTCGCTACAACCCCTCCATCTTCGGAGCCAGACTCTCCCTCAGAAACTTCCGTATAAAGGCGCTTGCGCCCTAATTCCGTCTCGGACAGTGACGCCAAAGACGATAAGTCCTCCAGCATGTCGATGTCTCCATCGGTATCCCCATGGCGACCCCCGCCTCTTCCCCTCTACAAACCCTTCCCTCCCCCGAAACCCCTTTCCCCCGACATGTTTCCGTCACAAAAGACGAAAACACAACCAGAACAACAAGGAGAAACACGCAAACACCAGACACAATTCCCGCAGAAGTTTCACCAAATTTAAATTTGATGTAAACAATCCCACCACACACTTTTTTTACTTAGGTATTTTAGGTATTTTACGATTTAGGTATTTTACGAGCCGTGAAGCTTCCGTAAGGTGCCTTTTTTATAACAAAAACCACCCGCGAGTGCCATCAGTGAGGCATTTGATGGGGCGCCCCCGAATTACAATTCATCAGGGCACCTCAACAACTACTCAGTACCCTAAGGGATCGACGCCTCCACCACAGGATAACCCCACCAAATTTGGAACTCGCCCCCTGCCCCGTACGCAAAAGCCCCTCTTCCTGTTCCTCTTTACTGTACTTAGTACTAAGTCCCACGTTTGCTACACTGTAAAAGTTATATTATATTAATAATTGAAAATACTTTCATTTTATAATCATCCTAATCAGGTCTTACTACTAGAAATAGGCCTTTATTTTCTGTAGTCTTCTTACAAGAGGCGTACAAAGAGCAGCTGCTTCGGTTCCAGTGGCTTCTTCGTCTGGATTCAGGCTAACTAGGTTACAGGTGTAGCTATTGCTAGCTGTGCCTCGCGTTTCCACCCTTGTAACCAATGACTGTTACCGCTGCTTAACAAATAGGCTATTTGGAAAAGTATAAAAACTCTTAAATACTTTTCTAGCTCAGACCAGCAATATTCTGACAATAGTCCCTTACAAATAACTACCAAATTGTTTAGCTTAATAATATTAGAGAAGGAAGATTTTTTTTTTACTTGGCATGAGTACTTGCAATGTGTCAGGTACATAGCGTATCATCATCATCATCAGCCCTTATCGGTCCACTGCTGGACATACGCCTCTCTCAATGAACGCCAAAACGGCCAATCTCCTGCTAATTGCATCCATCCCGGACCGGCTACTACATATCGTATAGTAAAATATACGAGTATATAAAAAGTTCTACTAATGGAAAATATTTTATATTTTTACTGACTGCTGTATAACATAACACAAGGGTATGTAATATATAAAATTTTATATTTTGTGTTCATTAATACTTAAAAGGCGTCATCATGTAGTTGCAGTAGTTATACATTGCTGATTAACTTTCAATCAGCAATGTATTATACAATAAAACAAATAAAGATTGAAGATACTTAAATGAATATTAAAAAACAGAACAAATAACCAAACAGGCAACGACATTAGCACTGATTTATAGCAATTAAACAAGTTAAAAATGAGGTCCATCTAATCAATTGTTTTAATATGCTCCAACAAAGTAATAATATATCAAAATATATTATACAGATGGAGGTGAAATCAGATGATGATTTCACCTTCATCTGTATAAACGTAATTTACTATTTAATGTTGAAAAAAAAATGTTTTAACGATACGCAGAATAAACGTTATGACGCTATTAGTACCAGAGCCGACGCATACTCAAAGTTATGGATACAATATTCGCCATACGGCGCGGGTATACGAGGACAGGTATAACGTCATACCCGTTCACACTCATACATAATGGTATGGAAAATTCCTTTTGGGTACGCATCAGGTATCTGGCCTACATACCCGGTTTGTGTTGTCCTGTCACGTTCTTAGTGAATATTTATACCTGTACCAGTAAAAATGCCTGAACCATAATATATACCTACATAAACTATAGTTTCATTGTCGGTCAATCTACACATGTTATACAACTAAATCGCTAAGAGAAGTCTATCTACAACATGCATTCGACTTAATTAAAATAAATCTATCTGAATATCTGATTGGTGGTTTGCAATAATTGTTATAGGGATTGCCGGGGAAAATTTTGGTGTATATATTATACAGATTATATTATAGAGACCGTGTAAATCGCGAGCGAACCCAGGGCGGGTCACTAGTACAAACATAACTTAAAATACCATTATAAAAAGCGTATGTACACATATTATGTGAGGCGATCCCAGTGGACATGAAGGTGTAGTAAATCTCCGGGGTTGTAGATTTATAATTTGAAGCTCACACAAATAGAGAGTGAATGTTTTCAAAGTAAAAGAATAATGTGTTATGACAAAATTACTGTATGCATTTTATATCTTTTTGTATGTATCTAGGAACTGCGTTTATTACAATTTATGTTCTATAATATTCCATAAAGGGGTCAACATGGGATTAACAAGGGGGTTAACCCCCTTAGACAATATGCTAAGAGTTTTAGATACATTTATCTCAATTGGTCTTTCTACATTCACAATCCAGGACAGACTTAAAATAATACAAGAACAACAATGGAGTTTTTGTTATTGGTTAGTAAAACGGCGAGGGTATGGAGTCTTATCTGGTAGACTCCCGTCTGCAACTTGGATAGTCCCTTATATATATATATAATTATTGTTTGTTTTCCTTCATTGTGTTGATTGTCCTTCCTTCCTTACATTCAATATATTTGAATAATAGTGTATAATAAAAAGAAAAATAACAGTTAAAAAGAGTAAAGCTCTGAAAAGGAACACACAACCAATAAGATTAACATTATCTTGCTTCAAGACGCAATCAAAATCATTCAAGATATAAACTCAGTTACAATTAAATAGAACTTAACATGAATTGGTATTTAATAATATGAAAAATATGTAGGTTCCTGTCTGAAGAACAACTATTTAATTATAATTTGGCGATTGCAGGTAGCGTCAGACAACGCAATAATGTCAACAAATAATTTTAGTTTCAAAACATAATTGTTACACGTTATATATACGATTTCCAAGTTATGGAATTACTAGAAGTCCGTCCCAGCATTGCACGGATATTTAACAAAGTATAGCAAAAATATCTATTTACAAAAACACAAAAATAATAAGTTTCATCTTTGGCCTTATAACTTCATATCAGAACAACGTGTGACGGGACAATCAGCTGTTAATCATGTCTGCTATGTAGGGATATAAGAACTCACTTTGATATTTTTTCAATCTTTTGTTACATTATAGAAATTTTAATACAGATCTGTAAAATTTTAGGAAATGTTATATACCTTATGTTCCTAAGAGATGACATAGGACTCTAATGTTAAAAGAATTTCTCAAACCTGTACAGTAGTTTCTGAGTCTAGTTAATACGTACACACAAACAATCAAATATTTGCTCTTTCTAATACTATTATAGATTTTTTTTATAGAAGAGGGTGGCAAACAAGCAATTGGAGCTCTATTACGACTACTGGCATGCATGGCACTACCTCCTCCTGTGTAGCATGGCCCTACCTCTCCTATATTTTCTATACTAATATTACAAAGACCTATATATATTCTGATCTTGTATACTCCACGGCAATACGCATAAGTGCAGGATATACTGGATAATGCCCTGGATATGACATAATATATTTTATATATATATACATAATATTCTCATTGTCGCATCATTCTGTATGTTTGTGTTGCCTTTATTTGTAATCTCAAGATTACGCTTATGCTACTGCACGGCGATCCTCAAACGTCGGGCTTACGCTCACACAGCAATACTCATGAAAGCTAGCTTATCGACTAATTAATTGATCTCTGATTACACAATATGAGCTGCTTGTTTGCCCCCTTATAGTTTTAAAATGAATTTCACACATATTTTTATTTATCATCATCTAATATATAATATTTATTCGACGTATACTAATAACCGCTTATAAAGCGCATTTCAAACGCAATTAATTTCATAACAACCCTACATAATACCTACCTTTGAGTTCATACAATGTATCATTTTATAATGTTCATTAAAAGTAATTATATACAATCATCATTAAGTTTTATCTGATCTCAGGTGCAATTTTATAGAACCACAACAAAGTTGTGGTAATACTCCGTCCAAAGGCTTAGGCGAAAATTTTACTGTACCAAATTAAATTAAAATTTTAATTTACTAGCAATTCATCGCGCCTTTGCCCGTGATTAACAGGGAAAAAAATTACACTAAAACCCTATTCGAGAATCCCTTTATGTCCAATCAATGGGTGAAAACTGTGTGAAAATACATTCGGTAGATTTTGAGAAAATCTATAAGATATAGACGGACAGGTTATGAGGAATTTCTTTAATTATATATTGAAGGAGAAGAAGGTAACATTTACAATAAACCTACTTTTACGGCTTTTATCGCGATTTATTTAATTATTTAACTAACCCAACGTTTCGGAAGCTTTGCTGCTACCATGGTTATGGGCACACCGAGATGGCAGATGTCCTGATATCATAATGTATTAAAAGTACCCGAACAATTATAATTACTTAGTTGTTCCGATTAACGCAAACATTACTTAATACATCTTAATGTCTTGAGGTGTTATGTTTACTTTTTGATTTGAATATATACACCACTGGGTTTCAAGTAGAGGGAAGAACCCAACCATCTTCTCTATTGAAATTTGGATGTATTTTAATTTAAATACCCTCGCGGATCATCCTTGGAAGGAAGCGGTGTACCAAGGATACTTTAGGGTAGGTTACCTAGGTGAGGATTTGCGTTTTACTAAATCCAATGTAATGTCACGGTCCAACTTCAGCATGCTCACAGACTAGATTTTGTAACACATCGTTGTTTCATATCAGCTATGTGTCCTTCAACGCGAGTTTTTATAGGTCTTTAATTTACGCTATATAGGAGAGTCCACAGTCACAATCAAGCTCGTACAGACCTGCATCTTATAGTTCCCCCTACCGCATGCAGCCAAGTTAGCGCCATAAAAATATTACTTTATTATAAGCAATTCTCGCATGACTTGGGTGGCTAGTAAAACCATTTCTGCATTGCTGCCGAATCAAGACGGCACCTCTCACTGCCCTCCTCAAATGCGTACATGGACTTCAAAATATTATTACAACCGATTTCAGAAAAGGAGCACATCAATTTGATCAGAAGGTATGTATGTACTCCGAGATTGCCTATACAAATAAAACCGCAGTAACCTATATTACTGCGGTTTTCCAAAAAGTTATACTTGTTATATTATCATTCCATATTGTTCTAAGATACATTTCAACTGAAGTAATTTTGTCATTTGTAACATGGTTACGAATATGTGAATTTAATTACTTAGTCACAAAGAAAGATAATTATTGTGAACATATAATTATTGTGAAAAATATAATTTAATGTATGTAACGTAATTGTATAAAACTATTACAAATAAATGTAATAATGTAATGCTTTTGCACGCTGATTGTTTTTAGTAAAACATGCTTTTACATGACATCTATTCTATTCTAATTTTTATATTTATGAAAAGGTTTTTGTATTTTAACCAAATACGAAAAATATGGCTTTCAGTTTGGTATCCAGATATTAATGTATTCAGTTAAAATGACTGCATAATGTTCCGCTTAGGGAAGCATATATTATAAACTTACGAGTATGTTTGAAGCTCTCTTAGCTTCAAACATACTCGTCACGACGTACGACGTCGACTGAGCCAGATTTCTGTAAAAATATGTTCTTAATAAAAATGTATGTATTTTAATTAACAGCATTTTTAGTTAACATTTAAACATTATTCTGAATTTAAATCACTGATTTAAATACCTGCTGACATGCATGTTAAGCTTTAAAAATTTAACGGTAAGGGCCCACTCTATATATATCGAACAATGATGATGCACAATGTCTTGTAAGGTAAATAGAAACATTAAACTATGCGTCTTTAACATCATTGCTTAAACTGAAATCTGACATGGGCCCGATTTGGATGAAATAAAACAAAGGAATTGCTCCTGATATTCCCTATTTCTACTTGTACAATGTTGTACATATTGATTAGTAGATAATAAAAATATGTGAACTTAAAAATTCACTTTCTAAAAGACAACTATCGCGTTCACCAAGTGGCAAGCGAGTACTGTTACACACCACGAGGTCTCGCGTTTCATTTCTAGAAAGGAAACAGTAGGACCCCGAAATCGATCTTCTATCTTCGTATTGTACAAATTCAGGTATTTATTAGCCAGTAGACATAAGATGGTTGTATAATATATTAACTTCTAAAAGAAACATTATCCATAAAGTGCAATGTTATAAATTTTCTATACTTTATTTTAATTTAAACACCTAATTTGTGCCGTCCTTTTTTCGGGCGCTTTAAAACTCTTTGGAAAAAATCTAATGACCCGCATAGGAAATATTCCTAACGGGCAATTACATTTTAGTCAGACGCACATATGCATCCGCCTGTCATGCAGATGCGTTGCCCACCTATCCGTCACTATCTGAGAACAGAGCCGGTGATGAAACCCCCGTGCATCTCCCATGATTCGCTCCGTATTCCAAGAGGTACCCCTCCAATGACACAAATCGCACGAAACGCGACATCATAGCTGTCACTTTACAGCTGTATCATGTGCCGCCGTATGTAAGCAACTAGCATGATTTACACTAAATTTGACACTTAGGTCGATCAAAAAGTTCGTGGCCTAACCAACATGGAGCTATGACATCTTTTTTAAATCTATCGTCATTTGTTAATATGTGTCATATTGATTTGTTGTGCGTAGTTTCATTCCGATACTGCACAATATAAACTTTCTGTGATTATTTGTTTGAAGCAATCTAACGCAATTTTCAATAATGGAAAAAATTGAATACCGTGCAGTCATTAAGTACCTCAATAAAAAAGGCCTATCACAAAAAGACATCCATCAAGATATAGTGAGCACTTTGGGGGAGTCTGCTAAATCGTATTCCAGTATCAAAAAATGGGTAGCTGAGCTTAAGCGCGGTCGTGAGAGCATTAAAGTCAAGATCCTAGGAGTGGAAGGCCTACATCCTCTACCACGAAAGAAAACATCGATAAAATTTGTGACCTCGTACTGGGTGACCGACGTTTGACCATTGGTAAGATATGACCATTGTTGAGATAAACATTGGTTATGGCCTGGTGTAACACATAATAACGGAAGATTTGGGGTTACATAAAGTTTCTGCTCGCTGTGTCCCGAGGTTGCTTTCAGCTGAACAGAAACGAGTTCGATACACAATTTTGCGAGACTGTTTGGAACTTTTTGAGACTGATCCCGAGGACTTTTAGTCTAGATTTGTTACCATGGATGAAAATGAAAGCTGGGTTCACCACCATACTCCTAAATCAAAGCAACAATCCAAACAGTGGAAAAGATCAGACTCTCCTACACCGAAAAAGGCTAAGGTCGTTTTGTCGACTAACGAAGACATGGCTTCTATTTTTTTGGGCTGCGAAAAAAAGGCCGGGAATGTTGCGTGAGAAAAAATTTTGTTTCATCAAGACAATGCAGGTGTTCACACTTCGTTTGAAACAATGTCTGTAATCCATGACTGTGGCTACGAATTGCTGCCCCACCCATCAAACATCATTTATTTCCAAATTTAAAAAAACATTTGGGTGGCTCGAAATTTTCGACCAAGGATGAGGTGATTGCGACTATCACCTCATCCTTGGTCGAAAATTTCGCCGATTATTTCGCCGACCTTCCGGAATCTTTTTTTTTTTTTTTGAGGGGATAATAAAGTTGCAGGTCAGGTGGAAGAAGTGTGTTGAACTAGATGGAGAATATGTCGAAAAATAAAATTAAATTCAAATCCACTTTTCTTTCCTTTTCTTGGTCGGGCTCATAACTTTTAGATCTACCCTCGTAATTATATCTAAAAGCCATAAAATATTTTCTTTCGTTATTGATTTTACTACATTAATGTATCCTAGAAGATAGTTATTCCCGATCATATTGCTTGTGGAAACCAAGATCTATTTTTTTAAAAGTACATGATGTCGGCGTATTTTTTTAATGAAACAGGGGACAAACGAGTAAATGGGTAGTGACTACCGCCGCCCGTAGACATCCACAAGACTATGTCTGCATGACCTACAAACGCGTTACCGGCATTTGAGGAATAGGCATGCTCTTTTCCTAAAGACCTCAAAGTCGGATCGAATCGGAAATAACGAGCGAGGCAGCTGGTTCGACAGTACAGTTATGCGCGGTAAAATGTCGCGTTTAATGTGCACTATTGTTTTTTTGCGATGTCCGAAGATGGAATTCTGCTGCTGGTATTAGTCCGAACAATTCCTCGGAACACTCCCCGTAGAAAATACGGTAAAAGGCGGTCAGCGAACCGACATCTCTTCGTAGGACCAAAGAATCGAGCTATCCGGAAAAACTTGGTAGTCTACGATTCTAGTCGCTCTACGTTTTATGCGGTCAAATGAAACGGGCTGATATTGCAGGGCCCCTGCCCACAAGTGGGAACATATGCGTTCGGACCTGCGTTTTGTAAAGTTGCTGCCAGTGGGTATCTGGATTGAAATACTGCTTCGCCCTATTGAGCACGACCAGCTTCCTTGGGGCTAATTTAGCTTAGTTTCCCAATGACCGTGGAACTGTACGTTACTCATTTTTTGCTATAAAATAGGGGGTTAAAACAAGAAGAAGAGATACAGCGAAGGGTGACATTATAGCGGTAAACGCGCAATCGCGCGCATCTTGGGAAGGTTAAGTTGCACAAAATTTTGTAGGCCCCATTCCGACACTATAGATAATAAATCCTTGACTTCAGACACAAAATTGTTCCGATAATAGTTGACGGGTTCCCGGAAAATATTGGTTGCCATAGCAATATCCTCCGGGAGCGTCCCCAGTGCTAGCATCTGCGTAACCTATAAAGGTCACTAGTTTGCAGTATATCATTGATATGCAGAAGAAACAGCGTTGACAAATTTAAAGACGGAGTATGCGCCATCAATAACGACCTTGATGCTGCGATTTATCAAGAAGCTAGTGATCCAATCGCATAATCTCCCGGGAAGTCCGTATGAATAAATCTTTGAAATTAGCGCTTTGTGTAAAATCCGATCAGAGGGCTTCTGTACATTCAGGCTGATCACCAATGCCTCCTTCTTGGTTTCAATTGCCTCCGCCCATTGGTACGTTAAATAAATTAGTAGATCACCGGGTAAACGCCCGCGGCGGGAACCGTACTGATGGTCACAAATTATTTGATGATCTTCTAATTATCCCAAGACCGACATTTGATAACGGATTCTATAATTTTGGAAACCAAAGAGTATAATACAAAAGGTCAGTAGTTAAACGGATCTGAGCGGTGAACTTTTGCAGGGATTAAGTGCATTAAAGCTATTTTCCAAAAGCTGGCGACTACGCCAACAGAGTAGGGGAATTGGATTAGGTGCGTCAATACCATAATAATAATAGGTACGCACAGACGCGGGGGTCAGGTAAGGTCAGATGAATCAAATGGAGAAATTATCTGTCTCCGGCAGAGAGAATAATGCCGGCTTTGCTGTCCCAAGATGGTGGTGGACAGCGTAGAGTTTGGAGTGCAACCCCCTGATGTTGCAAAAATCCACTGGAATGGTCACTGAGTGAGGATCTGACCCCCCCCCCCCCTCATCGGAATACGTGGGGCGGCCATGACATTTAGGTTCAGGAATTGAGCATGGAGGCCCAGGGTGGTATTCTCCAACACTTATGGAATACTACTAAAATAAAAGAATAGAAACACAAAGACAAAATGTTTAACGGCAATATTCGTCATGCAATCTCAAGCATATGATATTTCTATCCCAGCTTGAAACATTTTTATTTAAATGCACAGTAAAGCCAAATAAAATCAATTAAAATACAAGTCGTGGCACAAATGTAAAGGGGTTGCGAGGCGATTCCAAATTGTCCGATAGTTTTTTTGTCGGCCATGTATTTCCGTTAGGGATGGAGTTCAACAAAATATTCACTTTCGGCCAATCTCGATTGCAAATGTACTATATCTTTATCACCGTAAAATTACGACTTGCGTAATGTACGAAAAATATATTTAACAAAAGTACTCTATTTCTTAAGTGGTTCTATGTAGACATTGCTAATTTCAAATTTTTTGTTTAACATAGAAACCCTAATGGTTTAAACACGAGAGTCAAATTTTTGTTCCACTCGTGGTAACTATGACGCTGGGCAACATATCGCCACCCGTATGAATTTTAGTCCATGGGGCCAGCGTATAGAAACAGATTAATGGACAAAATATTCGTTTAACTTTGTTTGTAACATCTTTTCGGCGTGTCTACAAAACCTAGCATTTGACGCACTTTTAAAACTGAAGAATTGTTGCTTACATTATAAAAGTTTTTCGGATATTGAACTAAGTTACTGTCTCTATATTATATTATTATTTATATATTTATGCTACAGTACTTTCAGTAATAGCATTTGTTTTTAGGTCATGAAATATGATGCATTATATTATGGGGTGATCACCCCAGGACAAAACCACATATAATTCATTAATGAATTATGTCTATTAGAGATAACCATAAGTAATATGAACATGTGTACGAGATAAAAGATGAAATATACTGAGTATCCATACCCACTTGAAATATTTCCTATTAACATTAAGCAACCTCCAATCTGTGTTGTTAAAAACATCGAGCTTCTTTTAAAGTCGTAAGTTACGTTCATAGCTACTTATCACTACCAACCACAATGTGTCAAAAAAAAGTACTTATATGCAAAAACAGTGCATATAAAATTCCAAAATTATTTTAAGTACCTACTATAGATAGTCGTATAAAGTGGTAACAATACCTTATACTGTGACCACTTTAAGCATTTGTACAACTAATTCGAATTTTCGAATAGGCTTACGATTGAAAGAATATCAGTGGGAGCAGAGTTATTAAAAGAGGAAAATAAGAATCACAGTAAAACTCGCCAGATGCACACATACGCTTCGAAAAATACTAATAACTCTTCAACTTGCGCGACATTGTCTATGTTCTCCAAAATACGCTCTGTACACAGATTGTACTAATTAAAATTGACAAAATACTGTGATGTTTGATAATGGATTAATCCATTTTAGCAATACACCTGCACACAGTTGTTCTATTATTATCAGGCAGATCCATAATTCATATCTTTCCACGATGTGGTCGCGCTTCATGTTTCAAGTTATGGTTCGCTCGGTGCCTGCCTGCACTGTAATTACTGTAAATATATTAAACGTGTCTGTATAACATACTTCACATGAAAACAGGATAAGGTTACACAATAGTCCACGTGGAACACATTTTTCGTAGCACCATAAATCAATTTTAAACAACGACGTGACTGGGATGCACATTCGCTGGATTTCTGCCAGCTCAACGAGATACTTTTGACTCCTGCGATCGTTAACTTTTAAGTGGCGACACCTCCTTTATTTCCAGTGCTACTTCAAAATGCAAACAGTAACGCAAGTATCCTGATGTTAGAAATAAAAGCTATTGTGTGAGCTGATAGATTACTGACGTTTCGACGGTCACTCGTTATTATTTACGAGTGCGGTTATAACGAGGTACAGTTTACATTTTCAGTTTCATTGTTTATTTTATTAATGACTATTATTACAATGCCGTTTAGTACTAAGTGCTATATAGTATCTATTTATTCGTACAATTATATCGTAATGTACCGAAATCTGTATGCACAATGATTTTGATATGAAGCTTTAATTTTCTTTATGGATAGTTTACAAATGTTACAATTTAATATTTTTAAGTAATAATATAAAAAATATTTTTAAAGTTTCAATGAAATAATCCCGCATTGTTGTTGCTTGCATCTAAAAAAGGTATATAACAAATTGAAGACTAATAAATTCAGAAGAAATAATTTACGCTTCTGAATTTCATTCCTTCTGTTTATGGAAAAATATTTAACATATGAGAGAATAATATTAAGATCAAGTCTTTCATGTTGACCGAAGCATTTAAAAATTATCGAGGCCTATATCGTATATATATACTAAAAACATTCTGATGTACCAGTGTAATACTTTCATAAGTGCTAGACATTAGATCTCTTATAGAATTATTCCTGCACCACTTATAAAGTTCGTGTTGTTAAAGGTGTTTCAACAGTTTTAGATGTGTCATTGTATGTTTAATTCGCCATTGTAGTTTTCTGCCTAAGCGGAAGATGGCAAGAGATGAAAAAAAATCGAAACCTTATAGGCTGAAACAGTTATCAACACTTTTAAATTATTATTAAAAACATATTCAAAGTCTTACACTTTAGTCCCGTTTGAATATAGAAACGGAAATGTAAAACAGTGTCGAAAACCCTCTGTTAGTTTACCACGGAAGTGTCTATAATAAAACGAAAAGTCTATAATATAGTCTCAGCTTGTAGTAAGTCAAGTAAAAATCACAATACATTAAACTGTCTTAATCCAAGGGTTAGCATTAATATCGAGTTTATTCAGATTGAATTGGTTTTTGATAACGCCGGCGTTAAGTGAAGGTACCTAAATGTTATTTTTGTCAGTTATTTTAGTTGTTTATTGTCAAATGGAATTTTTGAAGATCGTCCGAATTTTTAAGTTAAAAAGCATCATGTAAATAAACAAGTGAAGAAACACATTATTAAATACTAATATTCAAGTGAAGTAGTTATACAATATTCTTTATTATGTTAAGTGTTTAGGGACTTTATGCATATTATAATAAGTATAAGAAGTTAAGTAGGATCATAAAAGAACATATTCCTCTTCGTACAAAGCTCGCTTAAATCTTTATCGGCATGCAATGCAGTGCACATTTTTTTTTTTTTTTTGGAGGGACCTAATACTGGTTGGCGGCGCTAGTCTAGCCTCTACAGTTCGACTGACTACGAAGACTTTTTTGTCTTCAGGTTTAGGGAGAAAAGTGCACTAAATTAAACATATAATATATAGACGCTGTAGTTTAAACACATGTTGCTACGCTCCGGTATCATGCATCATTCAGAAGGAACCTGCATATATACCTACTGACACGATAACGACACGACACGAAAATATGTGAACTCGTAATTAACAGAAAAATATTATAAGTGTAGGTTAA
>JAFELO010000989.1:216687-253741 GCA_017140195.1 Eumaeus atala
TTATTCAAACTATAAATTCTAGTTATTATTGTAACCTTTTACGAAGACTCCGGGAAGAAATAAAAGAAGAAAGGCCGGGAATGTTGCGTGAGAAAGTTTTGTTTCATCAAGACAATGTACGTGTTCACACTTGGGTTGAAACAATGTCTGTAATCCATGATTGTGGCTACGAATTTCTTCTTCCCCACCCACCTTATTCGACGGATTTAGCCCCCTCGGATTATCATTAATTTCCAAATTTAAGAAAACATTTGGGTGGCTCGAAATTTTCGACCAAAGATGTGGTGATAGTTACAGTAAACGATTATTCCGCAGACCTTCCGGAATCCTTTTTTTTCGAGGGGATAAACAAGTTGCAGGTCAGGTGGAAGAAGTGTATTAAACTAGATGGAGACTATGTCGAAAAATAAAAAGAAATTTTGATCCACTTTTCTTTCATTTTCTTGGTCGGGCTTAGAACTATTAGATCCACCCTCGTACCATTTTTGAGAAAGTAGTTAAGTCCCCTAATAACACCATGTTTAATAACCAGGGACGATCCTTCCAGCAAGACTCGGCACTGGGTCATAAAGTTTGGCCCAAGCAGTCTTGGTTAGAAGCAAAAGCCTCGAACTTTATCAGAAAAGACGACTGGTCGTTGCTTAGTCCCGATCTTAATTAGCTGGATTATGATTCATAGTAAATTTTAAAGAGTACAGCTTACTCTAAACGTCATGATAATTTGGAGTCACTTAAGCAATCCATACTATTGGCAGTGAATAATTTCGCCATGGATAGATTGCATGCTTCTATTGATAACTGGCCTCAACACTCAAAGGACTGTGTTGCAGCCAATGGAAACCACTATGAATATGCCTACATATTTTAAATTGTTTTACATTTGTGTATTAAGCTAACACACTGTAAAAGTCATAAATATTATTTGCAGTTAAAAAAATATTTTTTCACAATTACGGAATGCTAGGTATATATATATATATATATATATATATATGTATATTTACTCTTTTCTTCCTGTAAACAACGTGCAAATTTATAGCAAGAATATTTTTAGACCGCAGCAAAAATTCTAAAACAATATATTAAAATGGAAATAATTGTATAAAAAGGGGTTTAAATCTGTAAAAGCCTCCAGGTAAATTGTACTGTATTTCTTAAAAATTGCAGACTCAAGAATAAACGAGGTGTAATAATTTCTTCCATTGTTGTCAGATTCACTTTTATATCGCGTAGAGTAAATTGCTCTGTAAGCGCGGTGATAAATCACTGGGCGAGCAACTTTGCAGTATCATCAGTGAACGCGTGTTAGATACTTCTCTCTGGTCTTTACCGACTTATGTATGCATGATCAGGACACTAGTAAGTTTTGTAATATTTACATGTATGTTCTTAGATTATATAAATACTTTAGCAATAACTGTCTTCGTTTATTCATAAAGGTATAACATATCTGTATACATTTATGTATCTATAAAAATAAAAAGAGTACTCCCAAAATTTACACCCATAATTTCATCAATAATAATAATAAGTTTGTTATATCGTACTGAAAAATTAAATAATTGTCAGAGTGAGATAACTAACGTATTTAACAGTAAGGTTACAAAAATTACCATGTCAAGAAAAATTGCATTCCTTACATGACAATTCGCCGGCATATCCATTTAATTATCAGTACGTTTACCAGAAATACAATTTAATGTTCACATCCATGGTGATTAGGGGTGCACGTAGAAAGATTTTCAATATAGATAAGTTTTACAAACATTTATAATCTCAACTCACTCACATATCAAGCTACAAGGAGTGTTCATTATTTCCTTAGTAACAATGACAGTAATAGGTCGTGACCCAACTGTGTACCACGAATACCCAAAAACGTCGTCGTGACTGGAGCGCTTTTCACGGTCTTATAACAAAAATATGACTGCAGCTAATTACAGCGAAGAACATAACGTATTAACCGCTCTTACTTGTTTGCGGGTAAAACAGAATAATAGATCTATATTATATATCTTTATATGATATACTGTAAATAGTAGTCTACAATTAAGTTCCATATAAGGTAGTAAACTATAAAATGTTGTAATTTTATCCATCATATTATGTTACCAATTTGGCTGCAGTTGTAAAAAAAAATAATATATGTATTTGGATTGGAATAATTGATATAATATTGTTAAGTGGCCAGTGGTCCGCCGGAGACTCATAAATTGTAAAATAATATATTTGATAAATCGACTCTCGGTACGTCTTCGCACTCTTCCCGTGGCCGGGTCGAGGGGGGTCCAGACCGGAGCTTAGCTCCCTACTGGAAATGTGTTGTTCGAGCCTCGTCAATACGAGGCTGTGGTTGATGCGAGGTCATGTTGACCTCTGAGTGCGTATGCACATATGCTTATGTGCCTGGGCTATTGGTATCTTTGTACGATCGGCGTCTATCCATTTGTCGGGGCACTCTCACAGGTCCCAGAGCAAACTGGGAAACGTGTATGGTTCCACTCCTGTGATGGCCCTATGGACAGGCACCGAATCGCACGCTGTGTTTACGATACGGTGTATTGGTGGAAAAGTAAAGGTCAAAAGTCAGACGCGACAAACAGAATAAAAGAAAGAAAAGAAAAGAAGGGTCCTGGCCGTGAAGTTGGTGTCACGGGAGAAGCGGCGGGCCGTATCCTTGCGGGAGCTTGGCAACGGGGTTGTCACGTCCCACTCGGTACCGCCCGTGTGGTGTCTGCGATGTCCGTCTGCAGCGTCCAGCGAGAGGGAGAAGTGTATATATGTATATAACCTGTGAAAATGAAATCAAATGGATTAGTAGTAATAATTTTTCTTTTCTAGCCTGTGTGGGAGGTATACGGAAACTGGTTATCCGTCCCCCTTCCTCGGCAGACTATATTTGTCCGGGGGGCGGGCGTGCCAGGGCGCGAGACGCCTGAGAGTCTCGTGCTCCGACGCGTCCGCCTTTTCGAACAGGTTGCTCGACATTCTACCGACAAAGTCATCAAGGGGCTCGACGCGCAGGTCCCTGAGTATAGATTGGTTCCTCACGAACCTTGGAGCCTTGACCAGTTGCCGAAACTCCTGATGAATCGAAAGTTGTGCCTTTGCCATATATAACATCTTTGGTAGAGTGGCATGCTAAATTGCAACCGAATTGGGCTGACACGACGGGTAGGTTGTTTACTTTTATAGTACCTTTCGCTCACATAACACAACTATTCTGTAGCGTTACGTGTGGCTTAGTATGAAGCTGGTGGCCCATTGGAGTGGCAGAGAGATATGAGCTACGCATCTGGATTTATATTTAGTTTTCCGTTTGCCCTCCGTGATATAAAAATGCACATTTTCCACTTCATAGATAGTTCAAATTTCTTTGCTGAAAACTTTGTGGAAGTGTTAACAATAAGAATTATATTGAACAAAATCCTTTCTACGGACAAGATTAACAAAATTGATACTTTCAACTTCAAACAAAATTTTTTCTCAAGGAAAATAACTTGGCCGTCAAAATAATTCGTTACAACTCTTAATCACTCGAGATCACGAATTAAAAACAGTGCGAAGACGGTGACTGGTTCCCGATCTATTCGTTATTTATTAACATTTTACCTTAATGATATTGTCAGTGATAAAGAGATTTTTCGTTTTTCACAGGGCTTTCTAAAAAACTTCATGGATTACTATTATAAAAAATTAAGTTTCTAAGATTTATTTTGGGGAATATACTGAATTTAGGTGCATTAGATTAGGTTAGTCTGTGTAAAACGTTTTACTGTCGAAAACCGATCAGAAATTTAACTATTCTTACATGACCACCATCCATAGATTATACATATTTATTAAATATAGATAATTGAATATTACACAGTATTCTATATCAACATTTATTTTTACAATCTCTGTAGGTATTACTTATTATTCCTACCATTCGATTGTACACTACCTCCTTACTTACTTAAGTGTTTTCCACTAGTTACACTGCCTGGTAGAAATTACTGTTAAGTAGTGTGGCCTCCATAGTGTGAATTTAGTGTGTATTATTATTTTTGCTTATTTTATATAATATTTTTTTATATTATGAACAATACGTAATATTTGATCCATTCATTCATTATTTCTATCTAGGCTGTACCAGTGTTAAGAAACGTTAGAAATGATCATAGCTTTTCTTTCATCTTTGCGTTCATTATAATTGAAATACGCCGATCGCTTATAAAATACTTTGGCTATTGAACTCGTAGAAATATAAAAAAATTTAATCATGTCAACAATAATTAACCAGCACTTGTTTATCTACACCCGGATGTGTCTTTCCGCCATCAGCTATTAATATTACAATCTACACTAAATTTGTCAATGTTACAATGAAAATATTCATTCAGCAAGTTCAATGTTAAACTTTGATAGTCTGATAGTACATTTATTTACTTATTAACATAATCCCACACTCCTATCCGTGTAACTCCGGTTTTTTAAATCGTAGCGTCATAGTACAAAGCATTCCTCGATAAATGGATTATTAAACACAAAAATATTTTTTAAATTCCGAGTAGTAGTAGCAATAGTTCCTGGCATTATAGCACTCAAGGAAACAAAAATCAAACTATTCATCTTTAAATGATTAATATAGATTTACTCGAACAGGTAACTTCTACAGGAAACAGGTTTTTTGAGGGGTGACTTATAAGTATTCGAAACGACAAAGAATTTTTTTTAAAAATATATTTCAATCAATTTTATTTTCCAACGTAGCTTCCTTCTACATCGTTGCATTTGGTCCAGCGCTTCTCCAATACCTTTACACCAGTTTGATTAAATGTTTTCTCTAACCCTTCAAAATACTCGTCTTCGGTGACAATGACATCATTATTTGATGAAAATCTTTTCCCACCTAACCATGTCTTGAGATTCGGGAATAAGTAAAAGTCGCACGGGGCCAGATCTGGGGAATAGGGGGGCTGTGGTAACAATTAGAACCTCAATTCATGAAGTTGGGCAACTGCAACCCTTGACGAGTACACCACAGGTGCGTCGTTATGTTGGAACAAAACTTGCGTTTTGGCTAAATGAGGCCGTTTCTTTCGGACTTCTTTATTAATTTTTGCAGCAAGCTTGCATAATACTATGCATTTATAGTATTTAATCTTTGCAAATAATCCTACAAAATAATCCCTCGAGCATCCCAAAAGGCAGTCGCTATCACCTTGCGGGCGGTCAAAACAGTTTTTGCTTTCTTCGGCGCAGGTTTTCCGCTCTCAATCCACTGCCCAAATTGTTATTTTGTTTCAGACTTTTAATGATGTATCCATGTTTCATCTACTGTCACATAACTCCTCAAAAACTTGTATTAAGAGCGCTTAATCAGCGCCAAACACTCCGACGAATCGTCCACTCGACGTACGTGTGGGGAACAGTGAGCAGACGTGACACCCATCTCGCGCAAATCTTTTTCATTCGCAAATGTTGGTGTAAAATGTTAAGAACGCGTTCAGAGAAAATGCTTACCATCTCTGCTATCCGTCGCAAATTTAAGCGCCGATTATTCAAAACGAATTTTTGAATCTTTGTAATCACGTCACCTTGATGGCCAGACAGACTTCTTGGTGTCTTCGCACTTCGCCTTCCACGTCTAAAAACCCAGGTGTGAATTATGCAGGAGAAGTATTTCTTGAAACACTGTCTAACTTGACTTTAATCTGGGTTGCTTTTTTCCCTTTTAAAACATGAAACTTTATCACCGGACGAATTTCGTTTCTTTCTATTGTTGAGAAAATTTACGGCAGAGACAGTTCCAGGTCCCCTCACACAAATTCTATCAGTTCTAATAAATTCAAATTTGACGTTCTATTTTCGAAAATATAATAGAGTGTAATGTAACAAATTTTCTTTTATCTTTTTAAATTCGTCGTTTCGACCATTTATCAATGAGCCCTAATACTATAATAATTACCTAAACTTATTCGCAAATTGGAATGTGATTACCAGTTGCTGAGGTATACATTATTTACAATTTTTATCAAATGCTTCAACATTTAATTTATTTTTTATGAACTGGTAAGGTATGTTCTGTGTTGTTTTAAAATTTAAGTTATTAGTTTTGAATTTATGTGAAAAAGATTACATTTTGATTTACTAGATATAATGTCACATCGTTTCGCAGCAGTTGGCTCTAAAACTAATATTTTTAGAAATTCTATATATAAATAAAAGCGAGTGACATAGCCGAGTACGAAATGATTCTTCAGTTGAAGAGAGTGATGTGCTCGTGCGGCGCTCTATATCACAGCTTTGTTGAATAATGATGTGCACTAGAAACCATAATTTTGTATACCGGAAACTATATACGAGAGATCACATTATACAATGAAGTTATCTACGATATGTGGATATAAGTAGTTAACAATGTAGTAAAATGAAGTACTTCACTCTCCCATTTAATAGTAATGAGACAAGCCCCCATTATATTGAGCACATAAGTCTGAGTGCTTTTTTACCCTATTTACTAAACATTTGTCGCCTCTGTGGTGTAACGATGTGGGTGTCGCCTGTAAGACCGTTAGCCGTGTGAGTGCTTGGGTTCGATCCCCAGGTCGGGCAATTATTTTTACATGTTTTTCAGATTATTCTGAACACGCATTACATTGTCCGTAGCTAACGAAGCACATGTTCAGTCGGAATTAATTAATGAACCCATCGTGGCCTGATAACCGACGCATGTAACAGCCCTTCTCACCATTTCTGTAATAAATATGTCATAGGTCAACTACAAAATCATTAAAAAATTATATTGGCAATTAATTCAAAATACGTTCATTAATCTTAACTCATATTTTGTAAGTTTTCTCACATCCCTCATGTTAAATACCTCTTGTAGAACCTTGATGTTGTTGGTGAGGCTTGCAGGGCATCAGAATACATCGCTAAGTCACCTACTTGCTCGTAGAGTAGATTGCTCCACAGCATACCACCAGAAGTGATACAATGTTGCAATAGTTCAGCGTATTCCAATGGTAAGCTCTCTTGAGACAATTGATATGTATTCGTGACCATTATTACGATGGCATTACCTTTATTCGCGTGAAGAATTTTTATACACTGTCTTATCTTAAATATTTTCAATACCATGAGGCATATCGTTTCCAGCTTAAACTGAAAATCTTCCAATACGTCGTTATAGCAATATCTTAATTAATGGCGATAAAATCCGTTAGAGAAGCTTTTTTATAAAGCGAGTAAAATCTACTTCTCAATAAAGTTGATTCTGAGATGAGACGTAACTGAGGCAAAACAAAAGAAAACATGATGAAACAGATCGTATAATTATATTTTTAACCCAATTCTAATCTCTACTTTCAGTAAAAGATGCTCTACCTTTTATTGGCGTCGTTAGTTGTGAAAAAGATTGCTCGTTTGGGATGCTAAAAAAATCTCTCGTGTTGATGAATTAACACATGTCCTCACTGGCTCCCCTTTTTTATACTCTAGGTACATGAGCAATCAAAGCCCCACGTTGGTACCATATAATTCAGAGGCGTCACTTTTTCAAGCCGCATTTCCGTTATTTTCATACAATCCACACCCTTCAATCCTTTGATTTCCACACACTCGCCGGATTCCGCCTAAGACCGGTGGCAGCGGGTTAAGCGTTCTCCCTTGTAAAAAAATACTTTGTAATGTAAATATTTAATAGGATTCGCTAAGATTATATTGTACTAGTTGTTACCCGCGATTTCATCCACGTGGACTACAGACCAACCTACGTGAGAAAGTTATCATTTCTATAGCCTATGTTTTATTTTGACGCATACGCCTTATTATTGTAAAGTTTCGTTAAGACCCATTAAGTACCTTTCACGTGAAAAAGTAACAAACATCCATCGATACTCACAAACTTTTGCATTTGTAATATTAGTAGAATTATGCAATTTAGTATATACCGAGCGTTGAAGATGACGCTTTGAACTATCATAAGATACATTTACTCAGTCTATAGTCATACATTGTCAGACGCAATTTCACGTTCAGACACTAAATATATCACAGGGTTATTATAATGACGAACTCGACTGCCAGAAAAAATACTCTTTTTATTAATTCTGCTTAGACATAATTGATAGTTAAATTAGAGAAAATATGTTAGCCTAAATAAAAAAGAGAGTACAAAGAGCCTGTCAAAGTAATCCCAAAGAGAACATGACGAAATGTTTATTTATGAAGCTGGTTTTCATGTTTTTGTAGGGAATTACTTTGTATCGACCCTCGTAATGGTACAATGGAAACTCAAAAACCGCACGAAACGCGACAGCATTTATAAGATTAATTTTATTGATTTTGTGCTACTAACATACTCGTATATGCAAGAAAATGTTTGGATGTACGGATGTTTATTGCTCAATGAAGCCAAATTTACAGAATAGATTTTGATAAAATTTGACTATATTATACCTAGTCTTTCTGTAAATATCACGAGACAAAAATCTCTTCTTGGACGAGCAGTTCGCGTTCCGCGACAGCCACAGCTGTCCACAACAAGTACACCGCCTCACGGAGTACGTACTCTCGGGACTCAAAAGACAGAGCCGGCCACGCGGCACGGGCGCTGTCTTCTTTGATGTAGCAAAGGCGTTTGACAAGATCTGGCATCAAGGCCTCGTCTTCAAACTGTACCAACTAGGATTGCCCGAAAGGCTGGTGCTGATCATAAACAGTTACTTAGCAAACGGGCAGGTCCGCTACAGAGTGGAGGGCACCCAGTCCTCCCCTCGTCCCCTCAGAGCTGGAGTTCCTCAAGGATCAGTCCTCTCTCCCACCCTCTTCAATCTGTACACAAGCGACATACCACGACACCCCGGCGTTCAGCTACTCCAAAAGCCCGTCACCAAACTCGGTGAATGGTTCTTAAAGTGGAGAATATAGGTAAACGCAGAAAAGAGTAAGTCCATACTCTCCTCCCGAACCCCGCCCTACCACAAACGATGGAACATGCCCGCCATCCTGCTCTACGGAAACGAGATACCTAGAGCAGAGACGGTAAAGTATTTAGGCGTTACGCTCGATAGGTCGATGTGCTTCAAGAATCACATAGAGAGCGTTCTGAAAAAAAAGGCACGGCATGTCCTTTTCAAACTATATCCTCTTATTAACAAGGAGAGCAAAATGGCGAACAGGCATAAGCTCACCTTGTACACTATATGCATACGACCGATCTTGTCGTACTGCAGTGCAGAATTCGCACACATATCCCCGACCCAAATAGAACGTCTGCAGAAAATACAGAATAGATCCTTGCGCATGGCCACTGGATGCCCGTTGTATATTCGTAACATCGACCTACATTGCGACTTTCACTTAACATCCATAAAAGGAGGATCACTTAAAGAGCTGTCTCAAAAGTTCTTTGACCGTGCTCTTAATCACAAAAACAAATTAATCGTTCAAACGTCGGAATACGATCCGACGTTAATAACCGATTCTCGTTATCGTCGGCCGAAGCACGTACTGCACGACGCCGACGACGCGATAGCCATAGCAGTTGCTAAGTCCGCCCTTGCACACAAGCAAAAACACACCCAAACACGCATCCGCAGTAAAATGCCAATAGGGCCAACCTACGGATAGCAGGTTTTAGTCGGTAGTAGGTAGTAGCTATCGCTACACGACCTGACCCAACAAACTCTTCAGGCCCCCTTGGGTCGGTTGGATAGTGCATAAATGCATTCTCTACAGCTAGAACCAACACGATATACACCGCTCGTACCGGTCGAGCGATGAAATCTTACATATAGTGACACAGTTATAACGTATGACTGACAAAAATGTCAAACTCACACACCGCTTACGGAAACGAGCCCGGGTTCGAATCCGTAAGTCGAGAGCTTAGATGGATAGTAATAAAATAACGTGACTTTAGACAGCTCTAATAATAAATAAATTAAGAATACGGCTTTTGCCGATTTGTAGCGCAAGTCAACCCCCTCCGTCAGGGGGGGGGGCGAAGAGGCCAGCCTCCTCAGATAAGAAAAAAATTAAACGAGCTCAATTATCCTTATCCACGACACCGCAAATTAAACGGCATCGTGTGCGCGCCGTCCCACTAGCGTGGGGAGGGGGACCGTTTCCCCCCTTTTCGGTCCCAATAATAATTACCATAGGGTATCGCCCACAACAAAATTCCGGTTTGTCTCTTCCCATCTGCGGGAAAAGAGGGGGGTCTGTCCCCCTATCGTCTCCCTAAACCTGAACACAAAAAAATCTTCCGTAGTCATGCGAACTGTTAAGGCTGGACAAGCGCCGCCAATCAGTATTAGGTCCCTCCGAAAAAAAAAACAACGAATAACGTCTACATGTTAATCGTTGCTTGAATTAAGCATATCTGGACAATGTCTACGTATTATGATTTTTTTTTTTTTTTAGTTTTTAAAGAGGATAGTGATTGGATACAGAGTTTTATTAGTTAAAATTTTGATTAAAAACGTCATTTATTGACAAGTTTTGACAATTCCTAAAAACAAAGTAAAATAAAACTAAACGAAGTACTTATTTTTAGCGTTCACACCAGTGTCCGTAGATCCTCATAACGACCAAACAAAAGCGATCGGAACAAGCCACGACATGAACATTTGAAGTTTAGTAGTTGCTGAACGGACTTATCTGCTTTATCACTTTTCAAACAATAGTTCCACTGAATTCATCGTGAGTCTAGTGAACTTTGAAAGAATCGTGTAACGTTTGGAATATGAAAAGTATTTATTGAAAATTATTATGCGACTGGATCTTGCTTTGGTAGTTGAACACCCAGTTATATTCAGCATTGCATTGATTACATGCCAAGTCATGACTTGACATAATGTGAACATAATTTGCTGCTTTTATCGTAGTAAAATTCAGACCTTACTTCTTTATTCTTCCGTACCATAGCTGGACTGAGCTTTAGAGTAAGCAGAAGCACTAAAAAATAGGCATAATGCTCGAGTATAACTTGATTTGAAAAATAGTTATTGATTCGAAATTGAAATAGCTGCATGAACGAAAGCCTAGTGCACTCAAACAAATTTATGCTCAATTATAAACATTACTATTATATTGTAGCTCAGAAGAAATCATAATTCTAAATCGATACTATTAAAAGATATAGCCTTAAGTAAAAATGTTTTTAACCCACTGTGCGTCAATGATACGTGAAATAAACATTAAAATAAATAAGCCAAAGTTATATCTGTACGAGTATTAGATATGTCATTGTGAGTCACATTCGCGTTTAAAGAGCCAACGGTCTTGGAACAATTCTATTGTCTTGATATCTTCTTGCGCTGTCACTTGCCAGTAAATTGCCGTTTTACAAGCTTGCGCTACGGCTGTCCTTATGTTCTACGAACAATGAAATCTGCTTTAACCAAAGCGAATGTAAAAATTCAAGAAATATAAAAGGAGCGTACTAATCGTGTTTTAAAATGCACCTGTTTTATGAAGTCTGTTAGGGTGCCGTAGCCTAACGATACAAATCTGAATACTTTTTATTTCGTTTTCCATCCATTCGTCTATCATAGACGTTTCAATCGAAGATTATGTGTACTGTACATGTTAAATTCATGTCACAAGGGCTATATATTAATACATGCAACTGAAAGATTATTTAAATTAATTTATTACTAAAGTCTTTCTATTTAGTTTAGTCATGTGTGATGTGACAATTTACATATTTATAAATGGCATGGAGGTTTCTAAGGAAGTGTTTTGATTATGGAAATACATTGTGTTCGTAATCCCTCCTAACCTATTTCTGGTTACAATCAAAAACACGCCACCAAGGTGGCATGTCTGAAACTACCCCGGAATGCTGTGCTATGGTGTAATTGTATGAACAGTAGGAATGACTTTCCTTTGATTGAAATGCTCAGCTGTTTGTCTCTTGCCCATTACAACTTCCTGAAGAAATATGGTGGACACTCGTACTTATGGGTACGAGGTGAAGATGACTTCGTTTATATCAAATGCATCTTCAGTATAATAAACATCACAAAAGCTTACTTTCAATCAGAAGATTATTTACATATTAATAAATGAAGATAGAATCTTATTGCGATGTTACATGGAAATTTAATCTCCTAGATTTAAATGAAAAAAAGAAAATTAACGTTCCTTATATTATATTATATAATATTATATTATCCTTATATATATTAGTTATACCTGCATATTATTTACAACTTTGTTTCCGGTAAGGCAACAAATTTGAAGTGCTCGAGGTTATATTAGAGGTTTGCGCATTGTACAGAATTTGAATTTCATATGCAGTCGAGTATCGCTTTATACTTTTGTTATTAAACTTTCTTCTTTTCAAGTTAATATACCACTTCCTGATACCATTGGCTAGGGTTTTAGAATAGGGGGAATAAGGGTTATTCATTTGAAGCTATTATATTTTATTACTTTTTATAATAAATAATTACTTGGTTCATAATAATAATATTATTAACCTTCCCATCATTATGTTTGCATTCTGAAGACAAATTGGTGTAGTGGTAAACGTATGCGGGTATACTACTTACGCCGTGCGGATGGATGATATTCATTGAACAATTTCTCTGTGGTGCTTGTTATTATATTAATGTCACATGTAATATAAATTTATTTGTAGCTCCCACACATTACGATTCCAAAGTACGTTGTTTGTGAATGATGTTGCGCATTTAATTACACGCGTTGGTGGATACGATTTGATATTATTTTTATCCGAATGCAATTCTAAATTCATACCGTGTACGGAGTCTATCATGAATACTTTTATAATGTTACATAAACTTCGTAAGTTTCTTAAAGTAAATATGGTACCTGTATATTCTAATATAGTATTCAATATGCTCAAGATAGGAATTAATACCTTAGTTTATTATACACGAAGAGTAAAAACAAGTTCACTAAGACTAAAAAGTAAACTGAAACAAGTGATTCTAAAGAACTCTTATAAACGTTATCACAATGATTCTCACAAAAATAATCAAAATATCATCAAAGTGCCTGCCACTCCTATACTTTATAGTACTGTTACCTTCTCTTGGCACTCGCGTTTTTTGTAATTGTTTTTAACTTTTATTTCTCTTGTGTGTTAAGTTAACGCTTCCGATACGTTTTTGTACGCATAATTTCTAATCGATTAATACATAGCGCGTATTTTTATTACTAGTATGTCTACTTTTCACCATCTTCAAGTACATACTCTAATAACTTACACTTACGTGATACAAGTTGTTAATTTTTTTTTTAACAAGCATGTTTGTAAAGTAATAAACAGTCTTATTAAATAAATTATTTTAATACCACTATAATTTTGATAAAATTTGAGCCATAGGCAAGTCTGATGATATAGCTGGGATGCTATTGGTTGCGTTACCTCCCTGTAGTGCGCCCGGGACAACGGTAGCTCATTAGGCCTCCTTCTTTCCCATTGTGAGAGAGTGAGGTTCAATTTGCCAACTGCCAACGATTCGATTCTTAATCCGTGCTTTGGCATCTTCCACCCGTCTTTTTGCATGCATTTAGGGTAACCATAATTCGCATGACGTTCTGTAACAAGATGGCCTCAATCGGTCGAATGGAATGATCCCCGAGTGGGTCCCCGAAATGGGGAATTCCACCTCTTCGCTACGGCGGAGGGCTGCCACACGAATTACGGAGGGGGGGGGCTAACTACTTCAGAGGTAACTGCTCGACCTCGTACAATCGACAACTATTGCAAGGACATGGTCACGAGATATGATAAGAACTTAATAGATGGTAGTGATATCATTACGGCATCAGAAAGGAGTATGCTTTTCATCTCCCCAAACAAGCTTTCATTAAACGGCGTCCATTCATCGAAAGAACTGATGTCCGTGCGCAGGAAATCCTCTCGATTCTTTCGCAGCCGTTCAACCGTGAGTTTAGTCTATCTCCAGTATGTATAACTCAACATGGGCCGATGGAGACTTTGTCAGGAAATTCTCTTCCGGGCGGTCAACAATTTCGTAAAAGAGTTCGCCCTGGTTGAGAGCTTTCATACCACCTGACATTGATATACGTATTATTAAAACGTATATGACAGTAATTTTATACCTGTGCAGGTGATGGATTTTGGTCGAATGGGCGGGTCGTGTTCATATCGAACGCCTATCAACTTGTACAGAAATCGATCCAAGATATGATAAGTACCGTTTGCGTTAATTGGAACAACCAAATAATTATAATTATTAGGGTACTTTTGAAAAGTTGTGACATATGGACATCTATCATCTCAGTCCACCCGTGACCATGGTTGCTGCAATATTTCTAAAGCGTAAAAGATAAAATCCGTAAAAGTAGCTTTATTGTAAGGAAATACATCATCTATATTGAACTGTATAGCTATCACGGTTAATGAGATACATCATATACACAGACAAACATTTTACTTTTGTCTGCTCTATGCAGACGGAAGAGTTCATCTGTAACCATAAGACACGTAGGGTTACGGTCTAAGTGAGATTGCTGTCGATAGGGGGACATATCTCCCGCCTTTCCCGCAGATGGAAAGGATGCATCCTGATGGTTATTTTAGATTAGCTAAATTAACTATCAGCCTAACCTATCTCAACATTTTTTTTGTTAATATAATTTGCAAATACTATACCCAAACTAACATTAGTTGGTACTAGGTATTTAATTTAGTTATTTAGTGGTGCTAATGTTAAGAATTCAAAGTTTCAAAGTTTACTGTAGCACTTACTTATCACCAAGATATTATAATTCAGTTAGACACTTACGTACTACGTACGTACGTTGTTTATTTTTCTCTTAATATCAAAAAGTAAATAAATAAGTAACTGTATATTTATATCCACCAACCCAGTTATCTGTTCTGTAAAATTAAATAATAAAACCTTTTTCTATAGTACCTATAGTAGTTGCAAGGCGCAATTTTTTTTTTCTCAAATGTGGGGTTGTTACGTTGACTATTAATAAGCGAAAACGTTTCAGACTGCATATCTAGATGATTTAAAGATACAAAAACAATAAAAAACGAGTGTGCTTCAGAACACGCAACAGAAGTAACATTCCTTTTTGTTATAAGGAACGTAACTGGACCAAGAAAATGTGTGTCGCATTTCTCTCTCTTTTTCTCTCCCTCTCTATCTCTCTCTGTCTCTTGCCTCTACAATAATATGCCAAAGGTCCTCTCTTTCTATATTTCTTAAGTTTATTGCCTCGTGGTTTAGTCGTAAGCATGTTCAACCGTCAAAGTCGTGAGGTCTTTAGTCCGAGTCCAGCGTCCGACCAAAGTGCTACTGGGACTTTTTAATTTCTTATAACAGTCCGGAATCAGGAAGTTGGCTATGCTATATTCCCGTAAATCGTAAAGTACTTTAAGCCGTGATATCTGTAGCTGATTTCTGTGATCTCGGGTTAGATTCTCAGTTTGGAAAAATAAAAGGTATTTTTATAATTATTATTGTTATTTCTCATTGATGGTCTCGATTTATATCCGCCCCAACAAAATTTGAGATTGAGGGATTTGATAATTTAAAATGTGTTCGTTAGCCTTGCCATTTAATAGAGATCAAAATTGTTATTTGTTACACTATATCAATGGTTTGAATACTTTAGATGATCGGTCACTGTAAAGATCGCTCACTACAAGTACAATCCAAATCATGTATTACTTCATCTTATTTGTACTTTTAGCACATTTATTACCTTATACCTGTCTTAAGCAAAACTGCGTGTATTTTACTTGTTACTAGTTCGAATGTACTATCAAAATAATTATTTAGTCTAATTTAATATAATATCTACTTAACCTATAATTTTCAAACCATGCAAGCTCACTCTTTATGTATTTGTACCGTATTCCTTTTTCCTTAGAATTGTTTTCGAATTGATCTCCAGTAATTGAAACATGATTTTTTAAATGTCTGTACTAGTACTGTGCCATACGAAATACGGTTGAACCAGCAAATGCAAGAGGCTCTTCCTCTTGCGTTGCATAACTATCAATTTTAATTTGGAATCATTTGAGCGTAAGGTTCAGAAAAAGTGTTGCAATGGGACTACCTTTTAATAACAATAATATTGATAGCAATAATAACTTTGGTCTTATCACATTACGTTAGGCTAGTACTGTAGCAATAACCGTAAGGACTTGTGTTACAGGTACTAGACATAATATTTTATAAATTTAAGAAATTAATTAAAAATGTTAAATTATATATTTAAGATTTTTACTATAGAAATAAATATAATTCATGTATCTAGACCAAAATACATTTATAATCTGCTTGCAATTTGATATACGTCATACTTAACTACTGAACCACCAGCAGTTTTCACAACATAATAAATTAATACGACGTTTACTTCCTTTTTTTATTGGCCAACGTCACGGTTGGCGCCATCTACCGTTAAATCCGCTGTTACCTGTATATTCATGCCAACATAAATTTATAATATATACACTACGTAATATAAAAAGATGAACTCGAATTATTACATTATTATGTCATCTCAGTCCATCCTTGATCATGGTTCTAGTAAAGCTTCTGAAACATCGAGCTAGTTAAATAATTCTATGGGCCGCGATAAAATCATTAAAGTATTTTTATTGTAATGAGTTACATTAGTATAAACTAGGGTTATTATAGAGACTTTTATGTTTATTCCAGGCATGTTTTTCGCTCAAGAACTGCATTTCGGCGGAAGAGGATTTAAGGTAGAAAGAACAAAACAGTAGAGCATATCACCCTCCATGTAAATAAACAATAACACAATGATAAAATCTAAGCTGATAAAACAGCACACTTCCATAGGATTTCAATTGCACTTTTAGTTTTGAGTCGTGAAACTTTAAAGATTTAATAAGTTTCACTGAATTAACGTGGATCGTCACAATGGCCTCGCCCCTCCTGCCCATAATATCTTGTGTTCTTTGGGTTCAATATTATTGACGTGCATAAAAGAACACTGATTTTCATTTCTCTTCATAAAAATATTGTAAAATATGAATTAGTATTAAATCCTGTATAACGACACACACTATCGACTCGAAAGACTCGAAGAAACTATGCTGACTAACTCGTCTATATAATTTCTTTGGGTCAGTTTTATAAGAATATGAGATTATATGCAAAAAGGTGCATGTTTATGCCCAAATATTACATATGTTGAGACATTAAAAATTCTAAAATCATCGACAAAATCTAGATTTTGACGATGATTTTAGAATTTTTAATGACCTATTATGACTAGTCATAGTGGTGATTTAAATCTAAAAGGCTTAAATATATCAGTGTCTGCGTTAGAAGGAGGATAATATTTTCGAGATACATGTTTGTATGTATGACCATGTCTTGAAAAGACCATTCCAATTAATATTTTTGCGATATTACTTTTTTAGTACAAATTGTCACAAATCATATCAGTCATAAGCAAGGGGGTTTTATGCTTTTCAATTAAGGTAACTTTCATACCTTATTATACCGATGAGGTATAATAATGTATGCATGACACGCTCAATTGGAAACATTTTCAAACATTGCTTTATGTTCTACATAAAACACAGCATTTATAACATATGTATATACTATGCAAAAGCAAAGAGATTTAAAGCATCTTTTAGCCTTATTTTTAATTCGCTATTTTCATCCGCAAACATTCACCGAAGCACGTGCTTTATTAGTTCTGATCGTTGTCTATGATGCAGTTAATGAGACGCGTTTTCCGGCGCTCCGCGTACCGCACCACGACATTATCTAGCTGGGCTAAGCAGTTACGGACCTGATACGTTTATATTAACATTCAAATGTGTACGGAACGACTTTGTGCAGAAAATATTTGTAACACTCGCAGAATCATTTCATACAATTTTGTGAGCACTACTTGAACTTAGTGATCAATCATAATTCACTATAAAACTTTATTATATATTTTACACCGAATTGTGTGTGATGCCACTCTTTGAATCGAAAAAAATAATAATCGACGGTGACAGACCTTGGATTGGTGAACGGCTGGTGGATTTCAGCCATTGATTGCACAATTCCGGGACGCTTTTCCCCTATTTTATATATTAATCATAGTTTATAGGCTGAGCCCTTTCAATATAATCAATCATAATCATACCCTTCAAGCATTCTGAGATACTGAAGCCATTAATTATCTTATTTGCCTACTAAATCGCCTTAGCTTCCGAGGGGGTGGTGACCCAGGTCTTCCCCACTGTTTCGATTGTTGTTTTGTTTCTGGCGTACAGAAGTGAACCCCATGACTCGTCGATTATTACAAACAGAATCAAAAAGTCATCTGTATCGGCTTCGAATAACTTCCAACACTAACTTAAAATTGTCAATCGCGTCCTTTTTTTGTTCAACTGAAAGCAGTCGTGGAACCCAACTCGCAGACACCTTGAGGAAACCCATTTCGTTAACTATGATGTTTTGAGTTCATTCGGAAATGCTGCCTATAATGTCAACTATTTCTCAAATTTTTAATCTGAGGTCGAAGGTTAGTAGTGGACGTCGAAGGTCTTCCAATGTGTGGTTCATCTCTTACTCTCTCTTTGCCACACTTGAATTCTGCTATCCACTTTTTGATGGATGAATAAGGCAGAGCAGAATCTCGTAACGTACTGACCATATCGTCATGGATAGCTTTCAGTGATAGCCCCTTGTTATCTTATGGAGTTACTTAATGACGGCGCGCTACTGGATTTGCACTATTGGCGGAAAACATAATAAATGAAAGCCACAGCGGCAATCTGTACTGATATGCTTAGTTTACGCGAATATTACTTATTAAAATCAAACTTTAGCGAGTTAGTTGTTTGGTGTCCCGTCTGTTTCATAGTGACAGTGAAATAAACGGGACCACCGGACAGCGCTCGCGCCGAGTGATGGCGGTACCATCAATCGGATCGGCGACAGGCAGCAGTGGCGCCGGTCCGAAACCTAATCTGCAATTGCCAATTTGCCTTCTACGCGCGGCAATTATGAGCATCTGCCTCCAATGGTCGATAGAAGTAGAATTCGGCCCCTAGTTACCGGTAGATTCAGCAGTCCTGGCTACTGTATCGGCCACGGTAATGGTGGAACAAGGGGTGGTACGAATCTCCGGGCTACGGAACGCTACCACCCATTTTACCTGACTATGTATAACAGACGCAAGCTCAGACTAGGTAATCACTTGGCAGAGCTGGAGGTAAAACTGGGAAAAATCCGATGGTACTTTCTGGGGCTATGTGAAGTTACCCTAACTCCGCCATCGGGTCACCCATTCTGCTTCGGGGAAGGCAACAGTCCACCAACAAGGCGGCGTGGGATTCCACTTGGATACGTCCCTCGTAGGCAACATCGTCGAAATCTCTATTGTGTCGGGTATGGTGACGTATCTTATACTTAAAATCACTAAGAGGAACAGCCTCAAAGGTATACCAGTATACGCACCAACCTCGACACATCAAAAATTTTAAAAAAATTCGTTACACACTACGTGTATTGTGTACGAACAAACAAAAAATGGTGTGAATTATATCATGGAATTACGAGATAGTTTCTTGTTATAATTAATTTCAAAATAACGACTAACTATTTAGAACTCTTACTTATAGTTGTTTAAATCAAAATTGTGACCGACTATTTAGGACTCTTCCTTATATTTATTAAAATCAAAATGTTTACTAAATATTTGGAACTCCTACTTACATTTACTAAAATCAAAATGGTGACTGACTATTTCCAAACTGTTACTTATATTTATTAAAATCGTGACAATGGGAGAGTACTTATCACTTTTACTTACTTGTAATATACTGTATTTATGCAACCTTTATTCTAATTAAGACTGGTAGTTTAAAAGGTTTGTGAAAACTCCCTCATTTTCCGTTTGTTTTTTAATTTGAAAATGACAGTGTAATAGAACATTAAAACCCGACAAAATATTACGATTGTTCTTAACGCATTAAATAAACTTGTCACAACAAAGGAAAGCTTTTCCCATTTGTCTAAAATAAATCAATTGCTAGAATTGAGTTTGAATTGCTTTAAAAACAAAACCAATATCCATGCTTGTACTGTATAAACGGTAATCTATTTAAATATTCAATTTGAGAATAAGTTTACAGGCATACTAGCTGTTGCCTGCGGTTACACCTCTCGTTGCGTTTTTCATCAAATTTTCATGATAGTAGGAATTTTAGGTAATTCCAGACTATAATACATTTCTGTATCAAAACTCATTCTAAAACGTTAAGCAAGCTCACCGTGAAATAATAAAACACATATATACATACTTTCACGTTTATAATACAAGCTATGGTCCAGGGTTTGACCAGGAAAAACATACCAAAGCAATCATACATTTTTTCGTAATTCAAAGTACTTTCATTTAATTTAAGATTCAGTTTTGGTGTGGAATAATATCAAACATGCATTCAATTCTTCGCATCTTAGCGTATATCTATACTAATATTAAAAAGAGGAAAGATTTGATTTTTTGTTTGTTTGAAATGAATAGGTCGGACGGAGCCTTACTCTATTTACTGGACAGTTTTAAAAAAATCTTCTCACATTTCTGAATAGTGTAGCCACACTACTCCCAAGCGACGTAAGCTATGTTTCATCGCAGGCAACCAGGCAACACCCGGAAAGCATTCCATTGGAAGAAAACGTGGGTATATGGAATGTACGTGGACCCATTGATGAGGGTACATCGTACATCCTTGATAGTGAACTTCAGCGATGCAACGCCGTTATTATCGGCACATGTGAGACTTTTTCGCTAAGAAGTGACCACCGAGACTTGGATAAACGCAAGATCTATTATTCAGGAGACGATACCAGTAACGACACCGGTGTGGCCATTGCTATTCCCAAACAATGGAATAAAGCGGTCCTAGGTTATAATCCTGTCAACAATAAAGTGATAACCTACTGATGTAAGCACCTACTGGCGCAGCAAACAGTGAAGGTGTAGAAAGCTTCTACAATGACATTGAAACTGCAATAGAAGCAATAGCAAACAGGGAGTTGCTCAGAATACTTGGCGACTTTAAAGTGGGTGATACACGACCGGATACGGGCTTGCAGGATATTGTAGGCAAGTTTGGTCTTGGACAAAGAAATGTACTAGGAGAAAGATCGTTACAATTTACAACTGACAACAATCTTCCCGTTATAAATACAGTATTCCAGCAATACTTTAGACATCTCTACACCTGGACATCCCCTGATGGCAAGTCGGTAAATCAGATTGAATATATATTGATAAAATCTAGATAGCGAAGTTTGATAATGGACGTAATTATCCCGGGGCTGAATTGTTATCAGATCACCAACTCCTTGTTTACAGCCTCAATCTTAAATTTCGCAACTCCATATCTCATAAAGTCAACAAAAAGCTCGAAAGATTAAACCCAAACGACTTTTAAGAACAAACTGTCAGACGATAGCAACAGACGGAGATCAAGAGCACTACATGATGACTCGGAATCACTCTGGCGGTCTGCAAAAGAACAAATTAAAAGAACTTCATGCGCGACACAGCCTACTAGAGCAGAAGGTAACATTGGATGTCAGACGACACTTGGCACCTCGTGGAGCGCCGTCGTGAGATGAAAGCCAAGTGCGTATCTTTTCAGGATTTAAATTTGATAAGTGCTCAAGTTGAATCTCCGTCTCGCAGTGATCATGAAAACTTTCTCAGTACATCTGTATAAAGTTGGAAAGAGATGCAGTTTGCCGCGAAACCAAAGATCTATATGAGAACACTCCTTTCATAACTCGTCAATTCAAACACCAATCTGGGCAATTGAGGATACAAATAACGAAAATAAAGGATAGTGGTGGCCGGTGTGACACTCTAAGATTGAAAGAGATTTTTTAAACTATGCTTGAATACGGAGTCGAAATGTACATGGAATCTGCAATAGTATTTGGAAGACAGGAATGAAGGAAAATATCCACAAGATTGGGAATAGTTTTACTCATACCGCTGCACAAAAAGGGATCATCAAAGAAATGCAACAACTGCAGGCTGATATCCTTAATCTTACCTGCCAGCAAAGTACTCCTTCGTGTCATCAGCATCAGACTGCAAACCTTTCTAAATACCAATACGACTGCGGAAAAAGCCGGGTTCGTCGAGGATGGAGGAATAAGACATTCCTCAATACCTGCTTTGTCGACTTCCACGAAGCTATCGATGCTGTAAAATGGCATAAGCTATGTGAGGTACCCTTTCATATGGGAGTACCCAACTGCGACTGCTCGAAGAAATAATATCGAATTGAAAGGTTTTCAGATACATGCTGTTCGACAGGGATGCATAATTTCTCCACTCCTGTTCGACGTCCATACGGAGTATACTATGAGAATTTTGGATCAATGGGGCAACGGGGTTTCAGAGGGAGGTCGGAAAATATCCAACTTAAGATAATCCGATGGCACAACTCTTCCGACTCGCTCGAAGGAAGATATGAAAGAACTGTTGACACGCATGGAAACACCAAGCCTCGCCTTCGGACCCGTAATAAACAGAGATAAAACCAAGATGATGATCGTAGACCGAGTTGCTATACCAAACTGACATCCACATGATTGGCAATTGTGGGTTTGTCCTAAGTTACGTGTATCTCGACTCAACGATCACAAACAGGTGGTTGAGACAACGAGATTCGAAGGAGGTGCGCTATCATAAAATCTGCCGTTAATGAGGTGAAAGGAGCCTGGTGCAACCGCAACACCACTAGGACCACGAAAGTTCGTTTCATAAGAAACTTGGTCTTCCCTATATTTATATATGGCGCTGAAACGTGGATGGTTCACCAGGAAGACTAACGGAAAATTGATTCACTTGAAATGTGGTGCTGGCGACGACTGCTGCGGACACCTTTGATGGCATTCCGGACCAATATTTCGATCTTGGGCGACCTCAAAATTAAGGAGAGATTATCAGCCACTGTGCGAATAAGAATGCTCAAATACGTTGGATACATAGTTCGAAACCAAAACTCTATGGGACGTCTATTGTACAAGGGCAAGATGTAGTCAAACGGTCGCGTGGTCGAGCACCTACGCGTTAGACAGACCAAAGGCTGCAAACGTCCATTATCCAATGTTTCCGCCATGCCGAGAATCGCAAGGAGTGGAAACGAATTATGACGGTGGGATTGTCCAGGGCAGACGATCAATCATAAAATCACGATCACTCTGTCGAGAGAGTACGAAGAATGTAATAGTGTTGGTGTTTTTTATAACATAAGGGGTCGAACGAGAAATCAGAGCCTTTTGATGACTACCGACGCCCATGGAGATTCGCATGATTGTTACACAGATGTGTTTCCATCCTATCACCAAATGGGCCACCACCAACTCACAAACCGCACGAAACACGACAGCGATACTGCGCACTGGTACCAAGTAAGCGAGATGTACTTCCCCGGTCGTGCTGGCCCAATTCCGTTGCGTAGGATGATGTAGTGTCATGCACCATGCATAGGGCTACCACCTCCTAAAATAATGAAAGAATAAAACATAGTTTCCCTGTTTCAGCGGCTAGTGCTGAGGGCAATATTACCTCGTCGTCAACATTATCCACTGGACGTCCAATACTAGAGCGAACGAGCGGATGCAATAAGGTATAAAAAACTTTTTTTAGAGTACCTTTTCATCTTTAGATGATGAGTTCTTCGACATCGAGAAATTTTTGTTATATACTCGTATGTTGCTTTCCACTTATGCTACGCTCCAATGTGGCCATTTTTTCATTCTCTTGAATTATGTATATAGAGTATATGCAACATAACCACTATCCTGCGTGCCCAGGCTCTGTCATTACGTTAAAAAATTTAATACAAAATTTCAACTTTCCACATGTATCTCCAAAATGGCTAGAGATTTGTAAATGTAACGAATAAAAGTTGTGGGTAATTTTATAAGCTTCTACTCATGTATGCATGATGTATTTGTTTTGTATTTGTTAGGAAATAAAAATACAAGCGAGATCCTGAAAAATAAATATTCGAAATATTTTCTAATTCAAAATATAAATAAAATCACCGGATCTGATCTCACAAAATCTCGTCAATTTGAATTGACACATACATACGTAGCTAAGTAAATATTGACAAGGTTCTAAATAAAATCGATTACATAAAATTATCGTGATACAATGTTAGTAACCTTGCCACTCCGAAACGGCTTTACCGATTTTTATCAAATTTTAGATGCACATTATTTGGTCTGAGAATAGGTTACTATCAATTTTTACCCACAAATGATTTCACCTTACGTGGGTAATACGGTTCATAATAGACTCGAGGACGGTAATTACGCAGGTGAAATGGGGCGAGGCGCAGATAGTATTTAATTATATTTAAAATACTTCATGTGTAGAAGAGATATGTAATAAGTTTATATAATATTAAATGACATAAACAAAACGCTATGAAGCTACACGAGGTAATATTCAAATGTTTTATTTTTGAACCTATATTTGTGATATTATCTGAATTTTTATACTTTCTAGATACAATAAATTCATAGAATAATGCAGCAGCCAGTTTGAAAGTTGACAGCAATATTCTCATTTAGCGTACAACGTCAATGCAATTGTCAATAGACACTTATATTGTGTGGCCGGTGGTAGTATTTATGAAGTTGCTATACTGATATATAGTTGGCAGTAACAGTCCTTAATTTATTTGTACCTATATTTCTTATACTTGCCTATTTTGATCAGCCCATATTACAATATTAAAATATCTAGTGGTATACCTAGTTAAGCATTTCCAATAGGCATTGACTGGACTCTGTCATAGTGATAAGGACAATCATCTTCCAACGGTTGAAGCTCCGCTTTTGGACAACTGATGAAGGCCGTAAAGTGCTGCAAACACACACCGCGTGCCTCCAGCGGCGTCCAGCGACAATGACCTAACCGTTAGTCCACTGGACTCTAACGGGGGCAAATCTTCCAAAACATCGGTATTCCGTTGCGGGGCTGCAGAAGATATGAATAACATTCAATTCATATGTTGACTGATTATGTCAGAAGAAAACACTGTAGAGTTATCATTCAACGTGAAAATTTCATTCGAGTCCAGTCGAAGTGACACATCAACTTGAGCCTTGAATAAAAACCTGTATAGTTTGAAATCCGTAATTTTGAATAGATATATAATTATATTGGAATAACCAAGCTTATACAAATTTTGCTCCGGTATCGACACGCCTTTTCCGATTCTCCTACTTTGTTGGCGTATTCCCTAGCTCAGCTTTAGTGCAACCGACCCTTTAAAAAGGTGAAAAATAATCATTAAACTCTGTTCAGTAGCCTCAGATATTGGTGTGTGCAAACATGTAAATATTGATTTGTATTCTATTATTGCTTAAGAATATATCTGTATGTATTTTATTACTATAATTTAAAAATATATTTAATGTGTAGACAAACTATTTTTTACGATCTTGTGCTTCTAAGTATATCTGAGTGACCCCGTGTTATCGGGCAGGCTACTGCGGCGGGAGTATCTAGAGTACTTTATTCTTGTTTACTCAAAGTCACAAGTTAAACATTTCTAGGTACCACGCAGTGACACCCACGTACTCCACCCCAGAAACATACCTTTAGGGTTATAATTTCGAAAAATTCGTTCTTAGCGGATGCTTACATCCTAAAAGGACGCGTACCCAATATTAAGTTTGGGTGTTATAGTTGCTAATATTTCGTGATTAATCAGTGAATGGAATTTGCTGTCATATGCCTATAACATGTATATATTTCACGATGCGAACTAGCATGTTCATTTTTGTTGTTTTTTTTTTCTTAATGCCCTATATTTGGACATTTTTAATAGCAAAAGGGGCAAACGAGCGATCGGAGCCTTCTGAGGACTATCGACGCCCATGGACATTCGCATAATTGTTACGCAGATGCATTGCCCTCTTATCACACCTCCCCCAATGGGCCATAGGATACTCATAAACCGTACGAAACGCGTCAGCGACGCTGACACTTTACTCTGGCACCAAGTGACCCAGAGATATTTCCCCGTTGCATAGGGGGATGTAGTGTCATGCACCATGTACGGCACTACCTCCTCCTATGCAGAATACCACTACCTCTTTCTAAAATTAAACCAAATTACCATATTAATGGAAACTATTTATAGATCCTCTGAGACCCAAATTAAACGTTATGTTACGTGTGGTGTCTCCTCACCTGTCGTCTGTCATCAAGTTCGACGTCAGCCCACGGCACAATCAGCTCGCATCACTTCACTTGAAAAAGCACCTTACTACATTAATGAGGAGATTGTATATAGGCTTGTAAGGATTCCCTCCAGCACACGCTTCTAGACACTCAAACCATGAAGATCACATTAGTTCTATTCATAGTTACATACTTCGTGGTACTCACCACTCAGAATCAAAGCTACTGCGGCAGGAACCTCTCCATAGCCCTAGCCACCATGTGCGACATGTATATGGTGAAGAAAGCCGATCACCAAAGTCCGCTGGTGAGTTCGAGCAAGTCCAGTTCTGGCCGTGGATGACCCGGCAAAGAGTAAAGGCGATGGGCAGGAGTAAGAGGCAGGTAGTGGCAGAGTGCTGCGAGAAACCCTGCTCCAACGATGAACTGTTACCCTACTGTGATTATTAGCGTACTTTCTCGTCGGTTAAAAATTAACACATTTGCTGTGGGTGTAATGTTTCAGATAAAATATGTATAAATATATTTCAACATTCGTCTCCTGAAAAAAAAATTGAAAAAGAGAGTTGTAACTCATACAAAAGTTCTAAACTAGATATAAAAAATGAGTATTAAATTTAAAAAAAAATTATACACAATTTGTATGTATGATCACTATATTATTATCTTATCTTAATCAGTGGAAGGTGTGCATAAACCTTATTTTTACGCGTTGCGTTCATAACCTTCAAACGAATTGAAACAAGCGCTGTTTCATTGTATAGAAGGGAAAATTTCTTTAACATAGTTGGGCATTTTTTTAATGGGAAAATATCATTGAACTCACGTCGTTGTTACAGTTATGTAATATCTGGTCTCTTTTCACTATTAAGTAAGATATTTTTTTATTCTTAATACAATTTTTATTCTTTTTATGTAACTATGAACTACAGAAAAACTGAAATCGAATTCCGTCGATTTTCTATTACATAGTAGCTAAAATAAAATAAATAAGTTCAGCGGCCCCTAGTGAGCTCACTTGGTAGATACCAACTTAATACCTGTTTATGAAACATCACTAATAAACCACAAAACATTGATCCAATACTTACAATATCGAAATGGATCATACTGCGCTACCAAGTAAGTTACTGCCATAACACAACGACACAACACACGACGAACCCATTATTAAAAACCCCATCCGAATCGGAGTAGTAAGTTTTTAGACAAATGGCATCATTGGCTTCCACAAACACACAACCTCCCCCCTAAACATGCAACATTGTAATTAGCTTTATGCCTGACGCTATATACATCCTTCTATATTGCAACAAAATATCTCTCGAATAGATCACGAAAAATCCTGTTTGAACACTTAACAGCACCCTGTGCTTCTGTCAAATATACGTTCGGAACACTACAACCAAACCATATCCACTTACTTGAGACAGGAGCCTTTGTCTTCAATGCACTAAATGCTGTTTCTCTGTTCAGCGGGCAGCGGTAAAACGCCGTTAAATTGGAATAGCATTGACGCTTGGATCATCAAACGTGATATATGAGAAGAACAATTAATTGTGTGTGAATTATTCACGTACGAATCATGTAAAAATACAATGTGTGCCATAAGTCGTATTGCTTCAAAAATTATAAACTCATAATGATGTATCTACATACCTTCTTGTTGGTTTACGAGCCACTCTCTAAAACATTTTGATTGATGTTTGAGATATATAAATTAGTGCAATACAAAGGTTATCAAATACGAATTGTCTTTATCCAAGTTAACTATTGCCGTAAATACATTTTAGAAAACAAGAAAAAGTCAGATATGCCTTTTAAAAAGAAGTACAAAACGCCACAGAGCGTAAGTAACATTTATAGATCCCCTGCAAATAATGTCAGTAATAGGACACGCGATTTGGTTCGGAAACCGATTATCGACGGTAAAGGGGCCATTTTCCTGCCTGATTAATTGAGGAAAGAGGGTAACTGCTGATTTACACTTCACTTCCAATCGAAGTAATAATTTTATGCTACTTGAGTAGGCACATATACTTACTGGAGGAAAGGTTTATTAATCTGTTTCATTAGTTCGATAAGGATATATTGTATTAATTAAATGTCTTTTTAGAATGTAAAAATGATATTGCATGAATGAATCATCTGTACAAAAAAAAATAGTGATTGAAAAAATATTTTTATGGCCAACGTGTTCAATTAATTAATTTTATAATTACTGTAGATGTTATGTGAGTCACATGTTAGTATTATATTCTTTTCATACGCAGGATAATTGAAGTAAATAAAATTAAGTAAACTTCAATTATTTTACAGTCTATGAAAATTAAGTTTAACTTAGTTTTCATTGGCTGTGAAGCAATCCAAATATATAGGTATTAAATGCTAGTGGGTCAAGAAAAGAAACACGGAGGAAAATATGGTTTCTTTTTTTATGAGATAGGGGGCAAACGAGCAGGTGCGTAGAGACTGCTGCTGCGTATGACTATTTGCAATACTAGGCGTCTTACGGACACATTGCCGGCCTTTATGGAGTAGGTATGCTTTTTTCTGGAAGACTTCTAATCGTATCGGATCGGAAATACCGAGATAGGCAGGTGGCTCCACACTATAGGAGTGCGCGGTAAGCGGCGTTTAGACCGCACTGTTTTTGGTGTTAAGTCGAACAATTTCTCGAAACACTCCCCATAGAATATATGATAAAAGACGCACAGCGAACCGACACTTCTTCGTAGGACCAAAGATTCAAGCTGTCCGGAAAGAACTTGTTCGTCAAGATTGACTTGACTTTATCTTATCAAGACAGTCGCAAGGCATTTATCATCGCATCCTCTTATTTTGTTCTTGTTTATCCTGTTGCATATTACTGATATTATTCATCAATCTTGCAAATTGTCTATTTGCCGTGTGAAATATAAATTGAAAACATAGCGGTCTAGCTCCGTATTTCCTTTCACATGTAATTTGCCGAGGGCGTCACCAGCTAAGCCACTAGTCATGATACACATATAATACATATTTGTATTGTAATACATCAAAACAGTAATACGCTAGGAAGCAATACATAAGATATTTATATAATAATATCTGTGGACTTATCACACCACATTCACTTAACCCTGAGCTTAGTACAGAAAAGACTTGTTTAAGCGAATGTTACTCATTACAATAAATCTATTTTTACAGATTCTATCGCGGTATTTCCCGGGAATTCCCATGAAGATCCGCATATTTAACTGTTCAAATAATTTTAGTGACGTATCGGATATGCCACACTATATGCTAATATTTGCACCTACTTACAATGCTACTAAGAAGTATTTATAGAATTTATAGATCGTCTGGGACTGTATACATTGCGACGCATGAGCAACCTCTTCACCTATCCGTTAATAAGTTCGACGTCTGCCGACGGCGGTATCAACTCGCATTACTCCACTTGAACAAGCGCCTTCGTATATTAATGAAAAATTTGTAAATAGGCTTGTAATTATTCCCACCGGCACACACGCTTCCAGATACCCTAACCATGAATATCACCCTAGTTCTGTTCATCGTTACGTACTTCATGGTACTCACCACTCAGAATCAAAACTATTGCGGCAGGAACATCGCCATACCCTTAGCCACCATGTGCGACACGAACATGGTAAAGAGAGCCGACCGCCAGGGTCCCCTGGTAAGGGAGTTGGAGCCAGTCCTGGCCGTGGATGACTCGGCAGAGAGCGAAGGAGTAAGAGGCAGATGGTATCGAAGTGCTGCGATAAACCCTGCTCCAATTATGAGCTGTTATCCTACTGTGATAATTAACGTATTTTCAAGTCGGATAAAAGTAATATATCAGCTGTGTATATTATGTTTTCCATAAAAAGTGTATAGATATATTTTCACATTAGTTTACGACGCATCTAGAAATAAAATTAATTTTAATATAATAAATAATTAAAAAATATATAATAAATAATTTCAAATAGTTTTAATAAACAATTATTTGTGTAATGATTATATTATTGGCGCACACGTGGCGTTTGTATACTATGTACGAATGTTACATATCTGTCAAGATAATTACATAACCTCTCTTGTGATGACACCTATGTCAGCAGATGCCTGTGCTAGATAGGTACAATATACAGTACAGCCTCAAGGGCCATGAGATGAGGACACCTTGATTTAATAATCTGTGTAATTTGTACAAGTTCAAGTTATAAGTATTTATAATTTTGGAGGTCTATCTTGTTGTTTAAAGTAAGTTGATCCATTCTTGCTTTGTTCGTGGGACAGTCGGATGATCCTGTGGCATGTTCGGCGGATCTTTTAAAATGCTTACAACTCTCACATGTGGATTTGAAGTTGTCTAAGTCTTTTTTGGTACAGTTTGTACTACTATGTGGTAAAACAGGAACTTTTTTCGCTGCAGTATTTAGACCATATTGTTGACAGTTGGTGAACCGCATAAACTCGACTCATTTATGGATAGACAGAAACTCAATCAATGGGTTTCTGTCTATCCGTAGATGACGTCAACGACGAGTAGATGACTTTCTATCATGTTTGTCGTGAATTAAGGGGTCAATTTCTATACCAATCAATTTCCAGTTGAACTCATTTTGTAATATACGAATAAAATAGTTAGTTATTTTAGTCGATTTAAAAAATTGCTCTTTTGATACATCTATTTCGTCCTTAATGTTTTGATTATATAGAGAGAGAAAAAAGGTGTCGTCCGTGATGTGTTGTGGCACGTCATGAACGAGAATACGCAGGTGACGCCCTTTTGTGTCTCAGGGCACAATTCCGCTACTCTCATTCGACAGTCTTAGATCTTTTATTTGAGATTTGCTTGTCGTACGCAGTAGTACGCCCGAGCTATTTTTGGACTACACAAATTTGAAAGCCGATGCGTGGATTAATTGCTGTCATAGGTGCCCCTATGGCATCTGTTGATGTTTTATTATGATTGTATTTATTCGGTGGGATAAGCCATTACACACGGGAGGGGGTTGTGAGTCTCCGCAGGTGGAACAGATCTGGAAAATGTTTTTGGTTGGAAAATTGCAATGTCACAGAGAATGATGCTGGTTTTGATGGTAATGATGATGATGATATTGGTTTGTTTTCACTTAAACTAGATTTAAGTGTATTGCGTTCACTATTTGCAGTTTTGGTTTCGAAGGTTGCGCTTTTAATGGCAAGCAAGTATAACAATAGCAGAGACGTTTCAATCGTGTACGTGATACCAACTTTGCTGTTCATATTTATGCGAGACCTAGAATCGTTAAGCAGATCATTTATGTTACCAAGATACGTCGAGGTTTCGCGGACCAGGTCCACGTAGTAGGTGCCCCCTTGAGGTCGGCTCATGCATAACGATAATGCGGAGTCATTTATTCCGGGGACAATGAAGAGGGCGACAGTTCTGATATATTACGCTGGTCTTTAATGACTCAAACTCCGAGCGAGCGGTGCTTTGGCCGTTTCTTTTCTTCTAATACTTACGTATAAATAATAAAAACTAAGGTTTACACTTCATTGTCATCATTATCAGCCCTTATCGGTCCACTGCTGGATATAGGCCTCTCTCGATGAACGCCAAGACGACCGACCTCCTGCTACTCGCATCCATCCCAGACCAGCTACTGCACGGAGATCGTCTTCCCACCTGGTGAACGGTCGAACAACACTTCATTTTCCTAAACGCGACTTTCACTCCAGAACCTTACTGGCCCATCTGCCATCTGTTACTAGTGTGAGACCAGCCCTTTGCCACCTCACCGAGCCTATTCATCGCGTGATATCGGATACTTTAGTCTTCTGCATTGTGACTCCGTTTCGAATCCTGTAGGATAGAGAAACACCCAACATAGCACGTTCAATATTCCATTGAGCTACCGCAAACTTGCGGACCAGTCCTAAATTAGGACGCCATGTTTTGACCCCGTATGTCATCACAGGGAGAACATATTGGTTGAAGAATTTAGTCTTCAAACTCTGCGGAATAGACGTGAGAATGTGACGAAGCTCTCGGAATTCCAACCCATCGGAATCCTTCTACTGGCTTCCCTTTCGAAGTTATATCTACCTAATTGCAATAATTGCCCGTATTCGTCTACGACTTCGAGAATAGCACTATCGAGGTTGAACGGCCTAGGGAGAAGATCATGTTCAACGAACCCGTCGTTGAACATGATCTTTATCTTGTTCATGTTCATCCTAAGGCCAATACGTCTGGAGGATTAATTTAGGCTGTACAACATTTCTTGCAAGCTCTCCAACGATTCAGCAAACACAAAAATATCGTCGGTAAAACGGAGGTGTGAGAGGTACACGCCGTTAATATTTATACCAATTTCGCCCAGTTCATAGTCTTAAAGCATCAGTGATCATTTTCGGCGTAATAACATCCACCTGTCGCACTATTCGATAAAATTTAATCAGAAAGGACATAAAAGCAACATCATACAATGCTCTCAGTACTTCTCCCTAAACCTGAAGACAAAAAAGTCTTTCGTAGTCATTCTAACTGTTAAGGCTGGACAAGCGCCGCAAATCAGTAGTAGGTCCCTCCGAAAAAAAAAGCTCTCAGTACTTCGACTTATCGCTAATATACCTGACATAGCTGTAAAGCTTCTAGAACGGCCCGGTTTCGATAGAGACAAAAGCTTTCTCATAGTCCACGAAGGCAAGGCTGCTTTTATTCATGTGTCTTTTGTATAACTTGCTTTATGTTGAAAATGTGGTCCATGATGCTAGATCCTCTGCGAAAGCCTGCTCCGGCGGCTGGAATTCATCAAGTTTCGTGGCGAGACGATTCGTCAAGACTCTTGAATGTAACTTGTAAATATGGTCAAGAAGTGAGGTTGGTCTGTAATTTTTAAGAAGCTATTTTTTACCCTTCTTAAGAAATAAAACAAAGTCACTTCTAGGCCCTGCCTTGGGAATTACGCCCCGATGAAGGACAATATCAAAAATCTTTTTAGCTCTCTTAATACAGATTCGCCTCTTGCCTTAAGAAGCTCGACTGTAATTGCGTCCTTCCCCGGAGTTTTTCCCCCTTTAAGATGCGCAAGAGCCAGACTAATCTCACTCTAGCTGACGGCCGCCTTACAATTCTCGTGTTATGCTTGCACGCGGGTCGTTGTTTAGGATATCGCGATGAGGAGCGCGCGACGTATACAAATTGCTATAGGAAGCTTCAATCTTCAGATAAGTTCCCAGGTTTGGAAGTAACTGTAACCCAGGTATCAGTCCTAACCTTTGTCCGATGACTTCTTCCAAGCTTTTCGACAGAAACCTTCGATCCTCTATTTCTGCTCAATCGCTTCGGTAACCCATTGGGAATTCGAGCTGCGCGGTGCCGGCGTATTAGTCTGCGGATTCGCTTTGTTACAAGCTTGACATCGACAGACGTGACGTCTTTGTGTGCTTCCCTCATAAGTCCGAGCATCTCACTTGAGAGTTTGGAAAGCTAAACTTATAACTGCTCGTATTTAGTACACTCCTACAATAGCCTTCAGCAAATCCCGCATGCAATCCATCACGTCGCTCATGGCTTGGTCAATTTCCATTGTAGTTTCAGACGTATCTAGGGCATCGAACCTGTTTTATAATTTCAGTTGGAATTTTTCGGAACCTACCAGGTTCATCGGAAGTCAGATGCAAGTGTCGTCTATATTAATCGGACACGCCCGCGTTGGAAGTCGGTTTTAAATTTGTCACGGAGACTAACTAAAGCAAAATATATGTATATTGTGTTTTAGTTAGATCTAAATCAATAAAAGCATTCAATGCTTCTGTATCAGATAAAATCTTCAGTTGGTTTGACTCTTCCCACATCGTCAAGAATTTTTTCTTCTTTTCGCTCTCGGAGTTTCTTGGTTCTTCAACAAGATGAGCCTCGTCATACTCACCTAAGGTCCACTGTCCTTGTAAAAATGCGTTACAAATGTGAGCACATATTCTTCTAGTAAAATAGTGTTTTTCATTTTCTTTGTCGATTCTGAGGAGTCTCCATAAGCAATGTACTGTCATCCTCATTCAACAGAATTTGATGGCAATGAATGTGCTTCAGAGCCCGTAAGCTGTACTGAATATCCTGACTCCAGCCAGCTTGTATTATTTCGAATAAATTTGTCCTTTTTCCATGATGCTCGAGCCCAGAACTTATTGAAAGAAGGCAAAATATGTCTTAGAATGTCAAAAAACAATTTGTTTTTGAAACATTTAATGATTGTTATACTGAACTATGGACAGCGATTCCAAGATCGTGCCACGCTCGATATTGGGAATGATGAAATCGCCCTTAATACAGTTGAAAGTTTACATTTAAACGAAAGTTTACGTTAACCATTTTAATTGAAATAACCCTTTGGTTTTTTTGTATACGTACTAATATCAATGCTATGCATATTTACTTACGCAGGGCGAGTTCAAAGTAGATGATAAGCTATTGCTATCTAAATATTGTGGTTAATATTATTTTTGTAAACTATGACAGCAATAACTGCAGAAGATACCGAATTATCTACTCCAACCTCTATCACATTTTTTCCCATAAAATCCAGGACCGCAAACTTCCGCAGCTGATTCCTTAAATTTTTCATTTATGAATAGTTATGCTATCAAATAACACTTAAAGTTGCGCGTGGAAAGAAGTAGGTCATGTGAAAACCTTCGACGAAAAAAAAAGTGAAAAATAGAGTATGTAAATTTTTAAGTATTTAATCAAATATAAAAAGCATATTAAAAAAGATTGTAGCTCATTATTAAGAACATAAAATATACTTTTTGAAAATATATATAACCACATAAATGTGCTACATACATTTTCACAAGATTTCTTTGAATTATGTGTATGCAAACATTCGAGTGAGCCATCCGCTACTTCAACTTAATTCAACCTAAGATAAAAATATTTATGCAGTTTTTGTACAAAAAAATGTCTGATTAGGATTATTAGGTTATCGAATGCAATAAGGATTTCATCTAAATTTTGATATTTAAAAAATAACCATTTATAATAATGCTCAAGTTCCAACATTTCCACAGTGCGTCGTCATCAGAATGTGTCGAGGATGGTGCGTATACTTGTATCACTTTAAGGTTATACCTCTTAATGAGTCTAAGCATGAGATATGCCACCCTACCCGACACACTACAGATTCCGATAATGTTGTCTACTAGTGCCTTATTCACGAGGATTTCCATGCCACCTTGTGATGGAGTGTCACCTTCCCTGAAGTGGAATACATGACCCGATGGGTCAGTTTTGTTGTCCTCGCCTTGTCTTCGGACTTCACATAGTCTTAGAACGTGCCATCGGATTTTTGCCAGTTTCACCTCCAGATACATGTATCGATTAATATTTTGACGTCTACGAATAAAAATAATAAAAGATATACAGTAATCACAGCTATACCTTATCAGTTAATTATGTCGAAATTATCACAATATCCACAAAATAATTAAATTTATTCCTTAGCGTTCACCAGGTGTGTACGCATCAAATGACGTTGGCGACGGGAGGGGAGAACATCCTTACATATAGATTTTGGGCCTTATTTTCTGCTATATATGCTGTGTTAGTATCATTTATTTATTATCATTGTTATGTAAATGTCTTAAATCAGTAGTCATCAAAGGGCATCCTGACACACAGTAGACCACGATTTGTTATTTTGGTCCAGCAAGGTGTGTATACACAATTCGACGTGTTCGTCTATTTAATTCGAACATATGCAAAATACTTTACTAAACCACTACAATTGTTATAAATCATCAGTTTAAAACTTATAATATATTTAAAAAATGCCAAATTCAATGTAGCTACTATCTGACTATAAAAAGAAACATATATAACTGAAACATGTAGAAAACTAAGGTTACATTTGCTTTATGGGCTTTCAGTTTCACAAAAAATTATAAAACATAAGAAATCTAATTATTATATTTATACTGAGAGGATCAGGTCTCTTTGCAAGATGCCTTGTTTTGTTTCACAATCGTGGCTAATATCAATTAAATCCGTAAGTGATATCGTTTCGTACAATTTCTAAGATCCTATAATATATAACATGTACTTGGCAGAAATAGTTTGGAATAACATATACTTGGCAGAAATGGTTTGGAATTTTTGGTTTGTTTCTGTTCGTTCCCTAAGTAAGAGGGCTCTAACGGTTCGATTATACTTTCTTGTGTTCCTCTCAGACTTTACTCTTGAAAATGTTGCTGTTTATTTAATTTCGTGGCACAAGAATAGGGATATAAGGGAGATACCCTTAAGCGTTTATTTTCATTCTATAATAGATTTCATATCACAATAACTTTATATTCTAAATCTGTCTGGGAACATTATACTGCGTAGGTTTTTTCTTTTTCTGTTTATCTGTCATTGAGCATTAAATTAGCTATTTTCTATTAATTTTAAAAAAATTCTGCTGTCGTAGAATTAGTTAACCTCACACAATTCTGTTGTAAGTTTTTTAGTATGAGGAATAAGGCTATAGACTAGAGTACGTTGACGACATGATACCAAGAAACGTACCTGATAAACAGAAGTATAAAGTACTCACCTTAATTTTATTATTTTATGCTAGTTGTCTTTGTCTATAACATGTCCTATAGTGTTTTATCTAAATTACTTATAATTTAAAGATTATGGGATCTTTATTTCTCTTTTTATATAAAAAAAGCTATAAATAAATTATTTCATTTTTTAAGTAGGTAGATTTTTTAATATATATAATTGAATATATACATAAATTATCAACGAAATTTTCAACTGTCATTGACGTTCAACAACAGTGATTCCGTCATTGACTTTGACAAGTTTGCA
>JAFELO010000989.1:260339-284835 GCA_017140195.1 Eumaeus atala
TATATCCTCCACTCCTTACATTCAATTTTTGAATAATATAGTGTTTAATAAACAAAAAGAAAAAGAGAATTTAAAAGGAGTAGAGCTCTGAAAAGGAACACACAACCAATATATATATTAATATTCTCTTGGATACATGAGCCAACTAAAATCAGGCAATATATAGTATTACAATTAAATAGAACCTAACATCAAACTTTCACACGTGGCATATACTATTCAAACTAAAACATTATTGATATGGTCTATCAAATTAATAGTCATACAGATCATGTAACTACTACTATCCAAATATAGTACACGAGAGAATTAGGACACAAAATTTAATAAGATATGAAATATGGAGTCGGTAAGAAATCATGAACTCACCTTTTTTTTTAATATTCATTCGTGCATTGTGACACAAATATGTAGATTCCCGGAGGAATATAAAAAAACTACTTCGTCACCATTTGATGATGGCAGACAGCATAATCCATCACAAATATATCTGGACATCCACACCGTCAAAAGGAAAAAGAATGATTACTTCAACACAGAAAACATTAAGCCTTACAGTCAAAGATGACAGATATACTTTTTTATACAATATTTAAGTTTCAAAACATAATTGATACAATATCCCCCCGGTTTGGCAAAATTTTGCTACTCGTTGCAAAATTTAAATACTTCTAAAACTGTTACTGTTTTAGAAAACAAAACTCTAATTTAAGCAACTTGTACTGAATGAAAAAAAAGTGTTTAGCATTACAGCCCGCATGAGAATTTGCTACTTCAATTATCTCAAAATAATATTATAAATGCTTAAATTTGGTCACTGTATACCACATATACTGCATCCATACATTCGTTACTGACAAACATCACTACAATCATAATATTATGCTAATTGCGTTTGTGCTTATTACACCTCGCCCTTTCAAACAGAGATAAGATCACTATGGTCCATACTCACAGTTACTAAGTAAATTCAAAACTATAGGATACTTTTATACATTTTTTTTCTTAATATATTAAAGATGTAATACAGATGAACATCCCCAAAATAATGCACATATACAATGCATCATCAGGTGGCATACAGCGACACCACATATAACAGTATGTGTAAAACAAAAACCATAGTGCACACATACAATGCATCAATTCAATATACACTTGGTTTGATAATAATGCAACTTTAAATTACTACAATAGTATCTAAATACACAGTGTGATACGTATCAAATTTAGAACCTACCTACCCTCAATTTTCTTACAAAAAAATCTTTAAACTCTCAATTTAACTTTAAGTATAATAATTTCTACAATAATATTGATTATGAATGTGTGAAAGACATTAATAATGTTAAGATCAAAATATGAGACGTTTACTATGAAAAACTTTAAGGTGTACAATGTAATTGTTATTTTATTATAAATTATTTAGGGTCTCAGGGAGACTTTTAATATGTTGGTCGCCAAAATATTACATGTCAAACATTACCCGTTGGGCGCCTACTGTTACAATATATTCTATAATTCTATAATAGGATTTAATAAGGGGGGTAAAGAGACTATGGACGCCAATTGAGACAATTTAATTTTAAACAAGGAATTAACAATGGGGGGTTAGGACTGATAAGGGCTGATACTAATGATGATGATGAATCAATACTGTCTATAAGGTTTGAAACTGGATTAAAAAGCCAAGTTATACTTAAAAAAAACACTGATTGCCACAGAGCGTAAGTATCATTTATTGATCACCTGCAAATAATGTTAGTAATACGAAACGCGATTTGGTTCGCAAACATATTACCGATCATTGATTGAGGAAGGAGGGTTACTGCGGATTTGCACTTCACTTCCAATCGAAGCGATAACTTCATGTTACTTCCGTAAGCACATTTACTCACTGGAGGAAAGGTTGATTAGTCTGTCTGATTATATTGATAAGGGTATGTGAATACATACCCTTATCACTATCATTCCAAAAACACATTTAGTAAATACGAAATGTGTTTTTAGATTGTTAGTAGGATATTGTATAAAATACTTGACACAAAAATAATGAATTCCAAAACACATTGATCCATATTTGCAACGCACTTAACATCGTATCCATTCATAGTGTTTCTGTTTATATTACTGATATTATTCATTAATGTTGCAAATTGTCTGTTTGCGGTATGAGATAGAAGCAAATAGATGATCCGAGGTAGATTGAAAACGTAGCGGTCTAGCATCGTATTTCCTTTCACATGTAATTTCCTGAGGGCGTCACCAGCTAAGCCACGAATCATGATACACAAATAATATATATTTGTATTTTAATATATCAAAATATTGATGCATTCTGAAAAAATTATGTATATAAAATGTAATGTATTAGCAAACACTTTGAATTGACGTATATCCAGTATATAGAGACGAAGTGGGGATCGATAAAACTGTGGAAATACGCGAGATGCCCGATAATGATGTTGTTTTTTTTTACGGATTTCATATTTTATTCCACGCAAGTAACGATGTGTACTTAACCAGCCTTATAAAATATACAAAGATGTAAACCAGTGAGTTGGCTAAATATAAATGAATGAAATAGAATATGCAGTGGGTTGTATACACCATCGGGTAAAAGGTCTAACTCGGGCCGGCAGATAATTAACTGGATTAATAATTATTAGATGAAAGTTGTTTGCGAACTGCTATTCTTAATCAACGGTTCTCAATAAATATTTGAATGCGTTATTTTAAGGATACACCATGAACATCCAGATGCGTAACCTAAGCGGATTAATATTTTCACTATCTGTCATGATCGCGAGATTCGTAACGCACTTAAGTCGAAACACAACTGTAACTTCTTAAACTGAATATGTTCACATCAATGTTGTAATGCCTGGCAATAAATATTGTAAAAAAGAAAAAAACTTTTTTATACACAAATATGAGACAAATGAAAATATAAGAGCTCATACAAAGTGGTCTCCGTTGGCTGCTACACAGTCCTTTAAAGGTTGAGGTAAGTTATCAGTAGAAGCATGCTCTTTCCATTCTAAAAATCATTCCTGCCAATCGTATGATTTTAGGCGTTTAGAGCAAACTGTGCTCACTAAGACTGACCACAAATCATAATCCAGTGGATTAAGGTAGGCTATGTGGGGGCCTCACCATGGTTCAAGCCATGTCATGGTGGTGTGGCTCAGTAGCCTGGGGCGATCCGAGATACCTTGGGCGAAGCTGATTGAACTGAGGAGGTGTATGCTCTTTGTACCCCTCTTATAATAGAGGGCACTAAAGTTAATAATAGAGGGCCCCACACACCACAGGACCCCACCCAGGGCCAGTTAAGGCACGTAAATTCGTTTCCAAGCGTCAAAAAAAAAAGAAAAGGTCAATGTGGGGGTGGCCTAAGAATACCCCCAGCGAGGCCGAGGGGACATAAAACGGCACTCGACTTTTAAGATTGAGGCAACAATGAACGGTTGTTTAGAGTCCCGCCTGTTCCATAGTGGGAGCACACGCCGGGGGATGGTGGTTACGCGTCTAGCATGTCAATGGGTAGAGCGTGAGTACTTTATTTTGCAGAAACTAACAGGACTCGGGTGCTTTAGAGGTCACCTGCACAGGATGGCGTTTTGTGACCTGCCATCATGTCCTTGCGGTCACGAAACCGATTTAGGAATGAAACTTACGCATAAACGAGCGAAATACCATGTTGGACGGCATCCAATGGACGACAGTGGGCCCAGTCCATCACCAGGATTTTTTCGCAACGGAACAGAATTCTTGACAATTGAGGATATTTGCGCATACATGGTACGCGAAGAGGCAGGATAGGTAACGACTAGGCCGATGACAAAATCTGTCTTTGTCATGTCAGGCCCCTGATAGGGGAGAGTGAAATAATGAGAGGGCGCTTAAATAATGTGTATGGAGTCTAGAATTGCACGTTGGGATACATGGCCGGTGAGCAAACCCCCGTGCATCATCAATGATTCGCTCCGTATACCGAGAGGTGGGTAGGAGAATGGGCGGAGGTGGGTAAATATTATGGGAGTGGGTAAATATTATTATGGGACTTTAATGCTAAAGTGGGAGTACGAAATGTTGTCGAATTAAGTCTGACCACATGGAGCTGGAAGTCAAAATCGCAGGCGGCAAATGCTTATAATTAAATATCCTTGAGAAAGTGGGCCTCTTCTAAATGGACTCTTACTTTAAAAAGAAGCCCCATAGGAAGTGGACACGGCAGGGGTCCGATACTGTGACAAGGAACGAGATTAATTTTATAATGACGGAACGAAAGCATTATCTCCGCGATCAACAGGTTTAAAGCAGTAAGTGATTATTGATTGGTTATATAGACTATCGATGCGAGCGTGTCCGATTGGTGCAGTTAACCTACCGACCGTTCCGACCTAGCTTCTGTCGAATCATAGTAGGTACTGAAAAAATCAAACTGCAATTAAAGAACCGGGTCGATACCCTACATACGTCGGAAACTACAATTGCAATTAACGAGGCCATGAGTGGCGTGATTGGTTGCATGCGGGTGGTGGGTATTGTAGGATTAAGCGTACGAGCAGGAAAGCTAAACTCTCGGATGAGGCGTTTGGACTTATGAGAGAACACAGAGCTCACGAAGATGTCCAGCTCCTTTTAAAGCAAATCTGCAAACCAATACGCCGAGACTTTCGCAGTTCCAATACTATACCCAACTACTAGTTATACTGCCTTCTCAAGAATGCTATCTTGTTACACTTGTGATGTTTTGATACCTTATTCACAAAAATATGGCTCATTAACATCTTAATCGCTAATACTCCACCACACATATCACCGACTGATGAGTCGGATGATGTCCTCGTTGTCGATTAATGGCGAATCTTTCTTAGAGCTTTGAGCATAATACGGTCATTGCATTTCCTAAAATGTTGTTCATCCTTTCTTTTCCCGAGATAAAGTCTTTTGCTTTCGGACAGGATTTGTTAGAATTATTTTCCTTACAGCTGTGACTAGATTTTTCGTACGATCACAACATGGACGGCCAGATCTTTCACTGTCGCAAACAGAGGAAGTCTCATTGTAACTATTAATAGCCCGGTATATACATTTTACTAATACCAAGTGTAAAGGGAGTTTTAAATGATTGCATTTGTCTCCATATCTCCTCTTTGTAATGCACAGCGATTACATATTCTTTATCAACTATCACTGCTTTAATATTGCAAAATATTGTAAAATGTATAAAAATGACAAATGGTGACAGTTTTAATAATATAATACACTAGAAAGGGACCAGCATGGGGGGGGGGTATAAGAGCTATAGAGGTCTATTAGACATATAAATACATTTATTCCAACTAGTATTTAAAATACATTTATTTAACCGTTGTCTTTCCACATTCACAATCCAGGACAGAATTAAAATGGTACAAGAACAACAATGGAATTAATGCACTTTTTGATATTGGTTAGTAAAAAGGCACAAACAGCTCGCATAATTCCACTTGAACAAGCATCCCCGTATATTAGTGAGGAGCTTGTATATAGGAGCTTGCAAGTATTCTCTCCAGTACACACGCTTCCAGACACTCCAACCTTGAAGCTCACGTCGTTCTGTTCATCGTTACATAATTCGTGGTATTCACCACGCAGAATGAAAGCTATTGCGGTAGGAACCTCGCTATAGCCTTAGCCACCATCTGCGACATGAATGTGGTAAAGAGAGCCGACCGCCAGGATCCGCTGGTGAGTGAGTTGTAGCAAGTCCAGTTCTGACCGTGGATGACCTGGCACAGAGCGAGGGCGATGGGCAGGATTAAGAGGCAGGTGGTATCAGAATGCTGCGAGATAGATACCCTGCTCTAAGGATGAGCTCTTATCCTACTGTGATTATTAACGTATCTTTAAGTCGGTTAGAAATTAATACACCAGTTGTAGATATTATGTTTTGATAAAATGTATATAAATGTATTGTCTAAATTATTTTCTAATTGTTTGTGAACATCATTCGCATTGACTATTCCACGTAGCACAATGGGTGCTACGCTCACTTACCTGTGCTACACGGCGCTACGAGGATGTGCTCCGAACTATTTATTACTGTAACTCGCGACACTGTTACCGTTACCGTATAGACGTATGTACATAATATCTTGTGTATACTATATGTAAGTCCATAGACATACCCGACATTTATTGAGATAATATATATTTTTTTATAGAATGAGGGGCAAACGAGAACCAAAGCCTTTTGTTGACTACCGACGCCCATGGATATTCGTATGATTGTTACGCAGATGCGTTGCCCTCCTATCATCACTTCCCCAATGGACCACCGGCTACATATGGATCGCATGAAATAATTTTCGCATTTCCGATACATAGGAGGATGTAGTGTCATACAACATGTATGGCACTGCCTCCTTCTATGCAGCATGGCACTACATCTTCCTAAAGATCTAACCTGACGATCCAAAGACACACAAGAATTTATATATGTATTATCTATCGCCAAATTTTATGCGCGTCTATGCTTATTGCTGGGTTCCAAGCAGGGGCAATTCTCTATTGAATTTGTTGTTGTTCTTTTTTTATTTCTGGATCACTGAAGAAAATTGCGAATTAATTACTGGAAGGAATCAGTGTTTTCTAGTGAGGATTTTCTCTTTATCAAATCTAATGTCTATCGGCACACCCACAAAACGCAGCTTATGTAAAGCGCAGGTTTCTCAAATTAGCTATATGTACCTAGATATATATCCGCGAATATGGTTGTAAAATTTCTGGATCGTCGGGCTAGTCAAGTAATTCATTTATTTTTATTTTTTACTCTCGTTGTTTCGCTCGCTCGTTTCATGTCTGTTGACTCTGGTCGCCGATGAATTTATCCCGCCAAAGGCGCTTCATATACTCTTATTTCTCAAATGCTAACTAAATTGATGCCTATAATAGTAAGTGGGATAAATATTTTATTTTAAAGAAGACCTTTGCTCAATATTCTATTATATATACTAAAACACAAATTCATGGAATCGTTTTAGTTTCGTCTGTCTTTTTTGTCCATCTGTTCGTCTGTCAAAAATCCGTCTATCCATCTGTCTGTGGACTGAATCGATTACTGATACGGTCTTGCAATAAACATAGACAATTTTTTCTCCAACTGTTTATAGTTTTCTGACTACATACTGAACATTCACAGACGGAATCGCGGGTGCAATCTAGTATTATGAAAGTTCGTCACACCACGAATTTTCGTTCTGGAAAGACAAAAAATACTATGAATGGTGTAAGAGAGTAACTTGAGACATTTTATTCCACGTGTTCGGTAATTTGGCACGTGGAAGGAAATATAGTACTTACCTCCGTTGTGGCATGATATACTATTATTACAGAGTAAACAAACAAGTCATGTAGCTGTTATACAAAGTGGAATGAAAAAGCATATTCTCTCGAGATTATCATTAATAAAATATACAATTCTACAGAAAATTTATGTTCGATGTGAAGATATCTCTCGTCTGGCACAGAATTAAACTCCAGTCGCTTTCAATTTAATACAGCCAGTAAATTGAAATTTAAGCGATAATTTTGAACACTGCGACCACAAGGAAGTTTAATTGCCCCTTATAAGGTTTTAACGGCCTTTGTTGAAAGAGTTCACTCTTAAAAATAAATTACTGTGACTTTGAAGACGTGGAACAAGTGGCTGTTATTTCAGAGATAAATCTTACTTTAAAATTTGCTTCTATTGGCGATAATTCCTGGGAGAACAAACTTAAGATAACTCGCTCTCTTTTCAACATATTTTGCTCATAGTAGCGACAATTGAAGTAAATAATTTTCATGCGATATAACGCAGGAAGACCTATACAATTCCATAATGTAGTATAAATGTTTCTTTGTCCTCTATGGTCTCTGACACAGTAAGAGATGGAGCATGGGTACTAATGAACTGTGTTCAGTATTCCTAAAAAAAGTTTTAACAGAAGAAGCGTAGCTATGCGCTCGTTGAACTATTAGTCTTTAAATTATATATAAGAATCAAAAATGTTCTGGGGTCATTTATGAAGATTTATAGCATGTAATATTTATTTATTTACTCTTGATAATCTTATGATCTTAAATTATATTGGCGTGGCATACTGAGTACAGATAGCAATTAATAAATGCATTCATCATATTCATGTTGGGCATATTGTTTATTTAAGTACCTAACGGTTGCTATTTTTCAAGTTTTACAAATGTTGTATCATCTACTATATTTTTATTTATTATAGGTTTTTGATAATTTTTTTAATCGAATTTACTTTACAAGAACATTTTATATGCGTCAACTATTTGTTATGATCATTTACACCTTTATCAGCCCATGGCATGATAAGATTTTTTCAATAAATGCAATAAGAGCCGAATATCTACAAGTTCGATCCAAGCTCGACCAGAAACTGCACGGATTGTCTTGCCACCTGGAGGTTAAAGTCCATCTTATAACAAAATTACCTTTATATGAAATTGCAAATTCAATTTTGATATAATCTAAGAATTAACTCCTGCCGCCCAATGATTAAACTCACTAAGTAAATAGTCTACATACTTATTAATTATGCACAATATGAAATACAAACGCAAGCTAATTGTTTTTTTTTAAATGGAATTTAGTTAGTTTTCCCGTGGCAATGTTTATTAAATACTCACGAGGTTTCACCAGCGTTACTCCTGTCCTGTTAGTCTTGACGTCATGGTATATAACCTATAGGCTTCCTCGATAAATTGATTATCCAACGTAAAAGGATTTTTGCAAGTCATATAGTAGTTCCCGACACAAGCGCAAACATCATCGTCAACAAACATACGATCTCTTTAGCTTTATATTATTAGTATATAGTATATAGATTTCACCCTGTTTTGTTTATATTTATTATTAAATTATAAAATATTTGTAGGAAACTAATAAAAAAACAACATAACTCTCCAATATGATAATGGAGAACATCAAGATAATTTTCTGTTTTCTTTGGTCTGTTTCCTTTTCATAAGTACAAAATGTACCCTTCCGGTGTTTGATACATCTTTTAAATCCAACTTTGTATATTTCTTACTCAAATCTATAACATTTCGCTATAAAGAACCGTTTTACTTGAATCATCTCTGATACTCGTGATCATTAAAATTAATTACAGTTTTTATAAGAGGTGCCATGCTGCAATGCAGTGGAATTGAGCCTCCCCGAAAGGAGGCTTGCCTCTCGCACACATGATACCGGCATACATATTCGACGTTGCATTTCGTGCGGTTTGCGAATACCCGGTGTTCCATTAGGGTGAGGAGAAAAGGCAGGTGGCGCATTGGTATTACAATCATGCCGATGTTTATGTGTGTCGTAAAATGGTACCGATTTCTCATTTGCCATCTATATATAAAATACAGCTTGAGTTTTAATTATAACAGTCAATGATGTCAGTAAATATTATACTTACGGATAGTTACAGAGATGGCATAATTTCGTGTTCCGAGCGGTTTAAACTAAATAAAAAGTAATACATAAAAGGAAATATATTTATTGTCCACACAGACATATAGATATACACAGAAAAACAATCTTAATTTATACATTCACATAATGTTTACAAGGACGGTCTTATTGCTTGGCTAGCATAGAAAAGGTATCGGGAGCTGGAGTAACTAACTGTAAACTGGAGTAACTAAACTCTAACATACCTTCCTTTGTTACGATTGCTTCCTAAGCCTCAATAATATTCTGAAGACAACAACATTTTGTCAATAGGCGTGAAAAAAAGTTAAATACAATATATGTATAATTCTTTTAGTGAAAATAATGTTGATGTAATTTATTTCTTTGTAGTAGTTTTTACACTGAGGTCATCCCCATTCCGGAGTCCATCTAGCTCTATCTTCAGGCTGTCTCGGGGCTGCCAACAATGTGGGAATTATTATTATGGTGCTAATTGTATTCTTAATTCAAACATATTCAATGTTATTAATCCGTATAGCTAGTCTGTCTTAATGATATTATTCGATTTATGACATGTGTTGCATTATCTTCCTGTTGATAATACAACTACAATTAATATGGCATTTTTTTCTGTGCTAGTCATTAGAGAATTAAGAATATTTTTTATAAGGCGGTTAAAAGCAGTGGTGGCCTTTTTATTACTTCCATAATAGAAACGATGTTATTTTTTGCCATCGTGTTGCATTCCTTTCTACATCTCCTTCGATGAGCCACTAGAAATTCATAAGCCACACATAGAGAAAAAAACAGAAGAACGGTATGTGACATACCTCCCGTCGTGAATAAAAATCTATCGCAGTTCGATTACTATAAAACATGTGTCCAGTTTTATTTAGTCCCTTTACTTACATTGACTAAAATAAAAACCAAAATATAATGAGACGTTCATGAAATTTATTGAAATGTACAATTTGTTTATAAGTATGTAAAAGCCATAAATAGGTACCACATTATAAAATAATTAAGAAACGTATAAATAGATTATGAAAGCTTGAGACAGTTGTCCTAATATTGTCAGACACATTCAAGTTCAAAGACATTATTGTACAAAAGTGTTTTGTTTCAAAGAAAGGTACGTGATCAACATTTAAAGAAAACTCTCGAATGTAAGTAACATTAGACGCTTTCGTGACATTAATTTTATACAGAAGTCAACTTCGTGACGCACAAATTCCATCAACCTTCTGTTTCTAAGACGGAATGTTCCAGAATCATTCTTCAGAAACCGACTAATGTTAATCCGACACTAAACTCGAAAGGTTGACTCTATGCGTAATTTATTATCGTGGGCCGTTCGATTTGCTTAATTCTGAGATTTCTGACTAATAATGGTGGGTATAATTCACGTGACGGGGCTTGTACGTGTGGATTCAATTAATGGGGCCTTAATTATTTAAGAAAATGGTTTCGAGCTTTCTCATATTTCATTCAAATAAAGTGTAAATTACTACTAGAGTGAAAGACACGTCTGACGAAAAGTGTTCTTTTACAAAAGTAATTATATTTGTGCTTTTTTTGTATCTATACTTGTCATTAATTCGTATGGGAATCCAATGTTCGTATGCGCTGAAATGAAAGTACCCAACATTAGTAAGTCTCGATACTATTACCACTTTTTTAATACTTTGTTATTTCATTCTAGCAATAGCCTAGAATATTAAAATTTGGAATGAATATACAATAATATCATAAATAACTAATATGTCACGCCGATGAAAAAGTGAATTAAAATCTTTATGCCATGTAAAGTGGTTATGATATTATTTTTCCTCTTCCCCGTAGTGTGGGGTATCGTTGAACAGGTCTTTAAAAAATATTCTATATGTAGGAAAATAATAATAGTAGAATTAGTAAAAGGTTGGTGAATTAATTAGCTTTAAAATGATAAGTTTTGTTCTATATAAGCGTCTACGGAACCCTGTACGGCACGTAGCCCGACATGAAATTGCGCGGTTATTTATTTGAATGCACTCCAATAACATTCCTTCAGTATTGTCGATGAATTTATTTCCGTGCCAGAAACCAAGGAGTTGTCCTTGGTTGTATAAATTAAGTTTGCATTCTAAATTAAGTTTTCAAAGCTACAATTTTAACTTCCTATGTTAAAAACTTTTATTAAATTCAGCGCTTCAGCAGTGACCGAAATATAAATACTTTTATTTTTTTTTTATTTATATAATAACTTTTTAAGACTCCGTCGTCTTGAATTCTTCCAGCTTTTTAAGATTACTTTCGACGATCTGGTCTACCAATAAACAAACCAATTTAATAGATTTTTTTAATTTCCCATAAAGCTTGAAAATATCTAAAATTCTCTAAATGAGTTCTAGTGTTATAATATTTGCGTAAACTACAGGAATACTGAACCAAACTTCAATTTTATCCGATGTTCACAGTTCTCTGAGGTACTATAATTACATACTATTTCCTTTGATGAAAGTTATATGTATGCATTTTTATTGTTAATTTGCATATGAATATCGTTTGCTTGGTAACAGTGACAGTAGGAAATACGAATATTACTTAGTTACACTTCCGAGCCCGCTTAATAGTCGATATGTTATCAGTTACCATAGTATATAAGTGCTTAGTTTTATATACTGTTACTTGTTTCTGCAGTGTCATTTAGATTTTTTTTCAAGTGCAATTTAGAAATTATGTAATTCATTTATTATGCTATTCAGCTAAATAGTCTTTTAAGATCGTCGCAGATGTGTAAGCGGTATTCTGCCAGACCGTACAAATGCCTGAAACCTTTGAATATACCAACGACATTGCTGAGGCGTGCAGTGTATTTTCACGGGCACCCCAGGTAGTCCCTGTGAGTTTTTGGATAATGCTGTTGCGAGTTTTCAGTTTTGCAGATAATTTCTCCAAGTGCGGCTTAAAATTCAAGCTTCTGTCAATGTTACCCCTGTCTGTCTTGGAGTTACCCCTTGGGGTAACTCCAAGATGCGTAGCGTAGAAGATTTGTCTAAGCCTGGTATTTTGGAACTTCACATTGAGCTCTTTGTTTGCCATTTTGTTGGTCAAGTGTTTTAGTAGGGTTTCGACGCATACGCCACTTTTTGAAGTAACTACTTCAAGAAGTGGCGGATGGATAACTATCCATGACGGAGAGGTCCATTGTAAGTGTTATTTCAGTAGCCTTCATGCATGTATCTGGAGTTAGTAGAGCCAAATCGTCCGCGTATCTAAATTTGGCAGCTGCACTACCGCTTAGGTCTCGCAGCTTACACTAAATCAATATATATATATATATATATATATCATATAAACTATATATCAGTAAGCCTTTTTTTTTTGGTGACGCGGGGAAACGCATTTACGCGCCTGGGTGGGGTCCAGTGGTGTATGGGACTCGCGGCACATGATAGTGCCGAATACCCACAAGAACCACCGCGAGTGCCATCAGTGCCGCCCTTGGTGAGGTGCCCCGGAACAACAATCATCAGGGCACCTCGACAGCTAGTCAGCCCCCTAAGGGACCAAGTCCTCCCTCCTCCAGATATGGGATTGCCCAGCACTACAGGACAACCCCACCGAATTTGGGTCAGTGCAACGGGGTGAGGTTCCCATCCTCGCCCCTTGTCCCGTGCGCAGAAGCGCCACCTTCTGTCGCTCTTAGGTCCCCTCTTATTATAAGAGGGGTACCGAGAACGATTCTTCCTCCTGATCTTGAAGCCCCTTCTTCTTATAATAGGGGTGCAAAGATCCCCCTTCGGTTCAATTAACTTCGCCTGGGTTCGCCCCAGGCTACTAAGCCCCACCGCCATGACAAGGCTTGAACCATGGTGGGGATATATGAGTAAGCCTAAGGCAGAACATCTGCACAAATATTAGCATGCCAATGCCATCCCGACCCGACTAGGAACACAGGGGCACTACTGAAGGCGCTGCAGATAGTGCCTCATTTGTACCCCCATTCGTCGTTGGCGGGGGGAGGCCGCGTCGGCAGCCTCCTCTCACGACCGCTCGTTAGCTTTTGGGACATGACGGTCTCTTAGAAGGAAGCCATCGCCTGGTAGGACTCGTCGCTGCCGAGCATCGTTGTCGACGACGATGCGCGACTTTGAGAAGTCCCCTCCGATAACTCATGTCAGACCGTGATGCAGCGCCGCCCATCTCGGGCATACCTCAAGGGTGTGCTGGGACGAGTCTAACGCCGCGTCACAATCGTGACAGACTGGCTCGCCTCCGCAACTGAACTTAACAATAAATATCGACTTATGAAATGAATAGCCAATAGTTTGCTAAGAGTACCTGTTTTTTTAGCATATAAGCACGAACACATAGGTTTGCGGGACTTTCAAAGTGCGCAAACAAATCGGTGCGCCGTAGAGGTTTGGAGCAATTTCCGATTCCTTAATCGTTTACACGGTAGCCAATTCTGCTGAACATCTCACGTTAAGGCAAAAAATATGTAACGTGAAAATATTTCTATGGAACCACCTGACCACATTCTAGTAACGTATGACGTAATTCAGCATGAAGGGGGAAAATGGAATGTAACATTTTTTTGAATTACTTCAAAAATTGAACTTTTGTGCTAATATGAAATTATGAGTATATTTTATTTATATTTATTATACGGGGTTACCAATGAAACAAATAACATATTTTAATTTGGAATATGGTACATAAGCAGTATTCTGATACATTAAACAGAATTTTGATTAAAAAAGCGTTTAAGACATGGAAGGGCAAAAAAATTTAAAACCTGTTTAAAAAAATCCCATAAAAACAGATTGTGATTTTGCATTTTACATTTTAAATTACAAATGCATTATTTAAAGATAAACATATGAACCATATTCATCATTTCATCACTATCCAACAGGCGGAAAGAATAAAATTTACGTAGCGTTCGTTGTATTAACTTCGCCTTAAAAATATAGTATTTATTACTTTCTTTGTTAAACTGCGGAATAGACACGTACCTGGTATATGAAATTGGTAGCACCGAGAAATAATGTATTTATCATCATCATCATCATTATCGGTCGTTATCGGTCCACTGCTGAACATTGACCTCTTTCAATTAACGCTAAGACGACCGATGTCCTGCTCCTCACATCCATCCTGGACCGGCTACTGCACGGAGATCGTTTTCCCATCTGGTGGACGGTCGACCAACACTGACAAATGTATCAATAATAATTATTAATGATCCTTTTTTTTTTCTCGAGCTAACTTTTGTATTTAATTTGTGGTTTCTAGAATATTTTTAGCTATAGTATTTTGTCTTACAGCGTGATAAAATATTCGCAAAATTATAAAAATATAATATAATGAAAAGGTCGGTCTTTATATAAGGAAATATTTAATGATTTATAAATTTTCGCAGTAAACTTTTGAGTCTGATGAAAACAGTAACAAATATACCCATTTATATTGTTAGATGTTAACGACGGCTAATTACGCATTTTTGTACAAATATCTACGATACAGTTATAGCAGCCAAAGAGGGTCGAATGTCTGGACATTGAATTTGGCGAGGGCTTCGTAGAAGATAACAGACAGTCTAAGCTCTTTAGAAAGTTCAACTGTTTGTCTGTTTATTTGTCAGCGCATTATTTGAAAATATCTGCGCGAATTACAATCACCGGTATAATAATAATAATAACATACCCGGTAACGTAATAGAGTATAAATTATTGGTGTGAATTAATATTCAAATCCGACAAACAATTAAGCACAAAATTGTCCAACGATATATTACGTTGTGTTATAGCTTTACCAGACAATGATTTCCAAATCAATATAAGAGCCTCCGATGCTAATTAATAACAGTATAGAAGCGATGACTGTGTATAGCCCAATCTCCTTTCGCTGACTCACTACACGGCAATTACGTTAATGGACCGTCCGAATCTCTTAGCGTTTGCAAATACTTTTATCCTACATTTTTTATTCGAAATTTGATAAAACACCAAAATTTTTCCGAAGATAATATTTTTAAATTGGAGTATTGTTAAAGCGAGAGAAAATGTTTTCTTTTACATAATTCTTGTTAGCCCATTATGGCATGTTCCGTAATTAGTTACTTTTTGTCGTATTAAATTTATAATATTGTGAACATCTGAAGGAATGCATTGGAATACATGGAATGCTTTATTTATCTGACTAACATTCACGCGTATATTTTATGTATTATTTTATATTACCTCATTACTTGTGCGATATCAGATTTACATGATATAGGTACCGTTTGAAGCTGCCACTGTAAAAGGTATTGAATGTATTGTTTTGATATTCATTGAAATGTATTGTGGAATGGAAGAAAAAACCAGTTTTCCATTTGTATGCCTATAACTATTAAGTAGTCCTAAGTAGAGAATTAGATAGCAGGAGATCTGTCGTCTTGTACGTCACATTGAAAGAAAGCTCTGTTCAGCAGTAGACCAATAAGGGCTGATAATGACGAAGTAAATAATTATGTAAGTGTAAGTCTAAACTTAGACTTTTATATTTTAAGAAGTTAGCGCGGGACAATACTATAACTGTATTGCTTTGTATATCTTGAGAATAATCTCGCCACCGATTTACCCACGACAGCCTGATTGAACCCAAAAATGATCATTCATTAGCCTCATGGCTATTCTGTTGTTACACATATATCTTTCTAAATACATGTTATGTTTATTAGGAAAATATTTCTATATAGTTTAAATGTATGTATATAAGAACCTATGGTTGTCGATTTTTCTAAATGGCTACAGTGAAGTAATATTACTTGGGCTCACCTGGGTCCATCTGTGTTTTGTGATATCTAGGGACAGCTGGGCTATCGGTTTTCTTGCGGTGTGTAAGTACCTGCTGATCCATCGCCGAGATGGAATGAAGCATGGAATCTGAATACGTGGAGTAGTCATCAAATGGCGATTGCTCTTCAGCCCCCTATTATTTACATATTTTATTTACTGAATCATTTTCGCCAGCAGATAAAATGTATGATGGGACTTTGCAGATTGACGGGAATAAAATGGTTTCCCGATTTTATCCCGCAGAAACCGTACGTATATCACTTACATTTTACGTCGCCATTAATATTCCGGGTTCGGTCGAGTGGCCTACACTGGTCTAGTTTTGTTTAGTTTTATTGCAAATATAAATAAAATTTTAACAATGAAACAATTTGACCTTAAAGAAATGCAATAAACAAAAACTTAAAAACGATATAAATATACTATTTATTTTCATTTGTCACCATGATTTTGTTTATTTTATCTTTATAGTGTGGTATTTATATAAGGCTTATTACAACCTATACACATAACTTACTTGTTAAAGTGGATGATTGTAATTTTCTATAATACTTTTGATACCTTCAATATTATAAATTTGCTGCGTTACTTAGCATACTAATTAACTGGGCCTTTGGATTCAGCCTTGCAATCTTCGATTGATGGTAGCCTTCAACTACCGTTTCATCCCCTTAGAAACTTCCGCTAAATACTGAAATATGTATTTATTTATTGTGTAATACTGGCCCAATTCTGTAATACTGGTCCAATTCAAGTTTCTCACTTTCCAAATTAAGGTCACATATTGTACAAATTTTCAATAAACACTTCACCGTCCTAAGATTAGAATTTTTAGAAACGCTGAAGCAGGTGTTAATTGTATGTACATCTTCGTACTATAAAACTTCTTTTACGAATTTTGTCGCGGTTTGTTTAATTATTTAACTTTCCCGAAGTATCAGAAGCTTTACAGAAACCATGGTCATAGGTGGACTGAGATAACATAGATTGTTAAAAGTACCCGTCCAACTAAAATTATTAAGTTGTTCCGATAAACACAAACGTTACTTATTAAAACTTGAGGTCCATTTAGCTTTTGATTTGAGTATGTTTATCACTGGGAAGCAAACAGACGGAAAAATAGTCATCTTCTCTATTAAAATTCGTCTTCTTTAATTTCTATGCCCTCACGGGTCATCCTTGGAAGGAAGCGATGTTCTCTGGTAAGGATTTGAGCCTTATCAAATCTAATATAATGTCTAATGTAGCACATCATTGTTCCATATCAGCTACATGTACCTCTTTGAGTGCATACGACGTTTGCGCTTTGAAAGCACATCATAATAATATACGGTAGTAAAGCTCGTCTTTTGCACAATGTCGTAAAGTATTCACGATGAGAAAGCTGGGAACTGATTTTCGTGAAAACATACGATCTCTGATCAAGGAATATTAATTTATTTTTACAACGTCCACCGTGGAGTGGAGATTTAAAGAATACATATGATATACAATCCTGTTTTAACATGTAGGGTACATAACATTATTTTCCATGTTTTCCTTCAATGCACCAATAGAAACTAGCCAACCGCAGGAAATGCTACATAGCTGTCAGTCACTTTACAGCGATATCATGTGATAAAAATAAAACTATAGCATGTGTTAATGCTTCGAGAGCTTAACTGTTTTTTATTTATGTCATGTCTCAAACAGACCAAGCTCCTACATAATGAGACTGCAAAACAAATCCGTTTTTTATCTTCGTTGTCCTTACGGTGAAAATACAATTTCATTAGTGGAAACTTAAGCAATTGTAATCTCTAAATTAAGGTTCCATAACCATTAATTAATTATCATTATCCTTTTTCGAGAGAAATATTGCTCGAAATTGGCACAAATATTTTCGCGATGGTTATTGTAGCGAAAGTAATATATGACTAGCAATTTCGAAACTAAGACTCATCTGCTTTATCCAAAATAAGTCCCCTGACGGTGAAATATTGTAGATATCTTTGATTGGATTGAAACAGCTTTAGATAATAATGTAACAACTATGTGCAGGTCGACTTCTACCTAATTCAGGACATCAGATCCGAGCACGCAAATTACAGTGATTTAAAAATGTATAATTTTCGGGGAAAGTTGAAATATAACATACGATGTTACTCTCCTTTCCCAACAACCGTCGGGAGAAACGGACGCTCACAATCCCCTGAAGTAAGTTTTACAATTTAGATGGTTAAAGATTACGGTTACTTTTTCCTGGGGTTTAATTGTAAAAGTATCATCAATATACCTCTTGTATAACCTTGGTGTTATTGTTGACGTTCTAAGGGCAGCCTCCTCAAAGTGCTCAAAATTACTTATTTTTCGCTCCTTTTTTTTACGCGTGATTTAAAAATATTTTATTTAAAGTTATATGTTGTGAAGTTTTGTCTTTAAGTAGTACTTATAGAAACATTTCTGTTTTCGCTGGGGAATGCCGTTGATCATGCCCTGGGCGTGGCCAAATCCTGAGGGGTATGTGGGACTTGGGAGAGATAGATTCCCTTCAATCAAAATTAGATGTTTTATATGTATTAATTAAAATTTATTTGACATGCATCAGAACTAAGTTGGAGTAAGTATGTAAGTAGAAACCACTTGAGTGACACCAAAATAAAAGAGGGCAACGATATGATTCTATGATCATTCCATAGAATTTATATAAACATTAATTAATTATTCAACACCTAAGCAAAAGCCAAAATATATTATACTTCATTGGCAGAAATAACATGAATAATCGGAACTTAATACATTCGTATTATATGAACACAGCAAAAATTTTAATTTCCACCATGAAACTGTGAATACAACAAACTTATGGCTTATAAAAGCCCCGTTAACTATTTAGTAGTAATAGACATAAAGTTGCCGTGCGCGATCCGCTTGTAGTAAGTTCAACGTCATAACAGTAAACTGTGTGGGAACAGGAGCGGGCTTGTGTTATTCCCATATGGGCTAGAGCTGATTTCCGCCGATTATCTTACTGGATTAAAACGTTACATTTACGATATATGTGGTAAAAGTAAATTTTAGCAAAGAAAATGAACCGAAAGTGCATAGCTATATCCACTTGGCTAATATTAGCTTATACTTGTAATAAACTGAAGTGGACGCCACAATATTTTTTCAAAACAAAGCTCATTCGCACTCTGTTTACATAATGAAATTGGCGCACTCAAATATTTTAGCTCTGTAAATAATGTATCTGTAGTGTAACATGCGTGGTTCAAAATAAAACTCTAAACTGTTGTAAGTGGATGTGAAATAGGCCTAAGATATGAACTCGTTTACTCGCTAAAATTAAAATTTCATGGCATTGATTTCAGATATTTTATAACCACAAAGATCGCTAGATTATGACGAACCTATACATCTTGTTGTCACAAAGTCATTAAAAGCGTCTACTACAGTGCGACCAATTTATCTGATCAGTAGCCAAAATCTGAACTCCAGCCAGCAGTAGGCAACGAACCGCAGCTGTTAAATACTAACACCAAACGTCAATGTGAACAAAAATGTTCTTAACACAGTGCCTGAATATTTTATAATTAATTAGAATTCTGACTAACGCAGAAAAGGCTTGAAGAAAGCATTTTTTGAACTTTCATGTCACTGTTTAGGAAGTCGAAAAAAGCTAGTATACTCACTATTCTCACTATCATGTAATTCTAGCCGAGGCGGGGGCAAATACAATTGAACTGCTCAAAGTTAGTGTCCTGTGGTGCGAGACATCCTGTGGAGGCGGTGTAGGGTTGAACTAGCCGTCGTGGTACTCTGATGATTTATCGTTCTGTGGTAGTGTGTGTTCCAAAGGCGGTACTAGTGGCACTCATGGTCACTTTAGTGGGATTTCGGCACTATAACTTTCTAATACACAATAATCGTACACGATATACGATGGGACCTACGTGACCATGGGCTGGCGTGAACAACTGTTACGCACTACTTATTACACCCAGCATCTCGGAGGATGTTGTACCCATGCTCGCGTAGGTTTCCCGATGATAACAGGTCCGGGAAATCACTGTAGCCAGTGTGTTCGGTCACCCATCGGATCCCATCCACACCTTCGACGCTTTATATCATAAGTCAATATATAACAGGTGATGAGAAGACAGTGTATTCCGATATGTTATTACGCGGTGTTATATGACATTTTCCGCCTTGTAACCAGTTATTTAAACATTTCTTAAAGTACCATACAACATTCATGCACATAAATATAAAATAAAGATTTTATTGATGTAAAATATTAATATATAAGTGTATTCTCTACAAGTAGATAAGTATTTAGTTACTTAATGTTAGGCGATCCATCTAGTTCGTTGAAAGTAACACAAAGAGTATGGCAGAAGAAACGTGCACAAAATATTTTACACTCTTGAAGCTTATAAACTCCAGCACAATCAAACCTAAGAGTATTTTTTTTTAAATTAGAGTATAGAATTCAGCTATAAAAAACATGGCATATCCATTCCAAACTTTACACTCCTATCTATTATCGTTATAACAATTGCATGAACGCACAGTCCTATAAAAATATTTAAAATAAATAAATACCCCGAAGGACTATATCAAATAACAAAACGGGCCTACGGTTGCTACAGTAAAATGTCAGCATCCCAAAACAACTAGTTTTATTGCTATTGAATATCAAACGTCGAAATGAGTTTCGGATGTAATTCGAGATCTATTGATAATCCGTGCTTTTCACATTAAAACGTATCCCGCACAAACATTAGTATGACATAGTATACCACCAATGTATGTTTACTTAGGTGATCGATATAAGATACGTCTCAAATTTACAAAGACAAATCCAAAAATAAAGTGTACTGTGACTTCGCTTCCACTTAACAATGCGCTTGATGTCGACTGGACTTCAGAGTCGCTCACTTAGTAGGTAGCCAAAGGCGCGCGCAAAATTCAATTGGAATCCCGCTACACGATAAGTTCATGAGAATAAACTAAACTGTCATAGACATACAAACAAAAGAGTTACGAAGCTTCTTTATCGATGACTAATAAAAAAACTGAAAAGAGACCTGGCTAAAAAAATTAAAACAAGGTTTAAGCTAAATTAATAAACTAACCTTAATAACGCATTGGGTTACTCATTAATGCGGATAGGTATACAAATCACGGAGGTTATTTGTATGAAAAGGCAGTCCCATTAATATTCTGCACGACACAGCACACAGGAGAAAACACCGTCACTATGGAATACTACACGTCATAATATTGCATTTTTTCAACGCAGCAACCACGTGCCACTCTGGTCCACACATGCGTATTGCGTCGGTTGTACATATTGTTTCTGGTAAAAGTACTTTTATCAGTCCACAAAACTCTTTCAATAAAATAGGCATCCGTGTTGACTTGAGTTGATAGCCATTGACAGTAATCGATGCGGCGTTGGTACTCAATGGGTAACATCATCAATGGTAATGCTTGCACTTGAATTATTTTATAAGGATGACTGGTATCTTCTTTAAGAACGCCATGCGCAGTAATATGCGGCACCCGCAATATCTTTCCAGCGCACCTAGTACTTACTGTTTTCAGTTGTTAGGCAGTTATAACGAAGTGCCAAATATCATGGTCTAAGGACTGATACCTGGGTTACCTCTTCCACAGTGACCATTCTCTTCATATAAATAGGCCAGTTGCGAAGACTCTTGACACCACCTCCGGACAGTACCCGATTAATCTGATCATGAAATGCAGTCTTGGTCTTCCCCGGCACTGTAGGTTGGTCCTTTGTTAATCTTTGCACCTGTTTTGTTAACCTGTCATCTGCCATTCTTTCTCCCAATAAAAATACAAAAAGCGAATATTACGAATTCGGCCTCATACATGTTTCACGTTTTTATGATAACAAGTTCAATTTGTGACAGAACGACGACTGTAGAGACAGCTAGATGTTAATAAATTCTGCAGTTATATAGCTTTATAAGGATATAATAATACTCGTATTTATAACGATTTACTTTGATACATTTTGCATAGCTTTGGTTACATTATCGAAGTTTTTGTGATGATAAATAACGTTTTAAAGAGACAGAAGTAATTTAGAATTGTAATGGTTAAATATTTTTTTCTATTTGGCCTGGTCCGGTCTTTGAAGCACAAATACACGAGTAAATAGCTGCAAAAATTTCAATTTGGAATTATTTACCAAAGAGGAAAAATACGTGATTGAATTCGTCAGTATGAGAAACGGCAATTTCATATGTAAGGACCTAATAATAAGAAAACGTAACTCGAGCTAGTATTAGTCTTTGACCAGATATCTACCGCTATAAACAGCAAGTTGTAAAGTTCAGTATATGCCGCCAAATCTGATGTATTTGGTACATACAACATTATGTAAAAGAAAGTACAGTTTAAAAGAAAGTATATATAAAGGGAACCATCAATATTTACGACTGGACCTATTGTCAGTGAAATACCCAAATTAGAGAATTGTGAATAGCTTTGTTAAAATGTGATAAATAGCAAACTGAAACGTACAAGTAACCATCATACACTGGAATATATACTGCTAATACATCCACAAGCCAACAATCTACGCTCCAGTGTGATTAATAATAGTTACCGTGAATGCCAGGCACTCCTCCATAGTGTCACACATTTAAATATCTCGTATATAGCATACTATAACGATTAAAAATGCATATCTGCTCACCTGCGGTTGCTACGACGAGATATTCTTGCTTGTGATAGGGTGTTTCATTGTTTAAGGAGGCAAATAAACAGGAGGTCTTTTAGTAGACACCACCACCCATAGATATGCGCATAATTGCTATGTAGATGTGCAACCCCCTTTATTCTTCCCCTCCATTACATCCAATAGATCACGGGATACTTACAAGCCACATGAAACGCGACAGCATAGGTATCATGCGAGCTACAAGGAAGTATGGTATGCACAAGCTGTAACAAAATACACATACTTGATGGGTACAATGTAAGAGTTACACACGTGCTTCAAATATGTGGTTGAGTGGTGGAGAGGTGTGGTCTAGTGGCAAGCATGTTCAATCGATTTTTGCGTTGGGAGTTAAGGCTATATTTACATGGACGGATGGACGGATTATTTTGGGGACATGATTGGCTGACACCAAAAGTTTTCTTTGGGGTATTGTTTGATTAGCCTATCAAGTCCCGAAATTGCCTGGGATGTATCTGTCTATTAGTTCGTTTATACGGTCAGTAAGCCGTCGGTCCTGCGCTTGAATTTTCATTGGTCATGTGATGCTGCCGTTCCACCGGAATAGCGAATGAGGGGACAGAAAATGCTCTTGTGTCAGCGCACTTGGCTTGCCGCTATAAAAACGGCCGCCATACCCGAAATTCGGCTGGAAAGACAATATTATTTTATATGGCTGAGATTCTATTGCACATACCAATATTCAAGAAAGTGACATGTTTACCTACTCTTAATTTTTTTATTACATAGGCTAAAATAACACTTGGAGCCGTGAGGTAACTACCGACGCCAATCAATATTTGCATGGATAAGGACTACGCGAATGCGCTTTCTTCCTTCCTCACTCCCGTCTCCCGTCTCCCTTGTCCGTCGTCAAACAATTGTTGTGAGAGTTACCTTCCTAGTATTGCCAGTTCAATTTGTCTGCAATATCTATCCACATAATATTATCTTTATTCCCTAGATAATAAAGTTTTCGTATATTGGCCTAACTGTGGGTAGAGTTGAATAAAATAGTACACAAACAGCTAGCAGAATGATGATTATTTAACCTGTACTCTGTACAAGTTGCTAAAATTTTTAAAGGGACGGAATTACGATAAATTAGCGTATACACTAGAAATTCATGGAAGCATATGTTAATCTGAGGTAACAAACTTGACTCGCGCCTAAGTAGACATCCACTATATAAGGACTTTAATAAACATTATACACCCGGCGTTAATCAAAATATGATTAAAATTATTCATGAACTCACGTTTTAGAATTTATTTATCCTTCGAGAACCCCCATTATATTTCTCTCTATTTTCATACGTGGGTAGTTGTCTAATGAGTATAAGCATTACGCTTTATGCAAATTTATTTCATCTTTGTCTTTAGTTCTATCAATAACTACTGATAAAGATGGCTTTATTTTAATGTCAACATGAATGGCTATTTGTAATATTAATTTATTATAGTA
>JAFELO010000989.1:284923-296525 GCA_017140195.1 Eumaeus atala
TATGTGCGGAGGTATCAAGCGAGCGAGAGTTGGTCGTGCCGGCTCAATTCCGCTGAAATGCAGCATGGCACTGCCTGTTAGTAATTATTACTCCTGTAGAACTATTCTATAATTTGCACTTATGAACTTTATTTTTCTGTTTATCGTACGGAATGTATATACATATTTAATTAGTAATTGACATTAGATGCTAAAAATAAACAAGTACAGTTTTCTATATATGTGTATCACCTTTGGATCATTTATATTCGCTGTCACAGTTTATTGCCTAAAGGGAAAAAGACGACAGGAGAGGCAAATAGTGCGACGCACCATGTTGCGTAAATTTATGCCAATCTAAACCTCATTGGCTGTAACCGTTATTAACACTTATAAACAGGTAGTTTAGAAAACCGATAAGGTGCTCTAATAATAAATAAATGCTCTAATAATAAATAAATTAAAAATACGGCTTTTGCCGATTCGTAGTGCAAATCGACCCCCTCCGTCAGAGGGGGGGGGGGCGAGGAGGCCGGCCTCCTCAGATAAGCCAAACACTAAACGAGCTGAATTATCCTTATCCACGACACCGCAACTTAAACGGCATCGTGCGCGCGCCGTCCCACTAGAGCGGGGAGGGGGACCGCTTCCCCTTTTTCGGTCCAAAAATAATCACTATAGGGTTCGCCCACAATCAACCCGGATCATCTCTTCCCATCTGCGGGAAACGAGGGGGTCTGTCCCCCTATCGTCTACCTATAACCAGAAGACACTGTAATATGTGTATAACTGTAGAGGCTAGACTAGCGCCGCCAATCAGTATTGAGATGTCCTGGGTCTTTATGTTTATCACATTCGTGTGCCAAAATATTTTTCTAAAACGCCCAGTATTAACTAACACCACGTGACACGCATGACTTAACAATGTGAAGCTCAAGAACTGCTCGACATATACTTTTAACTTTAGAATCACCTACATATCCTACGTTCTGGAAACTCTTGAAATAGAATACATCCATAATCGGTTAATGATATTAGCTCATCCAATTATAATGTACTATATGCTGCGATTTATATTTTTTGTCCAAACAACCCCTCCATTATTCTTCTGTTTATTACAATTGTCCTAGAAAATAACATATTTCGCAAAATTTTCATGTTTATTAATCGAATACGAGAATATTTTAATACATATTTACGTAGAATATACACTTTGTTTGGTAGAATATAGGGAGACAATGAAAACAAAATATATAATATTTATGTTTGACTTAGATATATGAGCATCATTATTAAACCATTGTAAATTGTATACGATACGATCATTGAATTAAAAACAAAAGTCTGTTATGACGATGACATCAACTGCTTTTAGATACTGTAAAAGAAAACAGTGGAAAATTTTATTTTGAACTAAAATGTTATTTAAAATATTATGTATAAAATATAGTACATAAAACATGTCGCAATTGCAAGATTTGTTCGGGTTTTACAAAAAAAAAATTAAACATTTTTCCTGCAGTTCACACCATGACCAAAGCCTACCTCTGATTTCATTTTATGCTATATGATATTAAGCTATTTCAATGTGCATTAATATGCAACGGGGACCTCGGCGGTGGATTCAGCCTCATTATCATAACAGAAGGAATTCGCAGCTGGAAAAATACATTTTACATTCCCTGTAACACCAAACGCTTTGAGATATTGAAATATATAATGATAAAGGTAACATCATTAACACACCTAGAATGGCTTTAATGATATAAAATACACCGCTACAAATAAGTTGCTCCAAATAAATCGCAACTGCAAATTATCTATATATATAAAAGAAAGTCGTGTTATAAAAGAATGACATATGTTCGTCATTACGGCCGGCCAGATCTCTTTATTACTTTTATTCAGGCAAAAAATTCGGTCTCTGATGAATTTTATTGTTAAACAACGCGTCTTTGGAGATACGCGATGCTGGATGTATTCAATCGAATGACAAAAGCGAGGCCTGCCGCACGCACACATTCTTATTTGGTTAGTGGAATGAATTCAGCCTGACCAAATAGATGATATCATATGTGCCGAGATTCCTGTCCATGAAGTCGATCCAGACCTACATGATGTTGTTACTACTAATATGATTCATGGACCGTGTGTTGCCATCAATCCCCAATCACCTTGCATGGTCGATGGAAAGTGCTCTAAACGATATCCACGGTAATTAACGGCGGAGACTGTCACTGGCAACGATGGGTATCCGCTGTATCGGCGTCGATCACCAGCTGACAACGGTCGAACTGTCACAGCAAAAGTGAAAAGAATGGATTTCGTTGTCGACAACAGTTGGATTGTTATATATGGCGGTTTTTGGATTGCAATCCTCAAATACCAAATTTCACGCTATCAAGTTGGTCGTTATGTGAACTGTAGTGAAGCGATTTGGCGTATATTCGCATTTCCAATTCACGAACGTCATCCTACTGTTATACATTTTGCGGTGCATCCGGAGAATGGTCAACGCGTATATTTCACGGCTTCGAATGCTACGCAACGTGCTGAAACACTTCCAGCAACTACATTGACCAGTTTTTTTGCAATCTGCCAAAGCGATCAGTTTGCACGAACTTTGCTTTACTCGGAGATGCCACGTTATTATACTTGGAATGCTTCATCCAAGAATTTTCAAAGACGGAAGCCAGGTGATGCGATTCCTGGGTATCCAGATGTGCGTTCTAATGATGCTCTTGGTCGTATGTATACAGTTCATCCAAAGAATGATGAATGTTTCTATTTACGGTTGTTGCTGGTAAATGTGCGTGGTCCAACTTCATTTGATATACTACGAACTGTTAATGGTGTAATATTCCCAACATATCGTTCTGCATATGAAGAATTGAACTTATTATAAAACGATACCCATTGGGATACGACAATCGCTGAAGCCACCATCTCTGCATCTCCAAGTCAGATACCCACATTATTCGCTATCATAATTTCGTCATGTTTTCCATCAAACCCATGTAACCTGTGGCACAAATACAAAGATAGTAAGTATGTCAGAAGATATTTTACATCAAAGTCGTGTCAGTTCCAGAAATCACGATATTGAGATGAATGAGGAGATACATAATCGTGCTTTACTCTTGATCGAAGATATGTGTTACCTCATGTGCGGTAATTTATTAACCAGGTTAGGAATGCCAGCGCCAAATCGTGAAATGAATGACGCACTTAATCGAGAATTGGAACGGGAATGTGAATATGACCACCAGGAATTAGATTTAGTAGTTCAAAGGAATGTGCCTCTGTTGAATTACCAAGAAAAGGAAGTTTATGATACTTTAATGAAGGCAATCGCTGATGAAAACGGTGGTTTACAGTTCCTAGATGCCCCTGGTAGAACTGGCAAGACATTCCTTATATCATTAATTTTAGCAACTGTTCGGGCGAGATCCAACATAGCGGTTGCAGTTGCTTCTTCTGGAATAGCAGCCACATTGTTAGAAGGATGCCGTACGGCTCATTCAGCATTCAAATTACCGTGAAATCTTCAAACTATTGAAGAACCAACGTGTAATATTGCAAAACACTCAGTAATGGCCAAAGTTTTAGCGGCATCGAAAATCATCATCTGGGACGAACGCACAATGGCGCATAAACGTGCATTAGAAGCACTTAACCGAACATTAAAAGATTTACGCAATGACTGGAGATGTTTTGGAGGAGCAATGATTTTACTGTCTGGCGATTTCCGCCAAATACTGCCAGTAATTCAAAGATCTACGGCTGCCGATGAAATAAACGCTTGCCTCAAATCGTCAAATCTATGGCGCTATGTGAAGAAACTGCAGCTGACAACAAACATCAGAGTTACATTGCTTAATGATATATCTGCTGAAGATTTCTCGGGGCAATTGCTGACTGTCGGTAATGGTCAAGTACCTGTCGATGAATAGAGCGGATTAATATCATTTCCAAATAATTTCTGTAATTTTGTCTCATCAAAAGACGAACTTATCAACAATGTATTTCCAAATATTATTTCTAACTACAAAAATAATGAATGGTTGAGTGAGCGAGCAATTTTAGCGGCTAAGAATAAAGATGTAGATGACCTGAACTACATAATACAAAATAAGATCATTGGAACAATGCATTCATTCAAATCTGTTGGCTGCGTCATAAATGAAGATGAAGCCACCAACTATCCAATTGAATTTTTAAACTCTTTGGACGTGCCTGGCTTACCACCGCACAATTTACGCCTAAAGGTTGGCTCCGTAGTAATCATGCTTCGAAACATAAACCAACCAAAACTGCGCAACGGTACGCGTTTGGTGGTTAGTAAATTGATGAACAATGTAATTTACGCTACGATAATGATAGGGAAATTCAAAGGTGAGGAAGTTCTCATTCCGAGGATCCCGATGATCCCATACCGATATGCCGTTTGAATTTAAAAGACTTCAATTTCCGATACGTCTTGCATTTGCCATGACCATCAACAAATCACAAGGCCAATCCTTAAAAGTTTGTGGTTTAAATCTAGAACATTCATGTTTTTCCCATGGTCAATTATACGTGGCATGTTCACGGGTCGGAAGACCATCTGCGTTGTTTGTTTTTGCGCCTGATAATAAAACAAAAAATGTCGTGTATCACAGGGTACTTAAGTGAAGAGCAACCTATGTACTAAAATACAGAAATAATAATGAATGATTAATGTAATTATTTAATCTTTTTTTTTTGTATTTTTTCCAATAAAAAAAAAACACAATCTGCTTATTTATTGCCATTAAGGCGGAACAAAGTTCGCCGGGTCAGTTAGTATAGTATAAATCGCAAGTGCAAACGACGGAATTGCAATAATATTCCCTTGCAACTGGTGCTTAGAAGATCAGGTATGGATAACCATTTTTTTATAATTATTTTTAGAATTTTTTTTTTCTCTTCTAGGAAGGTACAAATCAACTTACAATATTCTTTTATCAATACAGATTTCATGGCCCTGGCCCATAAATATTATTACATTTCTACATGTATTTAATAAGATCGCGCATGTCACTTCATAATAGATATTTCTAACAAAAGTCAGCCAATCCCTATCACTACTGGAGATAAGTCCTCCAGGGCCTTTTAATATTATTTGCAGGGATCGGCTGGTCTACGTGCTACCTGGACCGGCTACTACATGTAGATTATTACTGTACATGTTCATCAATAACCAAAAAAAAACTGGTGAACCAGTAAACTGTAACTGATTATGTCTACGTTCATGATATAAAGTTGGACGGAAACGATAAGGATTTCAATAATCAATTGTACAACAACCAAAAAAAAAAAAAAAGTGATATTCATAACTCACAAAGATTTTTACAGTAAGAAACTAAAAAAATATTGGCCAAAATCACATTCATTCATCATAATATGTTTTTTATCGAAAATGAATAAGCCACTAGACAAAATTGAGTAGGATTATATATCTGTGGACTCACTTTTCCTTGCTCAATGATGTATGCTAAGATTAATTGCCTACTAATATTTTTTGTATTTCATTTGAATCTCTTTATATATCATAGCCCCTTGTAGCTTGTATTCTAATAAATATGCTCTATCGACTTTAGTGTTATACAAATAAATTTCCTGTGAGTAACCTTGTGTATTTATTTCCGTATCTCAAAGTGACTTATTATCAGTTCTGAATAATTACTATACGATTTGGTTTCTGATATGTTTCTACATGTCCCAAAGAGAATTGCACTGTTTTATATTTTGGTTAGTGAATAACCACCTTATTTTTTACCATTTTAAGTGAACAAATAAAAAAAAATTTACAATTTATTTCCAAAAGGTATCAATTCTGTATATTTTAGAGATCAATGTTCATCTATTTCTCCTTCTAGCTTTTGGATATAGCGCAACCCGAAATCTCTACTGGATTTAGCATACAGTAACCATTTAATCAAAAGATATATTGGTTTAGTTGTGGATCCCAGGAAATTATTTGGCATCCTTAACAAGCAACATATAATGCGAAGATACAACAGGTATTTTTTTAAATATTCAAATTTGAAAGATTTTTTCCAGCACACTACTTCTCTATGTCAACTACCCCCTTCTTAGCTTCGTTTTTCCGGAACGATACGACATAGGTATCAAGAGAAGAGACTACTTGTCTCTAAAAGGCTTGCAACGCATGTGCCAGACCTCTGGAGTCGCAGATGTCTGTGGGCGTTTGTGATCATCATCATCATCATTATTATAAGCTTTATCGGTCCGCTACTCGACATAGACTTCTTTGAATGAACGTCAGTACGACCGATCTCCTGTTCCCGCATCCATCCTGGACCGGCTACTGCTTGGAGATCGTCTACCCACCTAGTGAACGGTAGATCAGCACTTCGTTTTCCTAAACGTGGCCTCTATTCCAGAACCTTACTGGGCCATCTGCCATCTGTTCGTTCGTGGCTGAACTGCTCGTTTACCACTTATGCTACTAAAAATTTAATAAAATGTATCTTCTAGTACTTTTAATATATAAGATATTAACATACAAGAAGATATAATTTTTTTCTCCCCCGGGGTGTAAGGAGGCGTGAATGTCGTGTGTCGCAAAAACTCCTGTCTCCGCACTTGGGTGTCTAGTACGAAGGTGGCGCCGTGCGTACTTAGCAATCATCATTGATGATACATCGTATTGACTTGTATAACAGGTGGAGTTACGTTCCTAAAACCTTTCCCGTGCACTTCACTTCAATCACATATGCGTTACAATGTTCGTTACCTTATTCCTGCAAAACGGCTTTACCTATTTTTATCAAATTTTATATGCACATTCCGTAGGTAAGAATCGATTACTGTCTATTTTCCATATCCCTGAGTTTTTTCAACCAACCCCGAAAAACAACGTTTGCCATATCAGCAAGTACTTGTATAGGTATAATACATGTTTAAGATTTTTACAGAAGACTTAGAGAAATACATTTAATACATACGTCTATGACTTTATGTACGCAGCGTGGCCCGCTTACTTCAAGATTAAATCGAGTAAAGCCGGAATGTAATTCTCTTTATATTAGAGACCCAAAAGATCAAGATTAGGGTCATTTGGGGATCGATGCCCATTGACACCTAGCTTTCCAATTGGCCAACTGCTCCTAAACTAACGAATCATGACAGCATAGCCATTACCTTGAAGGAGGTATCATGTCGACGAGAGGTCGCGTTGGCCCAACTGGGCTACTATACCACACTAGCTTGAATTAATGCTCTGAATCATATTTATTGTTAAGCTCTCAACCTGAAAACACTCGAACCTCTTTCAAACAGTCGATATAAACCGGTGTATTGCAACGATATCCCCAAGAACCAGTCTGCTGATCGGCAAACTACACGTACACTAAGAAATATGAACTTACTTCTTGGACTTACTTATATGTTTCATCTTGACCCGGCGCAGAGCTTAGCGCACGAGCACGGGAGAACTTTCCCGCTAAGCCAATGCTAGTTTCTTATAATCTAAATCTACATAATCATGCAATTGAATACGTAATATTTCTGAAAATTAAACATATGACTAAATTTTACTGGTCATATAATATGCGTTTCGTAATAAAACCAAGACGGCTGATCCTGATTGGTGACATGGTTGAAAATGTGATGGCCAAAAATATCATGATGATAAAATTAATTTTATAGATAAAGAATAAATGCATACTGTGTGTGTCACGGGTCACCTCCAACACGTGACAAAAGTTCACTGAAACGAACATGATTGTGAAATGAAAGGTGTACAAGAGACGTAAACCTCTTTCGAGAAAAAGTCCAAAAATAGCTTTTATAACAAATCTCAGTTACTTTTCAAAAGTTAATATATGCTGCGATGTATCACAATCAATTTAATTTAATGTAAAACGATGTGACAAGGTTGCATGGCTATTAGTATAAAATATGTACATTGTTCAATTAGCTTTGCTGTAAGGCTACAACCGTGAAAGGTTGCGAGGGTATAAGTACAAGGCTCTCACCTGTTACCCCGGCAATAAAATTATGCCCAATCACAGTTAAAATAACGTTTTAAGATTATTACAAGTCTGGGTCGGGTCACTAATAAATCCTCGAACAATCTGGTGGAACCTGCCCTTGTGAAATTTTGTGGCACCAACATCAGTCACATGAAACTTTAATATAGTGTAGATATTTCTTGGATTAAGGCTTGGATATAGCAACCTTAACAAATAAAATTAGATAAGAAGGTTCTATTGGCGGTGTAACAACTAAAGTAGCATCGAACACAAAAAAAAACTAGTCTAAATAATAAGTTTATTCCTTTATGGTTAAGCATCAATCGACTATTATTGTAGTTTACCACTACTTAAAGGACAAACATCGCATCCTATACAATTTGGCTTCCACGGTTGTTATACTATATCTTCATTTTTTTGAATCAAAAATTTGAACTTGTTTTTTGCGTTCTTTTTTCGACAGCAGCGTATTGCGTCCTTTGCCCTTTATTCCTCTGCCTTTGCCGGAAATTAATTGAACACTTTTCGGAAAACAAATGCCAAATGATTCTATTTCATTTCTTTTGTGAATAATTTTTCCTGATCTGTTTTTAATAGTAAAAGAATTATAAAGTACAGTCAGTTCCGGTCCAGACATAAACATCTGCTTAGATGTTATGGAGACCTATTGCCCGACTGCCCTTTTAATATCCAGAGGGCCTCAAGAGACTCACACGCTACACAGAACAGCAAAGCTGTCATTTCCGAGCTGTATCGTGTGAGCCTCGGTCGTGCCAGTCCCATACTATATGTATTTCTATAATAAAATATAGTAAATATATATAATTACTAACATTTATAAAAATATTCTAGATATATCTGTTGTATAATACCTGTAACACAAGTCTTTAAGGTACCTATCACGAGGCTAGCCTAACGTCATAATGAGTTCACATAATATTATGATGGATACCGCTTACAAAGTTCTACAGATGTAGTGTTTTACACAAGTAAAAAATATACTATTAATATCCATAAGTGCTGAACAAGTATAATATAATAGAATCAGTCAAAACTTATGAAATGCGAATCTGCTTATAATAAATAATACTGACATGTCTATTAAAGAATACACAGGGGAAAATAATTGCTCAGACTTATTGAAAAGTCATGCCAATATACCGTGTACATAAAAAAATTTGAATGAATGTTTTCGCTCACAAATGAGGGTGAAACTCAGCTTAAATGTTATTTAATTTATGTGAAAACATTATATTTAACACAAATTACAGTTGCATGCTCAAATCAAATCCCAATGGGAGTTCCGTGAGTATAAATTCCATTTCTTTTCTTATCGAAATGACACATAATATGTGTATGTTGTCGGACTTTTAGGTTTGTAACAAAAGTTTTAATTACCGTTGTAAGTTAGGTAGTCCTTTTTTGGTGACGAGAAATGCATTTACGTGCCATTACGTGGTTCTGCACTGGAGTTTAGTGTAGGGCTCGCGGTAAAATGCCGAATAAAACCACCAAAAGTGCCTTCAGGTCCACCATTGATGAGGTGCCCTAAAACTGCAAATCATCAGGGCACTTCGACGCCTATTCAGTCCTCTAAGGGAACGACACCACCTCCACAGAGGGCATGTCCCGTACCTCAGGACAACCCTGCCATCTGTAGGACAGAGCAATGTGGTGAGGTTCCCATCCTGGCTCCTTGCCTCGTGCACAAAATTACCTCTCATTCTTGCTCTTTAGCCCACTTTTATTTGAAGAGGATTATAAAGAGCAACCCTCTCTGGGTTCAGTTTGCTCCGCCCAAGGTGACTAGGTTCACCCCAGGCTACTAAACCCCACCGCCATGACAAGGCTTGCACCATGATGGGGAATTTATGTGTACCTAACCTAACATTGAATACCTACTAATTTTAGATACCTACTTGAATGGCATCGATATTTTCAGACTAACTTAAACTAAAGAATGTGATTAAGGTTACGATAATGACTGTCTCTTTAAAAAATATCAAGCCTTTAGGACATTCTACTGCCAGAAGTACAGAAGATAACATTACAGTGATAGTGTAAGTTGATTTTGGTTCCGGTGATATGTTCCGGTATTTGGCGATAACAGCGAATAAGTGTCTGTATATCCTCCTGTACTCCAGTGGGACGTCACACATAAACCACACGAATTGTGGCTTCTTACGGCGGCGAGATCTGAGAGAGGTCGACCCGGCCGTGCCGGCCCAATTTGGCTGCAATCCAGCACGGCACTACCTCCTCCTAATAAAACTTGAAATATATACGAGTATGTATGTCATTGTATGTTAAATGTTATCGAGAAACAGTACCTACTCTCACTAAAATTACCTTTGAGAAAGACGTAGTGCCACGCTCCATTGCAGCGGAATTGGACCGGCACGTCCTGGCTCACTCATGTGGTACCGCCGTTGTCATTTTGCTGTTATTTTCATAATAATAAGATGAACCACAAGTCAACAAAAAAAAAAAAAAAAATGTGTGGGTCGGGGTGTCTATGCACTACGCAAGGATCCAATCTGGCCACGTTGTCCGATTACTCCCCTGGCTGGTCGCAAAATGGTGACGTCTGATTTTAGTGAGCAAACAATACATTTCCGTCTTTTAACACTATATTCCGAATAGTAGGGTAGAGATGAGTGTTATTAAATGACTTATAAAGTTGGTTCGTTGCGAAAAGAAACGGGTGGCAAAATTTTATTATTGCTCTCTGTGCTCTATCAATGGTTAGTTGCTACTAACCACCTAGTGTTTCCCCACTGCTCCCCAATACGTAATGCAATAAGTAATTATCGATTGACATAGTGCAAAGTTTACTGGTCGGATTAGTTGCTAACCTGATTGTCGAATCGATCGAAGCTTTACACATTATCATGACAGCAAGTCCAACGCAATGACAGAAAGACGTCTGCAGCTAGTTGTCAATAATTCCTGCAGCCATTAAAGGATTTATTTTGATATATTTAAAGCGTTATTTGGTTACATTATCGAAGTAATAATAATAATATATAAGATTTTGGAAATTGTTTTATAGTCTATGTCCGCCAGAGTTAATGTAGAATTGTAGTGGTAAAATTACTTTTCAAATCAGTTCATTACTTCCAGAGTCTATTTAATGCAAACAAACAAACAAAAAATCAAATGTTTCGTCTTTATAATACTAATATAGAGTTGAATTATATAGATAAAAATGTGATTAGGTGATAAGGAACATTAATTTACTCTACATTTTTTATTATGATAATTGAAAGCTCCAAAAATATACTGCACAAAAATAGGGTTAGTAAATAGGTACCAAAATACACATTGGCAAATATCAAGGTTCGAAAGGATAAAATAATGCCCATTGGGAGTTACCCTTAGCACATAACAGATTTGACGGGTTTTGGCCTCGCACATCAATCACAATCTGCATTTATGAAAATTCTCTGTGTATTCCATCTGCAAAATTATGATAATAACATATAGTTCTGTTCTAGTTCTGTACTATACCACGAGTACTTATGAATGAAGTTCTATACCCACAAAGGATATCAGTATTACCACCTTTGAGGCTCTGAACAAAAATTAAAATAACAAATGAT
>JAFELO010000989.1:296620-317486 GCA_017140195.1 Eumaeus atala
TGCGTGCGTGCGTGTGTGTGTGTGTGTGTGTGTGTGTGTGTGTGTGTGTTAGACGAGAGGTGTGATCGGTATCGAAGTAATGAAGATAAGACTTCATACCTTTGCACTAGCCAAGAACAAAACCTGTATTAATCCCAATGTTGTTGTTCCTGTATTATTTTAAGTCGTGGACTGTGTATATGTAAATACAACGATTAAATAAATGTATATAAAAGTTTCACGAAACGTCTAACTCAATCTTGATAATCCTTTAACCCTCATTATTAACTCATACAATAAAATAAAAAAGTGTAACATCATAAGATCCGAAGCTACGTTATTAAAAAACTTAATGGCTAGGTTACATATACATCATCGTTCCATAAACCTAATCTTTTATATGTGCAACTAAAGGCAGGATGTATAGGAACTACAGGTAGTTCGTCTACACCGGTTGCACATATAAAAGATTAGGTTTATGGAACGATGATGTATACGTAACCTAGTGGCATTGTGTAACTTCGAGGGTTCAAAATCCTATTCAAATCTCTTATACACGCCGACTTCTTACTGGACTGCAGTAACACAACAATTTATTTTGATTATCAACCCTATAAGTCATAGTGAAATATAATTCAGTAAGCTTTGTATGTGCGTACGTACCTTCATTAATCCGAACTCCTATTTATATCTCGACTTAGGGGATTATTGCATCCCTTTCATGAAATGTCGAATATTATTCTGTATAGCCGTATGCTTAATTAACTTTTACCATCGAATGAATTTGCAGATTTACACTGCCCCATCCAAATTTTGTCCGTCTTTTTTAAAGTCAGTACTGATATTGACATGGAATTTAATTTATTATCGTGACAATTGCTTTCTAATTTATTTCAGCTATATGAAGGGTAAGTACTAGCATTAAAGTAGTTTCTGGCTTAGCGTGGCTAACAATGGAAATAATTCGATATTTTTAATGGAACATTTAAAGTTAAACAAATTAAAATATATAATCAAAGGTTTATAAGAATATGGATCCCTTTTAACATATTTAATGTGCTTTACATGCTTAAGTACGAGTATAGAGAGAATTGTCAGATACTTTAAATATTTCACAATCAAGCGTTACCATTACTTAAGACCAGAAAAGGTCACTGAGGTACAAATTTTGTATTATATCTTTATACAAAATGTGGACACACATTTGTACAGATTTGCCACATCCACTTTATATTTTTTTCAAGTTGGCAGCACTATTGTCTTCGTCTGCAGCTCGGAATATTCATGCGCGGCAATATATCGGGAGTATGTTTTTTCGTCTGCAAACTTTTAAATAAAATATTTAGCTGAAATTTTATTGAGTTAGAGAATTCACTTTTCCACGCTATATCAATGTCTTGGCTGTATAAACAAGTATTTTTATCGATTCCATCTGTCGCACACGCGGCATTTGGTGATTGCACGCTAACTTATAGATAAGTGGAGGTGTAAATTATATTTTGTTCTTTGATCACAAGCACTTCGTTTCTGAGTACATTCCCGCCGACTGCTGTAAAATATATTTGATAATTGTATTGTTTTATGTAAAGTTATTTTAAGATACCACTGGAGCATGATGGATAAGTACCGAATAATTCCTCATGCTTTTGTTATCTTATGGCGGAAGATCGCTCTCTAATTATTGAGTGATATATTTTGTATTGATTTTGATTTTTAAATTGTTTATAGTAGAAGCAGATTGTTTTTGTAAGAGGCAGTGCCACGCTGTATGGCAGCGGAACTGGGCCGGCAAAACCGGGGAAATACCTCTCGCTCTCATGATACCGGCATAAAGTGACACTTCGGTACCGCGTTTTGTGCGGTTTGTGAGTAGCCAGTTTTACATTGTGGGGGGGGCAGGGAGGAGAGCAGGAGAACAACACATCAGGATAGTATTTACACGAATGTCCATGAGCGTTGGTAGTCGTAAAAAGGCTTCGATGGCTCGTTTGCACCGTTTGATGTTTTGGGGGGCCCCCATACCTACTATAAAAAATATCATCGTTAGTGCTAATATGCATTGGTAGTCAAATAGCTCCAATTTCTTGTGATTTTGGGGAATGTGAAATATTTAAATAACATTTGATAAAATATTCCATTAAAATAAAACTACTTTTACGGATGTTATCGCGGTTTATTTGATTATTTATCTAGCCCGACGTTGATGTAAAGCTTCTGAAACGTCGGGCTAGACAAAAAATCAAATAAACCGCGATAAAATCCGTAAAATTAGTTTCTTTGTAATAACTAACATTCGCGTAAACTTAAGACATCAAAATCTTCTATTTGTAGTAAAGGGGACAAACGAGCATTCCAAGCCGTTTTGTAGCCCGTGAACATCCGTATAATTACTATTCCGATGTGTTGCCCTCCTTTCCTTCTCCCCCTGGGGGGAAAGGTCATATAGAATATCAGATTTTTAGGTATGTGAGCTGCCAGACAGGTTTAGAAAATTTATATGACATTTTAATTAAAATCAAACACTACTTTGTAAATTGTTATTCAAATCCATCCGCAGTCTGATGCCAATTAACGGTGTTGATCTGCAGTTCAGCGCTCTTTGATTGAGCGGGAATTTGCGTATCGCATTCACGAAATTTACACATACAACACTACACAGTGTAATACATAGGTGCAATTTATCTATATGTTGATAGGTGAAATTCAAAACTTTCCATCCCGTTTTTTAAAGAATTGCGCGAATTGAGAAGTGTGACATGATGTAAGAGAAGGCGTGCGGTAAGCTAACATTTAAATATAATAAATAGCTTACAAATAAAACGCACACTACACCATGCACAATATGCTTCAAACTTTGCAATACATAAATTGTGATACTGTCAAACACTATTGTGTATATATATTACACGACATATGACATGTAATAATGTTGTGTTTGACAGATTAAATGAGATGCTATTGAAGATACCATACCTTGGGGAAACATTTTTGTTTCCAGTCAGTTTCAGTGTATTAATGTGTAAAGATTATATAAATATATATATATATGTATGTATGTGTGTGTGTGTTTGTGTGTGTGTGTTTGTGTGTAGACAGCGCAGGGGTATTATTTCAATTATTTCAAGCCCTCTCACCAGCCACGGGTTATAATAATAATAATATCTGTGGACCTATCGCGCCACGTCAGCCTAGCCCTTTTTATTGTTGACGCACAGAAACGCATTTACACGCCTTCAGGTTCCCATCCTCGCCCCTTGCCCCGCGCGCAAAAGCGCCTTCTTCTCTTGTTTTTAGGTCCCCTCTTTCTATAAGTGGGGTACTGAGAGCGATCCTTCCTCCTGATCTTTTAGCCCCCTCTTCTTATAGGTGGGGTGCAAAAATCACCCTTGGTGTGCTAAGTACCGTAAGGTATTGTGTTACAGGTACAACGGAAATATATTTAATGATTTCTATATATATTTAAGAAATGTTATATATTTAATATTTTTATTATAGAAATACATATAATACATATAGAAACATCCATGACCTAGGCGGGATTCGAACCCGCGACATCTGGCGTAACACGCGGACTAACCGCCACGTTGTCAACTGAGCCAGCCGGCCGCCCTAACTGGTGGGATCGGACCAATCAGTTGTAAGCAGTTGGCATAAAAATAATTGTATCTTAATCACTAGTCTGGTACCTGATAACTCGTCTTTACAAATGCACAATGAATAAGTGTGATCATCTCATCTACAAATGAAATCATAAAGGGATGTACATTCCTGCGAAGTCGTCCTGTTATGCTGCATTGTAGTAGAGTTTAGCTGACGTAAACGGGGGGAGGGGGCTATAGCAGGGATTCTAGTAAGGAGGACAATAAATGGATATCAGTGAGCGTCGCCAGATATTAAATCGCTCAGACAGGTCGAGGGTCCCCTTACACTACAAAAAAGGTAATGTTAAAATCCGATGTTAATATGTATTGATTCTGTATGGATACTTTTGATGTAGTTAAACAACGGCTGCTTAACAGTGGGATTCCTTTTTCCCTATTTCAGACCAGAGCCATGTAATGTAATAATATGCCAAACGGCGACCTAACACAATATACTTGTGCATGCAAACAAAGGATCCCCAATTTTATAACTGATAACGTCATTTCCTAACACAAACGACAGTCATTTACAAAATGTAAACGCAAAATATGGTATTTTGGGATTCCCCCAAATACCTCGGCTAAAGGCACGACCTCGTATTCATTAAGCTAATGTTCCCGCGGTTTTGCATTTCTCGGGAAGTTTAAAAGGTTTTATTAATAATATAACGTAGCATATTTGTAATATTGTACTTAGACAAATTAAAAAAAATAGGTAGTCGTATGTAGTTTTTTTTATTTTATCACGTGAGATTGAGGTCTGGTCCCCAGACGTCCAATTGCAATGCAGCATGACACTTCTTCTTACTAAAAAGTAGTAGTACGACAGGCGCATTTCTACTACGACGACTTAGCTAAGTGTATGCACATATACACTATATTACTGACATAAATGAAATTACCGTACCGATTAGAGTGTTCTCCGAGGCATGGAGGTGTAGCACGACCCAAATCCTATATACAATAGCAATAACAATATATTTGGGGACCGATTATCGCAGTGCTAACGTAAGCGATACGCCAGAGGTCGCAGGTTCGAATACCGCCTAGGTCATGGATGTGTATCTATGTATTATATATTATTGTATTTCCATATCAAGTATCTCAAAGATATACATTTTTATAAATTTATGAAATTATATTTCCGTTGTCCAAAACCTATAACACAATCCCTTAAGGTACTTATAGGTAAGCATAATGCTAGTCTAACGAGGTGTGGTAACTCCACAGATGATTATTATTACTTGTATAATAACACAATAAACTATTATATATTTAGCATGAGAGTTTTTTAAAAGCGTGATAAAGAAGCGTTGAAATGTAACATAATATGGGCGCTCTTACATTGCTTCACTTTTTTAACACACTTTAGAAAAGCTCTCGTGCGAATAATAGATTCTTGGTTGTTCCAGATGTGCCCTACCTCCAGATTACATGGCAGTCATAGTTGATTGAATGTATTGTTACTTCTTGATGAAAATTCGCGTTTCATCTGAGTATGATAAGTCGAAACCAGTCGTTAATATGAATTTAAATGATATGATTTTGTAATTAGTATATAAGGTGTATTTATATATTTCAGTTAAGATGTGAAACCTAAACACCACCTTAAAACTGTAACGTACAATTGTACGTTGTGCTACGAATTGTACGTTGTGTACAATTGTGCTAGCACAGCATATGCTCATAGCACAGCACATGTCCGTAACTCAACGCATGCTCATAGCACAATACATGCTCTTAGCACAGCACATTCTCGTAGGGCAACAAATGATCGTAGCGCAGCACATATTCGTAGTAAAGCACATGCTTGTAGAAGAGCACATACCCGTAGCATTGTTCTAGCCGTCAAAAAGGTGGATGAATGATTCACTTTATTTCAATAAGGCAAGCTTTATTGAATATCGCATAATGCCTAACTCTTTCTGGCACAATTTCACTCTGCCGTATTTAATGTTGCTATTAGATGCTAAATTTTAATATTAAAATAGCCCTAATTTTGTAAATGGCTGGCCGTGATGAAACACAGTAACATACAACACAAGACAGTCCGACTGCGACACATACATGACCCGATTTGCTTTTGGTACAGGTATTCCATGTACGGTCGTCCCGTGTGGGCCTCCCGAACAATTGTGAACCTAGCCTTAGTGTTTTTTTGTAGATGCCTTTAATAACATGGTGCAAAAAATAGCTTTCGCGCAAGCTATTTTTTGCACCATGCACTTCAAAAATATTTTTTCCGTATACGTTGGCTAAAAAAATAAGTCATATTATTTTAACCACGACAGGAAATTTATAAAATGATGTTACACTAGTGCAGCAAAAAATAATATAAAGCTGCTTAAATGTCGTTTAGCGAGAAAATTTAAACTTAGTTCAATATGACTTTACAACGTGATATTAGCCGATAAACAGCTAAGTCTCTTGTTACACTCGTAGTATTAAACTCCCTTGAAAGTATCGAGAAAGATTTTGCAGATGTATAAAATAAAGTAAGAAAACGCTCTCGTATATAGTTTCTACTATAAATTATTTGAAATGGTTAGAGTAAAGTAAATAATACTAATAAATATTAGTAAGTTATTAAATGCATGAAACTTATAGATGTAAAATCATCAAAATGTACCATTTAAAACATAAACAAGAGATTGGTACCAAAAACGGCGAAGAGCGTATCATTCATTTTACACCATTTTTCTCATGAAAAGTTTTTATTGAATTCTATAAATCTCAATATTTTTACAATTTTCCTCTCCGTAGTTCTAGAGCTAGAGGAGTGGGGGAACACTTGTAACACTTTTTTTATTTATATATTTAAGGTCGCTGAAATAACTGAGGTCATTTAGGTTCCTTAGTGATAAGATGAATATGTGTTACATTGGTGTTTCCTGTTCGTGGTCTATTTAAGACTGGTCTCGCCTATTATTAAATTGTACATTATTTTCTCCAAAACAGTTTTCACTAAAAAAGTCAATACTTTTTAATTTCGTATAACGCATTACTATTATTATTTACCCGACAGCTGTTCCGCATGGTCCTAAATTTATAGTTCAGGTGTTTTTCAATAGAATATTATAGCTCTTGTCCTAGAAGTATTTAATTGTAATTACAGTAATGTAATTTCGTAGCTCCCTCAGCTTGCACATCTGCACTTTCGTTACCTGAGATACCTTGGTGGCTTGGTATCCTATATAAAGCTTAAATAAATTACATGTCAAGGAAATAGTCTGAGATACCTTGGTGGCTTGGTATCCTATATAAAGCTTAAATAAATTACATGTCAAGGAAATAGGTATATAATGTTACTGGTATCTTTCCCAGATTTTGGAACAGCAACTCGGATTCAAGTCGAGCTAGACAGTGTTTTCAACCACGAAAACGCACCTGAGCTCTCGTCAGGGGTTACAGTTGCTAAACTCCATGAATTCTTACCACATCACCCCTAATTCCCAGGTCTGGCCCCGTGATACGTTCTCTTATTCCCGAATCTCAAGAGAGGTTAGATTTTTATCAGATGATGAATACACTGTCTCTGTTCACGAGTATTTTAAGGGTTAGAGAAAACATTTTACCAAACTGGTGTATCGGCATTTGAGAAGCGCTGGAGTAAATGCGTCGAAGTAAAAGGAAATTACGTTGAGAAGTAAAATTGTTTTAAATAGATTCTTAAAGTTTTTCTGTGTCGCTTCGAGTACTTTAAAACCACTCCTCGTAGCGTGATGTTTTAATTTATATAATGACTGTTTTCTAATAGATCAAATATACTTCCATGCAATTCGGTTTGATTTTAATAAGGTATAAAAGAATCAACATAGTTGTTGGAGTCAGAGTTTACAGCGAACTCAGTTACCAATATCTCGAAGTTTCCTATTGCGTCAGAACTAAAATTACCTTGACTGTCTTTCACAACTATCTTTTCTGTCTCTTAGGCCATTAATGACATAATTTTTTTGCCAAATAATATTTAATGGTATATAACTATTTATAGATGAAGTATATTTTGAGAAACTTCTTATCCTACTGTAGATTCTACATTCCTGTAAATGATCCCAGTTTTAGCTCCTTTTTGCGATATTCCACCTTTGATAATTATTTTTTAATTAAGCCTTCTGGGAAACAAAGAATGTCCGTTGTTTGACATATGCCCGATAAGTTTCTCTAAAACCCTTCAGTGCTATGCACATTCATCGTTCCACAAAGGGACTTGGCGTGTCCATTTTCCAATTTGCCATTGTACTAATAATAATTTGTTATTTATTGTGTTCTGTACTCTGTGTTGCTTTAGTATTTTACTTTGTGTCACTGCTCATAGTGAATGCTATTTTTTGTTACTCTGTGTGTCTGTCAGTAATTTTTGACTTAGTTAAATTATAAAAAAATCTACTTTTAAGGTTTTAAATGTTAAAACATTATAGACGTTGTATATTTGAAGGAGATTTTAGCTCGATCCTTCCAAGCGTTTCCAAGAAAAAGACCATGACAGACGAGCGGACTCTTATAAAGATAAAATGTTCGTAACGCCTGTTAGTACGGAACCCTCGATGTGCGAGTTAGACTCACACTTGTTCGTTATTTTTTCTCACTATTTTGACAAGCCTTTTCAACATTTACCGTTTATTTTGTTTAAGTCGTTTAAATAATAAGTATAGGGTGTGAGTATTGACTATTAACTATATGTCACAATTACGATATGAACACACGGAGAATTATCGACAGTCACTCAAGTGATGTCACGGGCCAGCTAGTATTATCTAATAATTGTTTTATATGATTTTCAAACATTCTTTATTCAAATATATGAGTTTATGAAGCGGTTTTTCCTAATATTTACTTGAGAATTTTAGTAGTATTATTATCTACATCCAAAACTTTGTTTTAGTAGCCGCTATGCCTTGATGTGTTCTTCAATTTACCTTATTTGTCACAGTTTTTTTAATAGAATTATGATTTATTTAAACCTTTATTACAAGTACGCATTATTTAAACCCCAATTTTCATGGTATGGTATTTACTATAAGCTCATTTCGTGGATGAAGAATGGCTGAGAAATAGAATTAACTGAGATGGAAGTCAATTTGCTGACACATGACTGGCAGTGGCATCTTCCTGTTGGTAAACTTTCGTCCAAACGTTGTAGCATTGTGCTACGCTAAAAAAATAACAATTTGGTACTGCAGTCACATGTTTTAATGCTCATGTTCGACTTGTATTGTTGATTATCATGACAAAGCTTCACTCAACATTCGAATGTAGAATGTTACAAATTTAAAATTGACGAATTTCGCGAAAATATATACCTGAAAAATATTTTTACGAATTAGTGTAGATGAAGAGAGCCTTGCTGCCTTTTAATTCGTTTTTATCTCCTTTTGTAATTAAACTGAACTTTTGTTACATGTTGCTAGAAAAGGGGATAAAAAATTAAAATATATTGTATAAGAATATTGTATAAGTATGTGGAGTAAAGCTTCTAAACTCTAGATTAGAGATTATGTTTGAGGATTTAAATCAAATGTCTTGGTTGATTGAGTTTAGGTTCAAACAATTTTTAAAGAATTTAAGTTATTTTATTTTATAAAAAAATATACATGAATTTTAACCTTAGTTGTTGGCTGCGCGGACAAGTTGGCCGCATAGCACGCATGCTGGAGGTTCGGTGGTGGATCTGTCTCTGAGACATTGTGATGTGCCCTGGTCTCCCAGGCATTTTACGCACCTTATGTGCCGTAGCAGTTGCGAGCTAAGTGCCCATACAGTTGGCACCGGTGACATTGCGATGTTACAGGGCAGTACCATGTTGTATGGTACATTCTCAGTGGTCCCACCACTTTTCGTATGTTGGTACATCCGGTGTACTGGAGGCACTGTGATGTTCTGTCTGACTAGACTTCCTCTTTCGGGAACTCCTTCGGGATCACCTCTATAATGAATCTTAGGAGGCGTTCGTTGATTCGCGATATTCATTCACGCGTTGTTATCGTGGACGACTATAAGGGGGTGAGGTGAGTTTCTTCCTTCACGCTTGTTATCTGGTTACTCCTGGGTACATTCAGACATATTTTAACAACGTTTGCACTCGAATATGTTAGCTGTATAATTGAATATTTTTAGAGTAAGTTAGCAGAGGGATCTTATTCTTATCAGATTTGCATGACTTGTTTGCATGGTTTGTTTTGTGAATGAAAATATATAAGCGATCTTTTAATTTTAGAATAGACATATAAAAAGACAAACGAAAGAGATCATAAATAGCGCACTATTTGAGATACCCGGTGGACTGATGACTTGCTTTGAGTGACGGGGAGTCGTTGGATGCAAGTGTCTCGTGTGTGTGCGTCTCTACATGGAACACCTTTGTCCACCAGCAGACGTCGTTTGGCTGATGATGACGATGATGATATTACAAAAGTTTTATTAAGAATTAGACATTATTCATAATAAAATTTTCTGACATTCACTGAGATCAAGTATATTTTTCAGGACGTCTCGAGGCACCAGATCTTAATTCGATCAACCTCTAGCTTAACGAACGAAATGAACAGGATAATTTCTACCATGTTAAAAACTAAGTTGATTAAAAAAATATAATAACTTCAGAGTCTTATTAAATACGGGCCTAGCTCTAGAGCCTAGAGTAACCATTACAGAATACTTTGAATTGATAATATATTATTCTAATAGCAATAAGCATTTTGGCTCTCCACCTCGGCTCTCTTATGGTACCGCAACAAGTTGCAGGTTATGTATGAACATTACTTTCGATTGGGTGTATCGTTATGTGCAAACCGGAGCACGTGTCGCTGCACGATTTTAAATTCTAATTCTCATATAGTAGGTTTGAGTAACTCGGCTTAATTGAGATTGCATAATGTTAAGAATTTGACAAACTGAACGAAAGATGAAAAAAATATATTTATCGTAGTTTTGCTTCGCAGTTTCACACACGTATATCATTTTTGGGATATCATAGTATTATTCCAATTGAAAACTACGACGTCACGTTTCTTGTGGTTTTCCAGTGAACTTAAAATCTATTGAATGATGAGTAGAATAAGGACGAGTAGGCTAATTCATCTGAATAACACGGATGTCTATGGGCGTCGATGGTTATCAAAAAGTTCTGACAGCTGGACCATTTGTACTACAAAAAATACCCGACAATTCCATTCAGAAGCTTTTCGATAAACTACCAAGATAAAACATAGACCTTATTGAAGTCAAAAAGCGGAATAATTACAGAATATGTAATAGCAAATTCAGCAAGAGTTTTGTATACACTGTTGGTATTGTTTTATAAACTTTCATCTAAAAAGTGCATTTTCAGTAAAACTTATATATTTAAAATAAAAAATGTACAACAAAAGTATTTCAAACGCTTAGTGAGTCGGATGGTCCATTAGCCAAATAGCCGAGCATTGAATCGATAAAAGAAGATTAGGATATGCACGCTCATCGCTTTCTATACTGTTATTAATTGGAAATGGAAGCTTTTTATATTGATTTTGAATCAATATGCTGAAATCAATATGTCGAAACTACAACAAAATAATATCGTGTTATCTATCTATCTATCTTCTTTGCCAATGGAGACATAAACCACGGGTGGACGATCGCATGCCATCGACCTACTCAAAGTGAAGCACCCTGCCCATTAGGGAACATGAAGTACGTTTTAACAATCTTCAGTTTTTTTTAAGTATTTGGAGCCTTCGGATGACCACTGCTGTCCACAGATATCTGCAAACGTGCTGCCCACCTCCCCGACAATGAACCGTTATAAATTCACAACTAATACGAACCAAGAAGGCATAGCTGCTATTATGGCCACGGTGTCAGCGGGAGATACCTCCTCGGTCATGCCCTTCTTGTAGTTGCTCAATTTTTACAAAGCAGTGTGACACTGTTTCTTGAAGTAAGTCTAATTTCTGATATTTCAATAAATTTTAAATTACAAGACGTGCTACTTAATATCGAACGACATGAAGTAAATTCAAATAATTAACAGTCTTTATCGATCAGGGCTAGATGGATAGTCTTTACACGATGGGAAGAGACTATAAAATAAAACAGCAGACAGCAGGATTAGAAAAAATGATCTCCGACAAATAGAATTGTGCGTTGTTATAGCATAATGACTAACACAATAATCTAACCCAATCTAAAAAAAAACATTATCTTCCGACTAATTTCATAACCATCATTATCGGCCCTTATCGGTCCACTTCTGGAAATAGGCCTTTCTCAATAAACGCCAAGACGACCATTCATCCCGGAGCGGCTACGACGGCAGGGAGACCGTCTTCCCACCTGGTGAACGCTCGACCAACACTTCGTTTTCCTAAACACGGTCTCCACTCCAGAACTTTCTACCGTCTGGTCCTGTGAGTGTGACATACAACATAGCACATTCAATAGCCCGTTGAGCTACCGCAAACTTGTGGACCAGTCCTCAATCAAGAGGCCATGTTTCAGCCCCGTGAGTCATCACGAGGAGAACGAATTGGTTGATAACTTTTGTATTGAAGCTATACGGTGTACGGGACGCGAGAATGTGACCTTTGAGACATCCTCCTAAGTTGCCTCCACGTCGTGATCGGAATGTGTGAAGCTTTGTACGTATACTTGTATCACTTTGAGACTATCCTCCTAGCAAGTTTAAGTATAGGATACGCCACCCTATTAGACACACTAGATAATAGAGATTTGACGATGTTGCCTACGAGGGACTTGTTCATGAGGAATTTTGCGCCGCCTTTTGATGGAGTGTCGCCTTCCCTGAAGCGGAATAGGTAACCCGATGGCAGAGTTATGGTGTCTTCAACTAGTCTTCGGACTTCACATAGCCCCTAAACGTGATATCAGATTTTTTCCTGTTCCACCTCCAGCTCAACTAAATGGTTGTTTAGTCGAAGCGTTCATCCGTTATACGTAGTCAGGTCAAATCGTTGGTACTGATCTGTAGGCCGGAGATACTTAGCACCGTTTGTTCCACCGTTGCCGTGGTCGCTACCGTGGCCAGGACTAGTGGAACTACCGGCAAATAGAGGCTATTCGTATTCTGCTGATGTCACGCTAAGCAGGCGGATTGGCATTCGCAAGTAAGGTTTCGGACCGGCACCACAGCTGCTGATCCGATAGATGGTACCGCCATGACTCGGCAAGACCGCTGTCCGTTGCTACCGTCTACTTCACTGTTATTATGAAGCAGACGGGACACCAAATGCTCCTTGACGACTTTTACGTCACCCCGGGGCTTGGATTGAGGGTGGGGTATTATTAGGCACACACGGCACAATTTAGTAATATAGGATTGGCGCATGTGTTCATAGACTACACCTATACGTTTAAATGGCATGTGCTTAAGAAATAAAAGGTTCTTTTTATTATTATTTTTAATAGCTATGCCAATATCTAATATTTGCTGAAATCGCCAGAGGCATAGAAACACTAATAATTAATGAGAATTCTGTGGCTCGCGCTTAAATTTCGTACGTGACGGTTGATCACGCAATTCCCTGCTGTATTTGCGTGATTTTCCATATGACTAGCACAGTGGTAATAAACATTATTTTTTATCACGCAGTAACTTCAGATATACGTAGCTGGCGATGGCTTTATTTGCTGAGGTTATTATCTATGAAGATATCACTGCATATAATGAAAGTAGTTTGAATTTACCACTATTGCAGCATAATTATTTCAATTTATCTTCCATATATGCTCGTATTCTAGTATCAGAAATGAGAGTTTAAATATTCAATGATTGCTTAGGCAAATGATAATACTAATTTTATTTTTCTGTAATCATTTTTTTTCCGTGGACTTTAATTGGAGTGACGAAATGATTTTTTTTCGTTCATGCCATTAGTGAGAATCTTGGTGCGAAACGTCTGTGTTTATGATTGGTGGCCGCTTAATGTCTTCGTTGGATTTTCTATTTTGGGACCGTTCATTGCCCACATTTATGCATTGACATGCCTGGATGGTGTCTAGTATTTTTGTGGTTTTTAAGAATGAGCCCGGGCTATTCAGGGGAATGTTACACTGACGAGTATCTTGTAGTATATGTAGTGTAAAGACTTCGCATATATGGAGAGGCCTTATCCCGTAGGACCTATCTGATTTTTTGATTGAGTGCATAGATATATGGATGTCAATATAGTACAGCCTTCGGCTTGGAATAAGGGAAAATAACCTCTTTAGCATCTTGTTTACGAACAGATGAACAAATATATATTTTTATAAGATATAATAAAAAAAAGTAATGATTTTTTTTTTATACATTCCACTATTCTTAAAATATGCAATATTATTGACTACATACTATTTAAATATTCTCACTGGGAACATTGTCTGTAAGTAATAAAATATTATAAAATATTGAACTTTTTTTTTCATTTGTACCACATGCTGCCACTGGTAGAAAGACGTAAGATAGCAGACATAGTATTATTGGTCAAAATTGTAAAATATTTAATCGACTCCCCATATCTTTTGTCAAAGATTAAACTAAAGATTCCAACATGATCTGGGAGAAAACAAGCATATATTTTGCATCATCCTCGCAGCTTTACAAATTATAAACAAAATTATTTTTTGTAAAATCGACTAAAGCATTGAATGATCTTGACGAATCTCATGACCTGGATTTTTTTCATTCCTCTCCTATTGCATTTAGGAACACATTGTCTAAGAATTAGTTTGCTACTGTTTCCTAATTGTTATTTTTTTCTTTAGTTTGATTGACTATTATTTTTGTTAAATATGTAATTTAAAACTCTTCCTAACTAAACCACACGTTAAGATTGCTTTTGTATAAAATGAAAAAAAAAAGAACAAGCATTCTAGCTTCAAAATGTGAAAACATGTAATCGGTGAAATCAACCATGGTCCACCCGTGACCATGGTTGCTGTAAAGCTTCTGATACGTCAGGCTAGATAAATAATTTAATAAACCGCGATAAAATCGGTAAAAGTAGTTTCATTGTAACATAATCGCGTAAACTTAAGACATCAATTCACAAACAATACAAATTATTTACCACCATAAAAATAAAACCTTTTTAACCATTGGAGAGTAAAAAAGCAAGTCATGTAAATTTATTAGGAACTCATCAATAATTACAAATATATTGTTAACTTGTTGATCTGTCACTTGTTTTCGCTGCTGCTACTACTTTGTTGTCAGTATCGATATCGGCAACTACTATAATCCTTTGATGTCATAGGGGACGTATAGGTGTAGTCTATGATCACATGCGCCAATCCTATATTTTTATTATTTGTTTATAAATTACTACATTGTGCCGTGTGGGGCCGGCCTAAGAATAACCCCACTTTCAATCCAAGCCCAGGGTGACGTAAAAGTCGTTAAAAACGTCCACCCGTGACCATGGTTGCTGTAAAGCTTCTAAAACGTCGGGCTAGAAAAATAATTAAATAAACCGCGATAAAATCCGTAAAAGTAGTTTCATTGTAATTGTTTGTGAACTTCGCTCGATATAATACTCAGACCTTTGTACTCGTGATTGATTATACATGCACAATGGGATTGCAGCCTTAACCAAACCCTTAGCGGTAGCTGAGTGTTTGCAAGTGGCAAATGTTTTCACAGTAGTGAATACATTTGCCACTTTCAGATACGTAACGTATTGGCTTTGGTAGTAATTGACAGTATTGGTCAACAAATATAAAACCAATTGTTATTGAAACAAAATAACAAATGCAATTAATATTAAGCTCGAGGTGATAAAGTTCTGTTATTTAAATAAGTGATGTATTAATAACATTTTATTAGTAACATGTACTTAATTATTTAGTAGAAAGCCTTAAGCTGACAGTATTTTATAAAGGAGCATTCAATTTTATGTGTCATATAGTTTAGTGCATGCTAACCGGGATACGTATAATATGGATATCTCGTTAGTTCGTTATGGAGCTGTTCTGTTTGTTTTAAAGCTATTGTGGCAAATAGTAAATGTATCTATCATATTAAAGCTTGCAAAAGAAATAAAAAATAAAGTATAGTATTAGGTGTTTATAATGTCTGCCTGAGCTTAAAACCCGTTGAAAACAATTAACAGTAAATGAAACCATACATATTACTGTGGTAACTTGTAACACATGGCTGTTGTTTGTTAGCTGGGTTACGAAGAGTAACTAAGTCTTATTTGTGCTTCCCTCCGCTAGTATTAGGACATACAATATTCGCATGCAAATTCGCAATGGAAATGCATAGATATTACGTTATTATAAGAAGAATTAAATATGAAACGAGAGTATAATATGGTCTTGAATTTTAAGCGTGGAATAATCTGAAGCTTCATGTTGTATATGTTCAGTATACCTAGACTTAAATTTTATTAATTGCAATAAAACTAGTAATGAATAGATAAAAATGTAAGTAATTCCTATGTGTAAGACATATGAATAAAGTAGTTTAAAATACAAAAATTAGCGATATAATTTCTAATCTCAACAATGGTGCTGTGTTTATATCGCATTTTTGCTTAAAAATATCATGTTGTTAACCTTGGAATTAAAAATACTGGTTATAACACCATCTATCCGAATAAATATTCTAGATGGTACGATGTATGTAAATAACGAGTGGGTGCTCTCTAGGTAGAGAACGATATGAAAACGTTACATTCAAATCGCTAACATGGCGTCGCGCTATATCATTGTGTTCAATCTTTTGTCATTCGCTTATTAAAGAAATCGATATGTGGTATTTAACATTATTCTTTAATGAATTGCGCAGCAACTAAACCATGTTGCATGAATTCTTAAAAAAAACCGAACCCGATAAACGAAAATATATTTTATATATAATCAAAAGTATTGTATTACATGATAAAATAAGAAAATGATAGCTTAAAATTGGCTAAGAGGAAGTAAAACTCATCTAGGAAGGTTCCTTATATCACCAATCAAAGAAATCCTATATCTCTTGAACTACTACTTGGATTTTGTTCAAAACAATTTTCATTTCAAGTTTTTATTGAATTTTATATTTTCAATTTTTTTCATTGTTTCCTAACAGTACTTGAAAAGATAGAGGGTGATGGAGACACACTATTTACCACTTCCCAAGCGAATATAGTCAAAAAATTTTTTTGGAAATCTGCTGCTCGATAGAGACTTTAGTAATCCGCGAATCAACATCAATCAAATTGTATTAGTCATATTGATGAAATCCGGAGACTGGCGTATATTTAAAATGTGTACCTAAGTAAATGTCGGTGTGTTTTAATTAGGGGTTGGTCTGTGTCTTTATCTTCATTAACACAATATTGTACTGCCGTAACCTTTTACCAAGGTCCTAATTACTCTTAAAATAGATTTATATGGCCTTTGAGCGTTTAAGAAACGGTTAGTATTTTAATCATAACGTGTGAGTTAAGTGTGGCAGCCCTGCCAGGATTTGCTTTGTCAGCAATCTTACTTAATATATTTAAAAAGAATGTTATGAAATACAATCAACTGTCGTAGTTAATCTGTAGTCGTAGCGTTTCAGAATAATATAAATAATGCGTTTTTAATTAAGACCATTATCGCATCTGTAACATAATAAACTGCGACTCTGATGAAATAATTAAATAAATTTTTCCTTTTTATAATGAAATCTTTACCGAGTACTTAACTAGTGCAGTCGGTGTAGGAATCCCCGAGTTGTTTGTTTATAAGACTGTGAAGAATCAACGTACGTTTCAATGTTTACGAATTTTATGAGAATCGAACAAATGAATTAATTAAATACACGGGAATACTGAAGAACAGATTTACAGCATCAGGTAATAATCCGGAGCACGAGAGCAACGACTGGGCTGTGAGTAATCAAATTCTTATTCACTTTTCTTTCATTGATTTTCCTTTTGCCTTCTATACGTATTATTTTATTGTTTTTATATCACCACTATCATTATATTTCCTTAATTTCCTTACCTTATTGTGAATAAGTCTCAGTTTCGATCTATAGCCAGTCCATGCAAAGTGATAGATACCAAGAAGTTCCTTTACAATGAGGTGTGGAGACTCCCTACAGAGAAACTTGCATAAAACAAATAGTGCTCATTAAAAATAATTATACAAGCTGCCAGATAAATGAAATAAAAATGGAAAATGCCCGAACCTAGAGAATCAGCAACAACCAATGACTTTTATTCAGTATTAATGAAACCATTATAACAGAGAACTGGAAAGAACAAATAATCAAGACCAAATTACATGGAACTTCTATTTTTACTTCTGATCCAGAATGCCAAACAGAAATTGGCGACATATACGTCAGTCAGACGATTATTATATCAACGGACAACCAGCCAGAGATTAATATCCCATTGCCAGAAGTACATTTGGAAACACCGAGTACTAACGCTACATGGTTAGGCCTTCGTGGTATAGACACCGATAGTGTAAAACAATTAGTAAACGGTTTAAAAATACGATTAAGTAAAAAGGAAGTATTGACAGAAATAGTTTAGTGATATGGACAATGATTTTGTGTTATAACTATTGTAATAGTGATTTTAATTTTTCTTATAACTTCTATAATTATTCGAACAAAATATTTTCTAAGTCTGCAAATTTAAAAAAATCCGAAGTCACATCGGTCACCTTCGGATAATTTTCCTCTTGGGGAGAAAGGAAATAATTCTCGGAACAGATTTCACAATGAATTCGGTTTTGATTTAAAAAAACCTTGAAGACAGAGTGAACTACCTCTATATAATAAAGTAGTATTACGCTGCATAGCAGGCGAATTTGGCCAGCATATCTGGGAGGGTTACCTCTTACTCACATGATACCATAGGTACACTGTATTACACCCGTAGGACACAGGTCCTATAGGTGCGGCCGGTGTGTGTGAGGTAGTGCCACGCTGCATTACAGCGGAATTGCGCCGGTACGACCGGGGATGTACATCTCGCTCACTTGATACCGCCGTAAAGTTACATCTACGGTGTCGCGTTTTGTGCGGTTTAGAATAGCCGGTGGCCCAGGAGGGGGGGGGACACAGTCAAATATTTGATAACGGAGTCCCTAGTCCCTAGATAGAAGCTGATTTGACAGATATTTCTGAATTTTAGTAAATGTCCTCCTGGCAATTACAATATTATTATTCAGGAAGGAAAAGTGATTAATTCATACTGATGTTCAGCATAAAGTGTCTGCTATGTTTTACTTTCATGCAATACATGAAGCAACGTAAATCAGGCACCTCCTAGTACTTCTAGAAATATCTGTTATTATAAATGAGTAAACAACTTACTGAGTAAACTATCTCTGTATAATAAAATAGAATAAATATAAAACACCTTACAAAATTTTAATGAATAATTGACCATTTTTTTACATAAGTAAAGTAGGCATTAAAATAAGATAGTTAATGTATTGATGTCTTAAGCTTAATCGAATGTTACTCATTACAATAAAACTACTTTCATGGATCTTAACGCGGTTCATTTAATTATTTAATACACAAGACTGGTGCTCGACTACGTCTTATGGTGAGCCAAGTTGATTCACCAACTTTTAAGCTAGCACAACATGTGGCGAAAGTCATCTCACCAATTAATGGACTCACTACAGCATTTACAAGGGATTCACAACACTTTGTCGACGAGATAGAACAACTAAATTTCTATGACAATTAAATTATGGTCAGTTTTGATGAACAGTCCCCTAACATGCTTACCAAGGGAGGAGTGTATATTATTAGTAACAAGATATCTAAAATATAATAACCTACCACAGGAATATGCGGAGCTATTAAACAATGCCTCACGTCTGGCTACATGATGTGGAATCATTAATTCCGTAAGCAAATACACGGAGTAGCGATGGGTTCGCCGGTATCTCCTGCAGTCGCAGATATCATTATGGAGGACTGGAGGATTAATAGTAATAATTAGTATGTTGATGAGACTTTCACAATTTTACCTAAGGATAAAATAACCACATTCCTTAACTATCTAAGTAGTATAAACTCCAAAATTTAAATTAAACAATAGAGTTAGAGGCAAATAATTCTTTAGCTCTGTTAGATGTTTTGATCATCCGTTATCCCAACAACGCCTTCAGTCCTACGCTATATCGGAGGCATACCCATACTGATAGGTATCTAAACGGCAATTCTCGTCATCATCCAGTACAGTTGTCTGCCGTGGGTAAATCTTTGTTTCAGAGAGCACGAGGCATCTGTGACAAACAACACCTGGACACCGAGCTTCAAAATGTCAAGCAAGTTCTGCGAGGCAACAAGCTTCGGGTTCGCCGTCTGCGCCACAGACGCCGAGTGAAGCTAGTCACCGTAGTGCGCTTACCTGCAATATTACCATATTTGAAAGGGGTCAGTGACAAAATTGGCTATATTCTCAAGTGAGCTTCAATAAAAAGTTATTTAAAGCTGCCAAAGAAGTTTAGTCAGTTGTTACCATCAGTGAAATGCAATATCCCTCTACAAGACACAGGAGAGTGTAAGATCGATTGTGACTGTTGACTCTCTTATATAGAGCAAAAAAACTCGCGCTAAGGAACATATATCTAATATGAAACACTGAAATAAAAAAACACCACCACAAAATCTGCGATTTGTGAGCATGCTGAAGTTGGTCCCTGCCATTACATTACATTTAATGAAGCGCAAATCCTCACTGGGGAACACCGATTCTTTCCAAGGATCATCCGTGAGGCTAGTTAGAAGCACGCTCCATCTTGATGTAGCCAATCTTATCAGTGACCCCCTTCATGTAGCACAAGCGATATTCGCTCTGCTGTTACCGGTTTCACTCTATTTTTGAGATATAGACGTGGAAATCAAAGCTTATTATGATTCAGTAAATTCGGCATGCCAAACAAGTACTTCGTAAGACGATTGAAATTAGAAAGCATCCAAATTTTAATAGAGAGGATGGTTGGGTTTTACCACCTTAAAAATTAAGGTGTTAAATTAAGGTGTTAAATATAATTAAGTCAAAAAAAAATATGTCTCATCCCATCTGCAAGACACAATAAGCTCGTTTTATATGAATCGGAATAATAAATTGTTAATGATTCTGCTGCATATAAATACTCAACCAGGCGACTAAAATCTTCAGTCTTCTCCGTGACCATGACAGCTGAAAGGTTATGGAAACGTCGGGATATAATAAAACTTGAGGGATCAGGATAGAATTTCCATTCAGTGACGAAATTTCTGCTTCCGGGAAGCAGTACTAATATTATTTTATTTCCAGCTC
>JAFELO010000989.1:317612-333566 GCA_017140195.1 Eumaeus atala
ATTCCACATGAAAATCTAACTAACACGATATAATCCAATAAGTAGACACAACAATGAATAACATTCGCGTATATATACAAATAAAAAAACCGAAGAAGAGTTTTTATGAAAACCTTAGAATTACCTGTCTCAATACATACAGAAGCTATATAATGAGCCAGCCGCAATATTGTAAAATTAATAGATGCAATGAGACTACTATGTACTAACGAAAAAGTAAAAATTAAGATGTTATCTTTTCTGCTCTAAAACGTAATAATCGAATCGAACGAAATCGTCCTCATTAATCTTTATCCGTCCACTGCCGGGAGTAGTCCTCTTTCAGTGAACAACAATACGATTAACGCGATCTCAGTATGCTCGATATATAACGATCTCAGTATGCTCGCATACATTCCAGCTTTAGTTGTAATTTCCACATAAAAATCACATACACAAAAGAATATCTATCTGGTTATGAAATTTTTATGGAAAAATATCGCAATTTCTTTTTCAATTTATCTAACAGGAGAGTTCAGAAGACCGTCTAATCTAACGACATGCTTCGGTATCGTAAAAGCGTTTATATTTGATCCTCTGTTTGATGTTTTTACGATTGCATGTATATAATTATCATTATTGAATCATATTGTTAACTTACTTATTTATGTTTCAATACCATATTATTGAATTATTTCTAGCTACATTATTGATTTTATTTCTTTAAAAAAAATTATTTGAGCTATAAAATGAAATAAAGTGTATTTTTATAATAAAGTGTATAGTTATACGAGTATTGTGTTGAGTAGGCATCTTCGAGTAAAGTTTGAGGAAATGTTTAAAAAATTCAAGGTTAATCTTCCACCTGACCATAAGCCGTTTATTATGCCTATTATGTGTTAAAGTGTTTTTACAAAATTTCATTCGAAAGATTATTAATTTCTATATCATTTTTCAATTTGAAGAAGAAACTTAACCATCAAATTGTTTTGATATTTAGTTGTAAAGCATTTGCTATTAGTAATTCCTTTAACAAAAATAAGCACTTAACATAGCTTTAGCTTGACTTCCGAATATGTGTTCACAAAATTTTAGTAAACAGCAAATTGTAAGGGAAACGTTAATACCAAAATCAAATATTGGTTAGTACTGTATGTGCCGATTCGTTTAATATACAAATATGTGAACTATTGCAAAATGCGAGACCCCACAGAGCAACTCAATAAGTTTCATACCATGAGGAGGAAGTGACTTGTTTCTTCCACTGTGAAAATGCAAGACGTCAAACGGAGTTGTAAATGTGATATTTATAATCTAGTATTGATATTTACCTTAATTACAACGTCTCGGGGACCAGTGGGACGAGTAGTATTTGACTAATATAAGAAGAATATTAAAATCAGTATCATATCATCAGTACGGAGTTGTGTGAGATGTAAAACATGATTATCTTGGTGCATAATTCACTTAGGCAGTGAGTTTCCTTTTCGAATCGAAAATTATGTTCAGCGCCGAGCTAACGTGTTCTACTTATTAATTTGAAACTAGAGATATAATGCTGAAATGAATTTAAATGATAGATGCTGAATTCCATTATCATTTCAATTCATTAATGTTAGTATATAATATGTAAAGACAATCTGGTCCATGTTATACACAGACGAAGCCAGGGTGTATCGATGATACCACCGATACACAAAATGATTGTAACATTTTCGACTTTTTATTGTTCACGATACTTTTAATATACTCATTATTAGGTCAAATTTATCATGGGGCTTGAATGACAATAGCTTACGTTGATGATCCTTCCAATTTCCTAACAATACAAAAATATTCGTGTCCCTATTGATAAAATATGATCAACAAAAAAGGTCATTATTTACTAACGTTTATGTTCCCTGCTACCGGTGAACCAGTATTTTTGAGTTACATCGTCGTCCAAATCATCATTCCACAGTGATCGAATACAAATTTATTGATAATAGAAACACTTGAATATAATAATAACTCCTAGCATGACTTTAATTTATGTTAACAAGGTAACTATAAATGTGGCATTATTTTATTTTTGAAATACTTTACTATAAATGTGGCATAAATCTATCAGAATATTAAAGAATTAATTTTCTAATAGATTTAAGACATTTTACTCACCCATAGGCTGGCATACTTGGTACATCAGGACATCTGGCATCTCAGTCCACCCGTGATCATGGTTGCTGTAAAGCTTCTGAAACGTCGGGCTACATAAATAATTTAATAAACCGCGATAAAATCCGTAAAAGTAGTTTTATTGTAAAAAGCAAACTGTAATTTATTTCGTACCTTTAGATGAAATTATTCGTGTAAAATTAAATATGACTTAATGAACCCCAACTTTTAACTACATTGTGGGTTTGACAGTTTGATAAATGTATAATGCAGTAATATTTAATTCAGTTAATAATTAACCTTATATTTCATTATTGAAACATCGATTCTGTTTATTGCTGCACACGGAACGTATACTTTGTATTATTACTTATGCACCTTCTTACATATAATCAAGAAAACAGAAAGTTTTGTTTCTTTTCTAACTATATTTATATACTGATATATACTAATATTATAAAATTTCTTACATTTGGTTGTATGTTTGTTTATTTGCATTTAACAGGCTTTTAAGCTGGAGGAATGAGTTGAAAAAATATTTTACCATTACAACCCTAGATTATCAGCGATATGTTACATAGACGACCGGCTGCTTGGGTTCCGACGTCGTGGGTTCGTATTCCGCCTTGGTCATGGATTTTTATATGTGTATTATAGGTATTTCTATAATAAAAATCTTAAATGTATGATATTTCTTAAATCTAAAAAAATATTAAATATATTTCCGTTGTCTAGTACCTGTAACACAAGTCCTTACGGTACTTAGCACACAGCTGAGTAGTGTTGTAAGTCCATAGTCCACAGATATTATATATAACATTTTCTAAAACTTAGTATATCACTATGGGAACTCTTTAATGTGGTGAAAGTTGAAGGTGTGAAAAGTATCAAAGTAAATCTTTATAAAGCTACAGAAGTTATTGACAACTAGCTGCCGCTAAAGACGTTGTTCTGTTATAAATTGATTTTGCTGTCATGGTAACTTGTAATGTTTGCGAATCCAAAATTATTCCGGAACAGACTGCCAGTAGTTAAAACAAAACAAATACATATAATCTCACAAAATACATCTTTTAAAAACAATCCGTGCTACGATGGAAAAAGCTACTCGCAACAACTGTGATATATAAAAGCAAGGAGTCACTCGGTCAGTAACAACTCGCACAAATATGTTAGATGTGGGTACATTTAACATAATCACGTTATCAAGACGAATCCAACGCCATCTTACACGTTTAAATTTAGCAAGATGTTTAAATTATGCTAGAAAACATATGGATTTACATACATACATATGCTCGAAGAATGTAGCACCCCTTTTATTGCATTTGGATAAAAAATCACCGACCTTAAGAGCGAAACACAATTTATCATGATAATACGCGTTGAAACGTATATCGACTTGTCAGGCCTGTTTGAAACATGGCCGCTCCAACAGTGTCAGTTCCGTAACTACTTAAATCAGATCTATGTACGGCATTACTCCAGCCACCTGGCTCTATGAACCTTTATATCACCGTTATACGACAGTTGTTTCAGCCGAGTGGGATCCGAATGGCTCTCCCGTGAATATGCTGAGGGCAAAATTGTTATATTTTGAGCGGATATAAATTTGTTTCGGGATATATATTGTAGAGGAGTGTTTTAATTTAATAATAGTTTTAGAAGCTTACGATTATCATCTCAAGAGGATTATTGTATTATAGGCATGCTCGGCACATAACCCGCACAAGGTTAGTTTTCCCATTGCATTCACAATTCTAGATATCGCTATCCACAGTAGCTGTAGTACGCACATACACAAATAGAAACTGCATATTTTTTATGAAATACTAGAAAATTGCATGAAAATCCTGGCGGAAAATTAAAAAAAAATGGTCTAACAGACATATAGATATCTTTTGGAAATTTTGTTTTAAAATACCTATAGATAGTTCGGTTGCTCTTTTGCTTGCGATGTAAAGCTATGCAATGTAGTTTTTATACCTACAGATCGCTACTTCATTTACATTGAATTATTTGTTGATTTTGTTTTGATTAAAATGTCATTGTCTATCTTTCTTTATTTTTTATACAAAATTTTACCTTAACTGTTGCTTCTTTTGTGCTTTTACGTGAATATCTATACTAATGACACAAAGCTAAGGAGTTTTTTTTAAACGCGCCGCTAATCTCAGGAACCACAGGCCCGTATTGAGAAGTCCATTTTATGTTGAATAGTCCATTTATCGAGGTAGGATATATGCTATATAACCTGAAGTTACGACTAATATAACCGGAGGTACGTGGTTGTAATCACGGAGTGATGCTAGTCACTTATAACTTACGTGTTTCGCGGTTATTTGTTTTTGAGTTCATTTGTCGGATATATATTGTCCAATCCGTGATGTTATGATGTCACTACTTTAATTCAAATGCTTGGTATAGTATTTACATTGTTGTAAGCATTGCACGTACTTTTACAGGAAATCTACTATCGAATGTATTAAGAGTTTCCATTCAATTTTTTTTTTTCATTCTTCAAATAGACAAACAATTAATTTAACTAAATACTACTATCTCTACATCACTATTCTGTATTCTTATAACATAAATACTTTTAAGCTATTTTCATTACTTAATTAAGCATAACATTTGACGAAACGAAACTTACAAAAGAATGAAATATAATTTTGTGTGGTGCCCAGACCAGGTCAAAAACGAAATTAGTTCATTCTTTAACATATTTCATGAATATTGTGATATTTAATATACAAATGAAAAGGATTTATAAGGTAAAGAAAATATTATACCAACTGGAATGTGATAAGTGAAATTGCATTTCGATCATAATGCATAACTTTCAATTCCAGGGGAAGGCTAAAATGTACTTGAAAGAACTATTGATTCAGTTTTACTTACTTATATATTATTTTAAGACACCTTCATTTGGTACGTAATTTATTGACTTTCATTATTTTAATTGACTGATTAGTTTAAATAAAAATTCAAAAACTTTATTATTTACTGAAATTATTCGCTGTCCACATCTTTTCCTATGCAATTTTAAAATTTCTGGGATATGGATAACATTCGAAACCCTTTAGAAAACCAACAGTTTAGCAAGACTTCAACCACGTGGACAACAGAGAATTCTACGAGCAAACGTAAATATTTGTGTAGCCTGTGTTTCTTTTTATTATAGGGCGGCAAACGAGCTGGGAGCTGGAGCCTTTTGATAAGTAATAACTCGTTTTAACACCCGTAAATATCAACATAATAGCTATGCAAGTACTTGGTACTCCTTCCCTCCTCACCTCCAATGGCCATAAGATGTTATTCTAGTAAATAAGGTACAATATTGGCATGTTACATCCCTTCAGTAGTTTTGGTATATATATAGTTAACAAACATCTGGATGCCTGTTTATGATACTAGTAAGATTTGCTGCTGGATTCTAAAAGAAATCCGTGGAGAAATATAATTTCTTAAATTTTCATGAATATTTATAATTATTTTCCAAAAATTGCTGAAATTTTGACAGGAAAAAGTTAAACAAAATATCTTTTAATACTCGTTTTCTAATTTGTCGTCATGTATCTCGAACACGTGACGCGTTCTTAAGGTATAATACTACTAGGGGTTCCAGAAAACACATGATCTCCAATGATCCCTCCCCTGGTTTTCTGGCGAGTCATATAGAGTTGAAACTTACGTTAAAGATTCAATTTAGGACTTTACATAAAGGTACCTCCTGAAAATATTAACCCCACAGGTTCTTTGACCATGTCTTACAGGACTTGTGTTAAAATATATTTACAGGAAAGAAGGGAAGGGTATCCAAATTTAACAGATATCTTTATCTTATCACTTTATTTTTCAGATGTTTCTTTTTTTTTACTTGATTGATCTGTATTAGAACAGTACTTTATTAGTAGTTATATGTACGCAGAGTCGTCAAAGGGCGCTGAATGGATACATAAGTCCAAAACTGTTAAAAGATTAGAATCAATGAGAACTCACAGAACAATTTTAGTGTCAAAATAGGGGGCAAACGAGAACGTAGCTACTGACTATCCCATACACCCATAGACATCTGTAAGACTGGGCGTCTTACAGACGTGTTGCCGGCCCTTAAGGAATGGGTATGCTTTTTTCTTGAAGAACTCTAACTCGTATCGGATCGGAAATACCGAGAGAGGCGGCTGGTTCCACAGTACAGTTTCGCGCGGTAAGAAGTGTCGTTTAAACCGCACTGTTGTGGACATCATGGTGATGGGCGTGGAACTTAGAATTCTGTCGCGATGCTCGAAGATGGAATTCTGCTGCTGGTATTTATGAGAAGACAAGGTATGCAACAAAATGAAAACAAAAATTAATTTAATCTGCAATTAGATTTAATCATTTCAATCTACTTGCAGATTGACGCAGTTATGAACTAAATTCACTCTAATGTAAGATTTTTTTTTATTTTCTTTATAATTCACTTTTATTTTAGCATCAATGAGCAGAACACATAAAAATAATTAGCTTTACCTAGATGAATAGACATATAATATAGAATTTAATTAAAAATATGAAAGAATAACAACAACATTTTATATTTAATACCCTCATCTTCAATCGAATAAAGTACGGAAAACTGCCTGCAATTATGTAAGTACTTTTATATCAGAAATTTAGGCACTTGATTTCCCAACATGGTTCAAGCATTGTAGAGGGTGTGAGGATCTGGAGCCTGGGATGACATCATGTAACTGTTGTGCCTTCTTAGTATCTCATGAGGAAAGATGATTATTATTAGTTTAATGTTTCCTCTTCATCATAGTATATATGTGTTAGGACTAAAAGTTAACGTGAACAATGAAGTAGTTGATTTCAACGTGTCCTAAATATTTTTTTATACTGTCTCAGACATTCTTTAAAAAATCCAAAATGCCCAGTTAGCGTCACAAAATCGTCCGTGTAAAGACTAGCGGTCCGCCCAGACTGCGCACGGATATTTCACAAAGTATGGCCAAAAGAATAAATTTAAATTTTGCTATTATTTTGCTATTTTGCAACATTATTCAACATTGGACGGCCACAGGCTGATTTCCTCCATGAATCAAACACTACACATATGGTAACAATTTTGTTGTGGTTCTCTATAAAATAGTTTCTATAGCCATATATTATTTAGCTTAAGAAAATTACACCTTTGGTTACATTTCGAAGCTTTCATTATGATCAATAACGTTTTAGAAAATGTTTTATAGCCTATGTTAATGTAGGATTCTAATAATATAAGATTTTTCAAATCGTCCAGCAGTTTCGGAGCATACCCAATGCAAACAAATAAATAAACAAGTATTTCCCGTTTATAATATTAGTATAGACGTAACAATATTATATATAATTTGATATGGTGTACCTCTTTGGGACAAACACGACTACACATATTTATTTAATAGTTACACGAACCTTAAAGACATCAAAATTGTACAGCATGATATTAGATCTCCATATGAACTTCCTATGCATTTGTTTGAGATATCAATTAAAGACATGTGTCTTATCAATATACCTACTGTTAAATCTAAAAAAATAACAGAATGTCACTGGAATTTAAAACACTTAGCGAAAAATTTGTTGCTACTAGGTATAGTAATTACGTCCACATTTATATAGACGGTTCAAAATCTTTAGGTTATGGGGGATGCGCATTTTATCATTCTGTGTCTAAATAAAATCTCAATTTCGTATAGATAATGATAACTTTCCGATTATGAGCATTGAACTATTAGTCATTCTTGAAGCACTTGTTTATTTTATTGTGACTGACTCTAAAAGCGGCTTGCTTCACTTGATTTCATGTGTTGGACTGAGGCTTTCGTCATTACTCAGTGTATTTACGAATTAATTCATAATGGGGTACACCTTTGTCTACGATAGGTACCATCACATGTTGGTATTGTTGGTAATGATGTGGTTGATACCTTGGCAGGCGCAGCATAAACCGAGGGTACCTTGATCAGTATAATCTCTTGCTTTAATGATTTTGTGTATTATTTTTTTTTTATGAGGAATGGGATAAATACTTCCAACAAATTTCAAAGAACTCTGGTATTTGGTATAACGTGAATACTTATATCATCTTTTGATTGAATGTGATAGAGACGAATTCCGCCGACAAGATTTTATGATGGGCACTAAATGTAATAAAGCTGAACTTTTCTTTTTTATACAAAATATTTTTAGTTCTAATTTTAAATTAGAATACAGTGAGAGATTCTTAAGTTTTGTTATCCATTCGTTATATATAAGGGATTCAGAGTTAAATTTATAATTATTTTTTTCAATAAAAGTAAGGCTGACTCAATCTTATGATATATAAACCTTTAAGTAAAGATTTAAAAATTATTAGTAGAGACATGCACAGTGTCAATTATACACTTTAAGAGAATAACTTAAAATCATGCGCGTAAGGTATGCTTTGGAATTACAGTTCAGTATGAAATCGTGTACTTTTTATCTTTAGAATTCAATGAACACATGTCGAAAGTTTGGGGCAATTTGAAATGCTTTAAAATAGATTAGCTTTACTGTTACCGGGTGGGCACACACTTGTAATTTTTATGCACCAAACTGTTATCAGTCTCATAAATTTTCATTCCAAATTGTGTGTTATCGTGATAAAGTTTTAGCATTCACATTACTACAAGCTTATATTCTGTAGCATAAAAATGTAATCACTATTTAATACAAATATAGTGGTGTTTGTGTAGTAGTTTACAGGTGTGCCCGTTTCAATCTCGTAATGGTTTCACGGTCTTTGCCCTTTCTGTTTATTTTTATAGCTACACAAAATTTTTATTCACAGTAGTAATATTAAAATAAAAATTGTAATGTAAATTTTCTTTTCTTTTACAATTGTTGTAGTGTTTTATGTTTTATGCAGAATTCTCGGATTAATATTTCTATTTTTATGTTTAAATTACTTTTTATATTTAACAAGTGGTTCAATTACTTAATTGCAGCTAAGTGTCATCTCGAAAAATAAAATCTGTAAAGCTTAGATTATATAAAGTTAGGACGATTGTTTTAAATTAATAAACAAGGCTGAACTATTGATTGGATAAGCATTAGTAACTGTCTTATAAAGATTCGGTGAAAATATAATCTGGGCTAGATTAGAGAATAAAATTATTAGCATTCTAGCGCAATATCGACATCCAATAAAACAAATATAATTATATTATTATTTAAATTGCATTTGTGGTGCGGTTTGATATAAAATAAATTATTTGATATAAGAAAATTATTGATAATAAAAGACGGTCGCAATAATGAGGTGAGGTAAGCATAGGTATGAAAAAAATGTCGTTATTTATAAATAAAACGCTCCGTTTGTTCGGGCATGTTGGAAGAATGGCAGGAGAAGTGATAACAAAACAGGGAGAAACCAGGGAAGACCAAGACTGACATACCATGATCAGTTTGTTTGGTACGAAGGAGGTGTCAAGAGACTTCGCAACCGGCGTATTTGTATAAAGAGAGCAATAAATGTGGAATAGTCAAGACAAGTATGTAACCATCGTGATATATGGCGCTACGGTGTCTGCTTATCTGTGGCGGACTGGCGTCACAACGTGTTGTTATTGTTTTTGATAAAAGACAATTTCCTTGCGACTTACATTTGTAATTTAATGTAGTATTTCTAGCTTAAGACAAAAACACAAGAAACATTTTGGTAAACTAAACTCGTACTCGTTTGTAAAAGTAGTAAAAAAATGTAAGTTTTTCCGAAATACCGAACGGTACTGTTGAATTTACATGAATGTGAACAGCAAAGCGCTGACTTGTATCTTTATTTTTCTTCGTTGTTATGTTGTTTGCGAGCACTTTATGGAGCGTGAACCGCGATAACCAAATGTCACTACATTATTACCACGCGTGTATATTAAGTTGGATGTTTATGATGAAGTCTTAAAAAAGACAGTGATAATCTGATATCCCTACGTTTTAAATCTTTTGCAAAAGAGGATGTCTTGCCGGTGTACATCTTGCACATATTATATTTAGCAGTTTTTAGATACGTTTACTTCTGGTTACACTGTGGTTATGGATTATACAAGGAACGAATCACTGCAAAACACTTGACAATACGAAGCAAACCAGTGACATGCTTGAAGTTCGTTAGCTGTCAGTCATAAATGCCACTGTCACTCAAATATCAAATAGGCAGACTAAATGTAAATCAATTATGTGTCTTCTATTGATGTCATGAATGCTTTGATTAACGATTGAATTATCATTTGCACCTTTGTCAGTACACACTCCCGTTTTATCTAAATTATTCATATGAATCGATTAGGTATAATTTCATCGAGTAATTCATTTATAGAGAAAACAATTTTTTATGATTTTACAATTATTTCATCTAGGCCTAGAAATCCCAGTCTCCTTTCTGATGCCCTCTGCCTGAACCCTGTAGTTCTTAGCTTAGTCACATATAGTCCAAATCGCTTCAGCAATTTGAAGAGCGGCTATTATCCAAAATGATGTAATGCATTTTTTATTCTTCATATTTCTACAATTGTTCTCTTTCGCAAGTAGTTTAAAAAGAATTAAACAAAATTATTAATAGCCCTAAGCTTCTCTATCGCTGTGATTACGTCCTCCGAGTAAAATGAAAATTAAAATTTGTTTCTCTAATTGTTATCACTTGCAGATGGTTTCTGATCTGAAATGTTCATTAATTAGTTGCCATTTTCAAAGAAAATAAACACTGCACATTAATCGAAAAATGTTCGTGTAATTTTTTTAGAATCATAGTAAAGAAACACGTCAGTTAAGCATTGAATAATTCTTTCAAGTGGCTGCAATGCCGAGCTTGCTTCTTAATCTATATATTCTGTTCGTGCCAACTATTTTGTATTAATATGAAGAAAAAAATATAAACGCTTTTTATTACTTTAGAGGCTTATGATAACTGATACCTGTTAAGTTTGAGTACAGTGCTCAAAATTATTTTAACTTTTAGGTGTGGACGTTAATTATTTTTAATACTAGTTAGGATGTGGGGTCTCTGAGGATATAATTTTCACATTAAAGTTCTTACTATAAACTTTTGATTATTTCTTAGCTACTAAAGAAGTTTACCACTGTAATAGTGAAAATAAAACAACTCCGTCTCGCGTGTCAAGCAATTTGCAATATTTTCCATATCGTCGTGACTGATCTGCACGTGCTTTTTGTCATCTGAAGATAATTTAATCATGTGATTCTTCATGCAGAGAGATAATGCGACATGTTGTGTCAAGTTCTTGGATTATTACTATTATAGTAATGTTCCGATTGGGCGGGAGCGGGCCTGGGAGCGAAGGAACGTAACAATTCATCTCAATTGCTCCATCTGGCGATACCTGTCACTGATAAAATAGAGAACAGTCAATAAATTTTTTATTCACATACCGTACGTTAGTTTTTAAACATCAGTTCAATTAAAAGTAATCCGTGTAACATTATATTGAACAAACTTCTAGCGTATATCCAGAATAAGATATCGATGCCATGAAGAATCATTGCTGAGGATCTGCCAGACGTGTTTTACGAGCGATGAAATTAAAGATGCAAAATCGTTTTTATACGAGTCAATGTCAAAAGTTGAAGGTTCCTTAAAATAAGGCCAAGGAGCAAAGGGACCTATATGAAAATACCTATATAATATATAAATTTATTCAAACTACCAAAGGGGATACAATTCCTTTGTTTTTGGCACAGTTGGAAAAGTTTTCGCTAATTTTATTTCATTGTCTGTGCTGTACAAATATTAAAAGACCTGCCAAAAGTACAAAATCAGTAAGAACATTTTACAATGTAATACGGTACTCAAGAGCAGTTAAGCGAACGCAACATTCTATAAAAAGCACATTTATCGACAATCGTAGATGGTAACGAAAATTTGAGGCTAGGTGCATAGTTGTACGATAGTGGACCTGTGGGTTTGTCTTGTGGGCATAACTAAATCTATAAACGAATCTTCGGACAACATTTAAGTAAATTCAAATTGAGTACGCAACTGGGAAGAAAATTGTAAGCCAGTAAGTCATAATAACGGAATCGCGATCACCCGGGAACAACGCCGGTTGTAACATTGAAATTTCTATGCGTGATAACGTGGCTGGTTTTAGGCGTCCCGGCGATAGCAGCGTACAAAACATTTAATAGCCACTGACAAAAGAGCGATTTATCAGCAGCTTCGGACATGCTACACAAGTTGTTGTTTGTCATTTGTCTTGGAAAACGACATGACACGCCTCGCCTCGTACAACGCCTTCCGAACAATCGACCATTTGGCGAAGACAGACTTGGAATTACAGGGTCACAAACGGGCCATATACGATGGTATAGCCCTGACCTTGCTCCTAGCGATCTTGATTCATTCCGGAAAGTAAATAATAAACTTTGAGGATAATATTTATTCGGCGTCCATCTCTGAGGAAGCAGTGGAGGCGTTTCGAAAGGCCGTCAACAGAAACAGATAGAGGGTTAATTTTTTCTGCGTAGAAGTGATAAAAAAAATTATATTTCGTAAGGCCGCATATTTTAATAAAAGCCTTTAATCCCGTATGCTGGATAAGAAGTACGTACTTCTAAAATATGTTATGTGAGCAATCGGCTCATGTTTGACTGACATCATCTTTCTTCGTTAAGTATTATCAACGAACAAGTTGGTAATAATACTAGTCCTAATGTATTTTAAAAAGGTAAACGTTATTCGTAATACCTATATACGTACGCACTATCTTTTGTCTTTATGAGCCAGTTCCATGACGATAAATATTTGTTATATATTTACAATAATTTCCTGTTACGTAAACGTAAATACACATTTGCCCAGGTATACAGAAGATCAGCAAACCATCCAAAGATCTTAGGTTTTATAAAGCAGTCATGAATGAACCGGTAACTAGTATAAAATCAAGGTTATTACCGTCGTAATTAATATACCACTGAGATTGAACGACATGCTTACTAATGTTTTTTTAGACTAAACTTTTCCAGGGCGACACGACGTCATAACCGTCTGAACCGACTTCAAAATGAACAAATGTATAGGGCTGTAAGTTTATGTAACAGTAACCAGTATTACGGATTTATTCGATTCACATAACCTTGACTAGGTATTGTATAAAAGATATGTGCGAATTACAAAGTCGGGTAAAGTCCATCTCGCAGCTGGATACAAAAATATAAAGATAAAAATTTACTTTAAATGAAAACGAACTAATTATACAAATAATAAACTGACTAGACTTTTGTATAAAAACGTCAGTGGTGTTGTAAAATCAGACTAATTTAAAAAAAATAGAATGTTGCCAAAAGAAAAAGTTTACATCAAGCGACTAAGCGTGTCAGACGGCCCATTAGCCTCATAGCCGAGCAGTGAATCGGCTAAAGGAGATTAGGCTATGCACAGTCAGCGCTTTCTATACTGTTATTACTTGGCAATGGAGGCTTTTATATTGAGTAGGAATATCTGTGATAGCTATTACAAAATATTACTGGTGAATTATTGGGAAATGTTTTACCTCATTGTTCGTAATATTTGCTTACTTTAATACGGCACCTAAATACAATATTTTACAAGGTGGAGTGCTGATGAGAGAAGTGAATGGTTTGGTGAGAGTCTACGGTAGCCGTAGAGAAAGCGTGATATTTAAAAATCGATAGTAGATACAGCATTCGGTGTGCAACAAATCGTTCGATGCTAAAGTTTGTATGTTATAATATAGATGCTTATATTTAATGCTTTTTGTCTTAATAAGGTTCAGTCGATTTTTGTGAAAGTTGTAACAGATGTTTCGAGACATCCAATAGTCTTTTCTTCTTTGTAAAGGATAACCAGTTTGTAACATCATACGAGTATTTATATAGGCTTGTTAGTAAGTGAATTCTGTCATATTTAAAATTTCAATGGTTGAAACTGTATAGACTCTATATTGCCACGATCTTAACAATGTAATGAATCAATATGTTAATTCAAATTACTGTTCATTTTTTTTGTATATCATTTTCAAGACGTCCACATCAACCCTCCTCCCTCACTCCCCCTTTCCGTCCACACATATCCATCACTTAACGTCGCTGTGTGTTTCTGTACCGGGTAATGAGTGTGAGTTATACTCCGAATGCACAGTTGGTCGCAAGAGCTATTATAATGTACACTAATATTTGCTTTTATATTTTTTATATCAGTTAAGTACATATTTATAACGATATTCCCATATATACAGTACTTTTTCAGTTTAATATAGCATGACAACAAGATAATCCATAAATCCGAAATACCAGTCTCTCTTTTTCAAATCTTTGGTGCAGATGGAGTTAAAAGGGTCTAGACGAAGGTATCTGTTCCACACGCAATACAATAATAAGTGACATACATGCTCTATCATGCCATATACTTTCCATATTCATATGAAGCTTCAAGTATCAGTTATGTGCTATTGTCTTGTCATAATGAATCGGTAATATCCCCGATTTATACCAATCCACATATCGTTTCCATTTTCTGTAGTTGTTCGTTGTATATAAGGGCGTCGACGCGCCACCAGGTAATTCTAATGCACAAACTTAATACAAATATAATGAGTCGAACAACTACCAAATTATGAAAGTGTATTTTTATATTCAATATTTTATTATCAAGAAAGAATGTTTAAAACTTTTGTGCACTCAAGACAAATCTGACAAGTTCACGACAGCCCATGATTGTTATATTTATCAGTACTTGTCACTTACTTACTACATCAAAAACTTTTATTGTTATGAAGACGTAGTTCTTGTCAATTCAATTCAAATAACCTGAAAGACGATGATGTAGCGACTTTTTATAACAAAGTTCTTATAGCTCTCTTCCGCCTCCATCGTTAGGAGAGCTCCATGTAATGGCAATTATGGACAGCACAATATGTCAATTCTATCGGCAACTGGATCCATTTTAACTTGTAAGATTTGATTACAGATAGACAAACGACGGGACAGGTGAAACTGAATAAAACTTTGTAAAAAAATATTATCATCATCATTTTGAGCCCTTATCGGTCCACTTCTGGATATAGGCCTCTTTCAATGAACGCCAAGACGACCGATCTCCTGCTACTCGCATCCATTCCGGACCGGCTATTGCACAGAGATCATCTTCCCACGTGGTCAATGGTCGACCAACACTTCTCTTTCCTAAACGAGGCATCCACTCAAGAACCTTACTGGCCCATCTGCCACCTGTTCTTCTGAGTGTGTGACCAGCCCATTGCCACTTCAGCAAGCTTACTCGTCGTGTGATATCGGATACCTTAGCTCTCTACCTTATGACCAGTTTACAAATTCTGTCGGATAGATTAACACCCAATATAGCACGTGAAATAGCCCGTTGAGCTACCGCAAACTTGCAGACTAGTCCTAAATTAAGAGGCCATGTTTCGGTACCGTAGCCATCGCGAGGATAACGCATTGGTTGAAGTCTTTTGTCTTCAAGCTCTGCGGTATAGACGTGAGAATGTGACGAAGCTTTCGGAATGCTGCCCAACCCAACTGAATCCTTATATCGGCTTCCTTCTCTAAGTTATGTCTACCTAATTGCAATAGTTACCCAAGGTAGATGTGTTCGTCTACAACTCCGAGAATAGCATCATTGGCGTTGACCGCCCTAGCGAGAAGGCGTTCTTTGAACATGATCTTTGTTTTATCAAAATTCATCCTGAGGCTAATACGTCGGGAGGATTAATTTAGACTGTGCAACATCTACTAAAAATTCTCCAAAAAATATGTCTGTTAATTATTATATAAATTTCA
>JAFELO010000989.1:343650-380289 GCA_017140195.1 Eumaeus atala
TATATATATATATATATATATATAGCAGTGATATATATTGTTTCTTAAATAGATATTCTTAAATAGTGTTTGTATAGGCGCGTGTTTCTATAATTTGAAAATATAAATATTGCCCAGTAATTAAACAGCAATATATTACTAACCAAGAACGTCTTAGATGTAAAGAAGAGAATGATGAGGAAGATAGATTATGCATGTCATTTGAATTTAAATTATAGGGTTTAATTGGCAAAATTTTAGTTAGTGCATATCTCTTATATTGTTCAAACGTTCTAAAGTTACTGGTACATGGGTAATATTATGTTTACTTACATTATTCCTTATATTTAGAAATTTCATGGACTGTCCACTGTGGTCTGAATACATTTCCTTAATTATGTTTTCACTAACTTGAATTACATTTGTCAAATTGGCGTCGTATTGACAGTTATGTCGTATTAGTAGTGACAACCTGAAGCACTAGTTCATGTAACCCTAGTGGGCTCCATAAACTTTATTATTATGATTGTGTGCCTTAAACAACAGATTCCATAACTTAACACTAAATAAACTCCGTCCTAAAATATTTATTTTGAATAATATTGCAACTATTTAAAATTTACTCAACTTCCAACTCTTTCCCTCTTAGGCACTGACTATTCTGATGCACCAAGTTGATATAGTTAGCACTATTTTTACACTTTGAATTTATGTACTTATTATAATTTATAGATTTTAATAATAAGGGGCTAGAGGATACCTCTACTTTCTTACTACTAAGTCTAAATCTAAATTGTTGATATGTGGAACATATTCCCACTCGTTATTATTAATAACTTGTCCAATAGGGACTGGTTATTTAGCCAAATTTTGGCTGTAATATCAAAATAATGTGTTAGCGAAAAAGCTATCTGTCGTTTATAAAAATGGGACAGATGAAATCTATCTTTATTTCAATTATAACAAGTACTAACACGTGCAACAAATGGAATTTCTTATTATATGAATATAGTTTAGATCACCACCGTAAATTATGCTATCAGTATTTTTACATGACTGTTTCAGAAGGCGGATAATGAATTTAGGGCGTATTCAGATTTATATTTTCCTTGCTACAGCCTGAAAGGATTTTAACATATAAAGTAATCATATTATCATATTAATTTTTATTTATTTTTGATTGCAAAGAATGATATTAAAATACTATAGAATCTAGTAGATCATCCTTTCCTAAAGTAAAAAAATACAATTTTGGAAATTGTAAATGTTTTTTGAGAACAAGACAAATGAGACAAATATACTTCCATGCATTCATGGGCACTGACCGTAATTAATTGAAAGTTATGTCAGTTTATACATAATATAACTTTATACTATCACTGACAATTTTGAGGACTTTTTTTATCTGAGAACAGAGTTACAAAATATTCAGTATAAGGGAGGTTATGTCGCTACGTACGGCAACAGCTAATTTTTATATGAGTAAGTAGTATCGATCGAAAAAAAATTTATGCCATCCTGTAACCTCCTCCGAATAATGCTAATCCTGTAATAGGACAGCGTTTGGTTTGTAAACTTATGACCAATGGCGAAAGGGCCACGTCACGCCTGATTAATTCGGAAGAGAGTGGTGCTGTTGCAGCGCTGGTTTGTATTTTACTTGGAAGTATCTTCAATAACTTTATGTTACTTCAGTAGGCACGCGTAACTACTAACTAGTGGAAAGGTTTATATAATATGCTATTCAGAATTTAATATTGATATTATAGTAACAGCTTCATGTTTCTGCTTTGGGCCGGCACGGCCAGGGAGGTACCTCGCTTTATAGTTATTCTTTCGTGTTTCGTGCGGTTTGTGAGCAGCCGGTGCCCCCTTGAAGACAAAAAAGAAAGGTGGGGAACGCATTCGCATGACAAGAAATAACGCTAGCCGCAAATTTGAAAATATAAATAAATAAATTAATTAATTAATATATGTGTTTATATAATAATAATTAATTTATCTATTTATTTATATTTTCAAAATATATAAACACGCGCCTACACGAACCTACATCTATTCTATTTACAGAAACAATATATATCACTGCTCCAGAATAACAATAACAATTAAAATAACATATATGTGAATTAATATTTTTTTAATTATATAATATATATATAAATAGTGTATAGAAATAATGATAATACATGAGTCTACTGTAATATTGAAAAGTTTCCCTTAGTAGCTGCGGTGTACAATTTCGATTCGTTTGTAAGAATCCCGTGACGTGGCGTAGTGTTGCGTGGATTGAACAAAGGAAATTACGCCACTATGGAATGGCTGTGAACCCCTTTACTTCATATTTAAATAATATAACTCGGGTTGAAGTTAGGTTAGCAAAGTAAACGTAAGTAATATAGAACTGGGGGTCCCACTAGGGTCTATTTTAGGGCCCTTCTCCTTTGTATTTTATTAGTTGCGTTGCCATTCATCATAAAATATAAACAAAGTGTAGCAATATTTGCTCATGATACGTCCTTTATTTTTAGACACAAGATACAGCATACTGATTATGATAAGGTGAATAGAGCTCTACGTGAGGTGGTAAGTTGGTTTAGCGCTACTAATTTAATCATCATCATCATTATCAGCCCTTATTGGTCCGATGCTGTACATAGGCATATTTCAATGAACGCAAAAACGACTTATCTCTTCCTACTCCCATCTATCCCAGACAGGCTACTAAACGTGCACGGAGATCGTCTTCCCACCTGTTAAATGGTCAACCAACTCCTCTTGCTCTTAAATGCAGCATCCACTTACTGGCCCGTCTGCCATCTGTTCTCCTGAGTGTGTGACCAGCCCATAACCACGTCATTAAGCTTACTAGTCGCGTGATATCGGATACCTTAGTTCTCTGCCTTTTGACTTCTTTACGAATACTGAAAGACAGAGAAACACCCAACATAGCACGTTTTACGTTACCGCAAACTTGCGGAACAGTCCTACATTAAGAGGCCATATTACGTAGGTCATCACGGGGAGAATCCATTGGTTGAAGATTTTTGTGTTTAAGCTCTGTGGTATAGGCTACATGACAATGTGACAAAGCTTCCGGAATGCTGCCCAACCCAACAGATTCCTTCCATTTTTCCGCAAAAATCCTTTTCAAAGTTATATTTTCCTAATTGCAATAGTTGCCCGAGGTAGATGTATTCGTTGGACACGAACTTTGTCTTGTCCAATTTCATGCTAAGGCCAATACGTCGGGAGGATTCAAATCGCACGAAACGTGACAGTGAAGATGTCACTTTACGGCGGTATCATGTGAGCAAGAGGTGCCTCCCCAGTCGTGCTAGCCCAATTTTGTTGAATACGAGGATGTAGTATCATGCATTGTGCATGGCACTACCTCCTCCTGTCCAGTATGGCATGACCTTTTTCTAAAAAAAAAGCTGTTAGAAACACAAGGCAATGTTCTGATGCAATTACGGCAAGATTAGTTATTTCCACATCATTATGTCTTACGGCATACTGTTGTGGATGAATGCTGCTGACATCAATACTATATTTATGCTGCAGAAGCGAGCTAGTGATGTAGTATATAAGATAGCCTCTAATACTTCACTAAGGGATAATGCATGTAAAAATATAAATGAATTTGATGAGAAAGTTGACATTCATGCCAGAAGTACTCGGAATAGACACTAACTGAATGTACTAGTGATTAGACTTAGCAAAGTTTATTCTTTCGAGGGGCAATGTATGCGTCTATAGAGTAGGATCCCAGAACACATTCAAAATCCTTCAATTAGTTAATTTAAAACACCGTAAACGAACGTTTGTGTAATAATGGTTTGGTAATGGTGGTTGTGTAATGTGGTATGTTTGATAAGGTAGAATAATTTTGGAATAAACTACACCTCGGGAATAAAACTCTCCGTCCAGGAAGTTTCGGTGTTGTTATAATAAAATGTAATAGAGTGATATGCGGTTAAAATGTAACTTGTGTATATTATCACAAAACATCTGTCCTGCTGAGTTTGTTTCGCCGATTCTTCACAGACCAGGGTTAGAGTTGAACCGGTAGTAGTGAAGTAACGACAATCAAAAAGATACTTTTAAAATCCTGTTTTATTAATTTTGCAGTTTATTCCTAAAGAAGTGATTTTTAATGATATTTTCAAATATATGATAAGAATATACGTGTGTAACAGAGACCGGTCAAGTGTGCGTGCACATGGCCTATAGATTTATCGCGCTTACGTCCCTTAAGCGTAACTTTTACTTTAACAACAAGTAGGCCACATCTTCATTCTTCCCTAACGTTACCCCATTAGCGTACAAAACGTCAGTTTCTCAGGTATCTCATACAGAGGTTTCTTACTAGGTTTGATAATAATTTACGAATAGGAAGGGGTAGTTCCATGGTGAATAGGAGGAGGTAGTGCCATGCATAGGGCATGACACAACATCCTCTTATGCAACGGAATTCGGCCGGCACGATCGGGGAGGTACCTCTCGCTCTCATAATACCGCCGTAAAGTGACATCTTCATAGACGCGTTTCATGCGGTTTGTGAGTGATGACAGCGCATCGGCATAGTAACTGTGTGGTTCTTCATTGGCGTTGATAGTTGTAAAAGGGCATGATTACTCGATTACTCCCTATTCTTAAAAAAAAACGAGCGCATATTTTTATACAATATATTTTCGCATCTGACGATAGTGAGAGGCCGCCGGGGCACATTCATCATGAGTCGATTCGGCACAGCATGTGGACGCCGCGTACAATCTATTTCATAATCATTCGTGGTATTGAATTCCCAATTATGGAAATGAAATTAAAGATTTTTTTATTACCCGTCGTTATATACCCGTAGAAATTATTACCCGTCTTCTTTTTTGCTCGACTGGGTAGGGGAACTCTCGTTTTACTCATTATTATGTTTTGTATTTTGTAACTCCCGACGAAACACGAGAGGCGATTTAAGTTTGACGTGTGTGTCTGTACGTATCCTGTCATGATCTGCATTAACTTTTATTTCAGAGAACTTTAGAGATCTGTGACACATACCTGCATACCGAACTTTTCCGTGTTGATGCTAAGCAGGTTCAGCGCAACAACTAGCTTACGGTGCCCCCTACGTCATACCGAATAATACCAGCCTCTGCTAGGTATGTACCTGTAATATTATCATATTTAAAATGGATCACGATTGGCTTTCACGACTGGCACTAAGGCCAGACCTTTGTTAAAAAAAATATTAATCTCTTTTTACCACCAATGAAATGCCATATAATGCCACATTTGTTGCACGTACTGCAAAATTTATGAATCAACTACGCGCTTCTGTGTTTCCCGAAACCTGCAACTTGGGAATATTCAAAGCAAGAGTGAATAGGTACCTTCTACATACGCGTGTTTCTTCGTAAGCTTCTTTGTCACTTTCCATCAGGTGAGGTAGAGGTCAAATGCAAGCCTATCAAAAATCAAAGGCGCATATATCTCACACGACATAATCGTGAGATGATGCTTATGAAATGTGCACACACACGCACACACAAATCTTCACATCTTCATACTAATATCAAAGTCATACAAATTAATCATCGGTGAAACCGCTGGGAATGTTACTTGGTATATAATATATTTCTTTTCAATTTGAATGTTTAAATGGATTATGGTTTACAATTAAGGCAAGTATAGTAATTTAATCTTTAAAGCAATCCAAACTCAATTACCAGGGTTTATTTTAGCAAAGGGGAAAGCGCTTTCCTTTGTTGTCAGCAGCAATACAGCAAAAAAAATCACTTAATTGTACCAATGAAATTTTGTGATGTTGTATAATTTATGTGCAGTATGTAAGTATATAATAATAACGAGGGTATACAGAAACAAGTCCGAAAATGATATTGTGCCCGGAATAGACTTATTTTATCTGGTTTTATGCAAAACATTTTTTTGCTTTCCGCACTCTAACACGTTTGTAGCACAAACAAGAGATATAAGCGGTCGAAAATTGCTACGCTTTATTACTGGGATAACGAGGTTCGGTAAAAATTTTCCTCTAGCATCTGTTTGGTGCAAATCTACATTTTTCCTATACTATTTCTTTAAACGTAATTAACACAACGGCGTTAACATACTACAAATATAAATTGAAACTGTGCGTAAGTTATTTCATGTAATCGGTACCGATCAATGAGTTAAATTAGTATTGTATGAGAATTAATGAACTCCGCAGAGCGTCAGAACAAATTCCCCTTGGTGTATTAATTTATTTCTTCTATCAAAAGCTAGACGAGAGCCCGTGTTGAATGTACGATATTTCTCGCCTAACACGTCACTACCTCAATTAAATCGCATCAGAGGCGAACGGAACAATTCGGTGTACTGACACACTGACGCGAATAGAATATAATCAGTACGGAGTCGTATGGAGTGTAAGTGCGCCATGCACGCGTTGCTTTTTAATTACGTATATTTAGTTCTTTTTTTAGGTATGCTTTTCATACGTATCTCATATTATGTTATTTCATATAACGTACATCATTTAGTATTCTCTATTTGTACAGTTTCGTTTTTAACGTGGCTTAGAAATACACACACTAAGCAGACATAGGAACAAATGCAAAGAGTCGATAGTGAGTATCAATTATTTGGATTTTTTTCTGTTTACCTAACTTAAAGATTATAATTGCTTGTAATATAAAAAGTCAGCTAAAGCAAATGAAGACAAGTGTAGTTAGGTAGGCCGATTCTGTAGAGGAAAGTAGATCATGAGGTTACACTAGAAGATCCAATTATTGTCCAAATAATCCCTCATAAACATTCCTTCATATTAAGATTTTATTCCTCATATTAAGATTTGTCTCTTCTTAACTTCTTGAATGTGTCTTCGACTTATACGTTCTCCCCCTAATTAAAATATATCACCTTACTACTATGTGTCACTGAACTGTGTTGCAATTACTTGATTAATCTAATATTAATAACAGCATACGATGCAAGTGTTGTACACTGATGTCCAATAAGCTTGGAAATTAATTGGTTACTACCGCTAAAGCGCTATCAGTAACACAAAGGAATATCAGAATGATTAAGGGGCTAGTATAAGCGAATGACCTTGAGTGTTCGTAAAATATTTTTGTTGTAGCGAATTGTTTCGACATCTCGCCGCCATACGCAGCCGTGCGCCAGACGTGTGCATACCGCGAAGACATTTCCCGCGCAATTTATTTGCGCCATGTGTGTGTACTCTTGCATACTTCTTGCTGAAGTAATAAACATTCAATACTAACAAAAAGTATGCAGTTTTGTCGATATTTGAACCTACGATCATTTTATTTATTTCATTTCAATTATTTTGGACACACATTCTGTGAAGTATATGAAAGTTTGACAGCGACGCTGTGACGCTGACTTCACGCCGGTATCAAGTGAGCGAGAAGTACTTCCCTGGTCGCGCCGGTCCAATTCCGTTGCATAGGAGAATGTAGTGTCTTGCACCATGGATTATATTACCACCGTGACACAGTGTCATTAGAGTGTTTCATCACGAGTAAGCGTGGACTAGAGAATGTAGTGATAGGTAAATGACATTGGGAATTAAGTCCCGCATGCAATCAGCGCTGGCTTTCTGCGCTTCGACACTAAGACTATGTTTAAATTATATGGACGGAATATTTCATACAAATATACATATTCCTATATAGACTTTCAAACGGGACAACAGTAATTTCTTTGTCCTTAGCTGTGCTGTCATTGGTTAGGGGTTTAGTAATTACGGTCGATCACACAGGACTTAGGTACATCCAAGACCACTAAGCTATATACTATAGGCTACAACTTGGGTTTTTCCAAATATTAGTGCCAAAAACGATTTATTTGGACAAAATGGTACAACAAAATGCGAATCAAATATTTTAGTATTACATATTGTAAAGTGAGGAATTCTATAGGAATTGAAGTAATATAAACCAGACTCCTTGATGAATTATAAAGACCTATAGACATTAATTTTATTGTAAATAGATATAATAAATATATACCTTTTGAAAGAAAATAATCTATAAAAGACACGTAGAATTTATTCTACTTTACTAATATGAATTTCTGTGGGAACTATAATAAAACATTAACTTGCCCAAAACAAACTTATTACCTTTTTAGTATAACTACAAAAATATATTAAACTAGTTTTTCAACAATGTTACTACACAAGTAGACCAGATGTCTATTTGTAAAAGTGTTATAGATTTAGAAAAGTATTCTAAAAAAATGGAAATAAAAGCAGCTTATTATTATATGGTGCACTCAAATTCACTTTCAAAGTGAAGTAGAATTTAATGTTACCCTTCAAGCTAGAATCCATTACGCCATTCTGGTTATAAGAGCATAGCGAAGTAATAGAATATGTCGGGTATACATTGTCGTATATACCCAACACATTATATTTCTTCTTTTTCTTTCTTAATTACATTTTTCTTATGTGTGTGTGCCAATACTTGACAGGTCATCGGGTTATTAGGGCGCCAATGTTCCAATACAGACGAATAGTAGTGAATCGAACAGTGATAGCCGTAGTAAAAGCAAGTTTGTTCATTTTTAACGCAGAAACTACTGAATGGATTCGGAAGAATTTTGGCACAGAAAACTATATGAAGTAACATAATGATACGTTTATCCTCAAAGACCGAAACTGCCATAGACAGCTACTATGTGTTTCAAATGCGTAATGTTTGTTACCCTTTTATGCAAAAAACACAAATATAGATTGAAATGATTTTCTTATCGCCAAAAATGAATTGTACCCTCGGGACAGACTTTCAGTGTATTAAACGTCAGTGCACAGTCACTATTCAGTGTACTCCAAGTTCTACCCAGTATCCGGAAATTATTACTCTACTAAGCACTCTACAGAATACGATGCCACGTGCGGTAATTCCAAATCAAGACCATTTGAGAATATACTCAGTCAGACCATTATTATTGTTACAATTAAAAATGAAAAAATATTACATTTGAATTTGGAATTTGTAATTTATCCTACCATTGTTCATTGTGTTTTCTCATTACGGCTCCAACACTTGTACAATATTTTGCGATATTAAAATGTAGTGAGGTGATAAAGAGTACAGAATCGCTTTGATTGCATTGCACAAAGCAGGTATGGAGCGAAATGTAATTTTTTAAACTTTCCATACACTTCGTATTCAATAAATGTTTCAACAAATGAACCGGGCTATTAATAGACAGTCTGAGACTATTAATTGGTAAAATGAGACTTCCTGTTTGTGACAGAGATCCTGTTTGTGAAAATCTGACCGTCCACGTAGTGTTCATACCAAAAAGGTGACCACCTTTATGCAGTATGGGAAAGAATTCAAAGAAACCCTGTCCGAAAGCAAAAAAGTTTTATCTCGGGAAATGAATATAGCACCTAGAACCATGTCGCGTATTTTATAGAATGGCTCAGGACTTGCAGCCTATAAAAGACGCACTGGCCATTCCTTAACTGATATATAAAACATGAATAGGGTGGTAAAACCTAAACAAATACTGAAGCGGTACGCAAAGGGAAGTCACAGAAAAAAAATTGTTTACGGATGAGGTTTTTTACAATTGAGCAACATTTTAACAAACAAAATGACCGTATTTATGCTTAAAGCTCTATGAAAAATTTCCAATTGATCGACAGATTACAATGTGGTCATTATCCGACTTCAATGATAGTTTGGTGGTGTGTTATCTATGAAGAAGTAACTGAGTAACATTTAATAACACTATATTTAATAACCAAGTATGGTCCTTTCAGCAAAAACGTCCCGGACTTGATTAGAGCTTACCAGTGCCCACAAACAATGAACAATCGTATAGGAATGACAGATTCCAAATTCAAATGTAATATCTTTTAATTTTTCATTGTAACATTTATGGCCAGATTGAGTAAAACGTACGATTACTCCAATTTAACCTGCGGTTGGAATGTCTTCGATGCCTTTTTTGTTTTATTAATCATATTATATACAACTTGATATGTTTTTTCTTTAGTAACAAACGCTAGTCGCGTAGCTCTATAAGTTTATCTTGACTCCCCTCGCAGGAAAGTAAAGGGATAACCGCCACCAAGACGAGTACTCATGTTAAGATAATTAAAAAACAACAAGAAAAACTTTAGCTCATTACAATTCATAAGTTAAAACTGTTTACGCAAGTATGTTCCAAACTATTCGCTTGCTTTTGCAAGTTTCTCTAACTTTTCATAGATACTTAGCACACAAACAGGGCCTCCAGTATCTTAAAGTTGTCTTATGTTCCTAATGCTACAAATGCACTGAGTCCTTACGTACTAGCATCCATTTTGTAGCTTGGTTAAGAGCCAAAGCGCTATTAATAGAGATAAAATTCATTACTCTGTGTACTTGGTCAGTGCAGTTCAGAGGTTTAAGTCCACTATTACCGTGACAGATAAATTCTTAAAATTTTGCTTATGATATTAATTTTAATTCCTTAACACTTCGAACAAAGAGCAATTGTATCTAACCTGTATACCATAAAATCCCACAACGAATTAAAAAAATATTGTCTGCAGAAAGTTGTTCAGTACACATATATTATGAACGCACCAGATCCATAACTAGTTAGCACAGCGAAGTAATCTCCATGGTTCCACGTAGCGCTGACAAACGCATCTTATTAACTGCTCCATAGATAACGTCCAGAATAAATAAAGCTCATGGCTCAGTAAATGTTTTCGAATTAAAAATATGGATAAAAGATAAAACAGAAGAATGTTTAAGGAATGATCTCGAAGCTGCGGGATTGTGACTTGTAGTACTTTTTATTTACAATATTAAAACTATATTTGAAAATATTCCAATTATACGCGCCATGCCTATTGAGTGTGGGACAATAACGCCCTTATTATTGTCTTTCATATTGATCCTTCAAAGTATCAATATTGATCCTTTGAAAGAAGGGCTAAAATTAGGTGACTTCCGATTGCCATAAAATCCGCGCACTATACATATATCTTTTTTGGTTTATCCCATCCCTCCACGATGGGCGAACGTCTACTCTCAAGCCGCAGGAAACGAGACAAGAGTTTCCTGTAAGCGCGAGGCTCACCTGATTCAGCTGCATTGCAGATTGGCACTATCCCTTTGTAAACATGAAACTTGACTTTGACACTTGATGGTTTGTTAGGACGTATTAAACATGGAGGGCCCATAGTGACCTCCAACGATAGAGTTTCGTAGTAAACGAATGAAGGTCAATATTGCCATTAATCATGTTTTTATTTTCCCGTTAACAAAAATTAAGGAACACTTAACAAAAGTACAGTTGAAATTCTATGAGAGTGTCGGTTGCAACCGGAGCATACTTGGATAGAAGGTTATTTGTTCTTATGTTTTGTTCTTTCTTACTTGAATTCTTTTCCCACGGTATGCACATCCATTGAGAAAAATTAGACATACAACTCCATCTAAATATTTTAAGTGGCCAAATTATAAAATGCGAAGTTCTGTAAGTGAACCTGGAATGCAAACTCTTATAATGATTAAACTTATTCGATACTGGACTATTGGTTGGGAGAGCTTTGTTGATTGCAAGATGGAATTGTACTCACTAGTTGTCCGGATATACTGGCACCCACGCCAGTAGTTGCCAAAAGACTGCTCGTAAATGATAAAATTATTGTTTATGTCATTTGCCACCCATTGTACTACCCAATAGTGTATTATAAGCTATAAGTGTCATAAATTATATCACTGCTAGTAGTATTATCCATAAAAGTTGGATTTATGTGTAAAATATATGGTGGTAGGGCATGATTCCAGACGTCGTAACAAACGTGCTGCGCACGCTCATAAGGTATATTTTACTTATATTTTGCGTATAAACAAAATTTATATTTATTCATTTATATACAAGAAAATATATCCCCGCGAATGCCTAGCAGGTTGACATAGATTTCGTTAGCAGCTGACATAACCAAACAAAAATTTAACAGATTGTTTCAAAGTAAGCGACAATATTATAAATTTATTGTGCCTATGCCTCGACCTCTGTATTGAATGATGTATATTATCTTGATCATTGTTAATGAAAATATGATTAATCTGATAACGTTCAATATTGACACTAAAATTAACATATTTATCATTAATTAGAGTGAAAACATTTTGTTTAATATTCCCTACGGAGTCCATTTTTTGTAATTGACACATAACCTACTACTACTTATCAACTATAAACCTCCGTTTTCCCGTGATTTTGTTTTCACTCACTCATGATTCCACATAGTCTGAAACATATTAGCTGAGCGTAAAAAAACATTGCTACTATTCTGAACTATCTGTTATGTACCAGCGACCCCCCCCCCCCGGCTTTACCCGTGAATAATGGGTGCCGGTTTTTTCTCTTTATTAATTATACACTTAAACCTTCCTCAGGAATCTCTCCATCTATAGATGAAAACCACATGAAATTCCGTTCAGTAGAGAGTTCCGAAGTTTTGATAATATAGATCACACACAAACAGACATAGATCGGGGATCGGGATAGATCTGGTGGAACAACCTAACGCACGTGTAGTACATGGAGCTATACAGGTGTATATTAGCATGACAAATGCTTCAAATGCCATATGTCATGCCAATATCAGACTAAACGCGACGACCCAGTCGCACCGGCTCTAAAAGACCTTAACCAAGTCAAAGGTAACATAACCTACATAAGAAAACAGGTAACTCAAGAACTGCCCGAGACTCTTAACCACACGTCACATTACGGCCATATCGTTGTTATGTTCCTTAGCGTGGCACGTGTGTGTGGTGTGTGTGTCAGTGGTATGGTATGCCAGGAACAATGCATGCATCCCCACCACGGTACAGGCCTTGTCGTGGCGGTGGGGCTAAGTAGCCTGGGGTGATCCGAGACACCATGGGCGAAGCAAATTGAACCGAGGAGGTGGCGGCTCTTTGTACCCACCTTATAATAAGAGGGGACTAAAGAACAGGAGATGTAGGTGCGCTTCATACCCCTCCTGTAAGAAGAGGGGACTATGAAGCAAAACGAGGCGGCACTATTGCGCACAGTGTTCACATTGCACTGTCCCAAAGTAGGTGCGGTTGTCCTGCAGTGTGGGACAACCCAATCTATGGAGGTGAGTCAATCCCATAGGGGGCTGACTAGCCGTCGAGTTACCCTGATGATTTGTTGTTCCGGGACACCGCACCAAAGGCGGCACTGATGGCACCCGCGGTGGCTTTTGTGGGTATTCGGCGTTTTAATGTGACGAGAGCCCCACACACCACTAGTCACCACCCAGGGTTGGGGATGTCTATGATCGTGGTGATCTTTCTTTCTTACAATTGGCCTAACTGATCGTTTGCCTCCTATGATGTAAAAAAATGAAGACATAAAACTTTTACATTGTTCTCGATAATATCTAACATTAGGTAAGGAATTCAATATCGACGGCACGAAAAGGGTGAATTAAAGAATATGTATTGTATATTATGTGATGTATGGGTACATTTGGCGCTATCATTATTACCTACAATACTAATCTTTTTACATCTATTGTAACAAATATAAAAGATTTATATTTCGGAATGTTTGTGGAAAACCATCAATAGACGTAGTTATGCATAAAAAATATATGGCAGTTGGTCCTTACTGCACAAATTTCTGATTTTCTCTTATTTAATAAGTAAAATATAGGCGCACCTTATTATTTAGGCTTTGTTTTTCACTGCAATCAATTTTTTTACTAGCACTGTTATAAATAAGTATGATCAATGAAAATGCAGCGTCTGCTTTCGAGAGCCTCGATAGAATCAGTCCTAATAATATTTTATGCGTTTCATTTTCGTTTCTTTTTAGCCTATTTATGTATCTGTTTACTTATTAAAATGTATAATAATTTTCTTAAAAACTTAAAATTAACTATATAAGCTAAGTTTATTATTTGTATCTGTATAGATAACAAAATTATTGGTCATTATAATATATAGATTAAGAATGTAATCATTTACAATGTTATATAATTATATATAAATCTTGGCAGATGGTCGAGAGCCGCTTGGTGATGTTCTGCTCACTTAAAGTGGAGACGTTCATTCTCATGGCGGTAGGAGCCTTTTCTAACAACACATTTCAAACGCATTGATCTTACTGCGTTCACGGCTTTCAAGCACCAGGTTTCCGCACCGTATATGAAGAACGAAAACATGAGAGTCCGGACAAGTCTAACCTTTGTTATACGGCTAATATTCCTGTTTATCCAGATCTTTTCCAGGATAGTCATCGCGTTCTTGGCCGTGGCAATACGACGGTTCAGCTCTTTAGTACAGCTGCCATCGCTACTCAACATCGGACCCAGATACACAAATACATTCACCTTCTCGTATCCCTCCAGAGCCTTTGACGGCTGGATTACATGTCACCATCATGATTTTGGTCCTTGATTGGTTGATCTTAAGACGGTATTTAAGACTTTCATCCCCAATTCGTATCAACATTTCTGCCATTTCATCTTCTCTAAGTAAGGTTTTCGCCGCCCACTGTTACTCCGCTGCTCTAGCCTTCCAGCGCTCTCATCATTGTGTATTCGCCGTGCAGGTTGAATAATTTAGGTGATAGTATGCAACCTTGCCTTACACCTTTCTTTTTACACCGGTCTTAAAGGTTTATGACTTGGAGTCTTCTAGCCTTACAAAACTGGACCGATCTAGGTACAAATTCTGGATCAGGAATGTATAATGTATTGATAAGCCCATTTCAATTAGGATGTCAAACATGGTGTTCCATAGAACGCAATCGAAGTCTTTGGCGTAATCAATGATACACAGAACCAGGTGCTTATTAAACTCGCGATATTTTTCAATGAGACGTTTAATATTTGCTCACTAGTCCCCCTTCCGGAAACGAATCCTGCTTGTTCGCTAGGGATTTGATCATCGATGAAGGACGCGAGACGTGTGTTTACAATGTGCAGCAGTACTTTGCTCGCGTGTGACATCAGAAAGATGGCCCGATAGTGGTCACATCGCCTCGTGGAATCCTTTTTATGAAGTGGGATAACGACAGAGTGTTTCCAGTCTTCTGACCATGCACCTGTAAGATGGAATGCAGAATTTTAATGCCATTTGGAGAAGAGTATTGCTGCATTTCTGCCGATATTCCATCAGGCTCATAGCTTTATGTTTTATCCCCAGCACGGCTGCTTGGTACCTCGGATATTTGGATACCAGGTTCTTCACTGTGATCATCCCACCTCCTGTGGACTTCACGCCCTCCCTTTTCCCTATATAGCTCGTTACAGTAATCCCTTCACCTTTTGAATACCACTATGAGATCTGTTATGGCGTTATCCTTACTCTACGTCGTCTACAATCCATGTCTTGGGCTTATAGGGCTTGCTCAAAATTTTAACTTTATTAAACAGGTATTTTACTTGTGACTTTATAGCGTGCTAATCTATTTGCTTACATATACCGTATATCTATCTGATCGTCTTTATCTCTCCTAACTGATCTTTATACTTCCATGTGTAATGCATTGTACCTCTCAATATCAGCTACACTTTTCAGACCTTCTTGTTTCAGACTTCTCCTCACTCCAATCAACCTAAGTGATATGTCCCTAAACCAGTCTTTCTTCTTGCTGTACTTCTTTTATTGTCCACTTATTTGTTTTTTTTTATTTGCTGCATTCATACTCGCCAGTATCGAAGGCATCCATTTCCATTTGCAGGGAATCTAGTTTTGGTTTGATAGCTTTACCAAATTCTATCAAAGCTGGTTTTGTCAGAGCAACTGGTTTCGTGGATCTTTTCTTCGCACGTTTGAAGTCACCCGCGTATGTCTTCGTGTTGGTAATTGACGATCGCCATCTTGTTCAGATCATGATATAGTCTATCTAGTTCCTGAATCTCCCACCTGGGACTACCCATTTATTTATTCACCTAGGGTGACATTAAAACCACGTATTCATGATCGTAAGCTGATTCTCCACACAGAAGTGCAAAAATGCTCCTGTTTCCCAGACCATAATGACCAATGACCGTCCCATTTAGTACGTCCCTTTCGTATTGCCAACCCGCGCACTGAAGTCGACGCGCAATAAAACGGTTATTTCCTGTGATGATATAGTGCTAAATAGCACTTACAGCTGGGAGTAAAACTGCTGCACTTCTCGTTCTGTTTCCTGTATTTCTCTCTTCGTGGCTGGTGCATATATCTGCATGATATTTAATGGCAACCGTTTCGCTTCCAGTCTCTACTCGCATTCGTAGTAGATTTGCATGTGTTTTCTTGGGAAAATAGTGCAGTGGTTTCCCGCTGCCTTCTGCACTAGACTTTAAGGAGTTACTGGCTCCAAGGCCACTGAAGCCTCTTCACACCAGTTGCCTGGTTGGGTGAATGGTTATCCCGCCATTAACTCGGACGCCAGAGCCTCGCCGCCACCGGCGATTATGTTACTGCTACGAACCGCCGTCGCGTGTAGGAGAGGTTGAGGTCGGATTAAGAAAAGAAGAATTTGAAGCATGGTTAGCAAGTTTTGTTTCAGTTAGAAGCTTTTCTCTGAAACGATCTCATTTATAAAAATCACGACATTTCTAATATTACAGAAAAACATTTACAAGGAGTACTACTAAAATGAAAGAATAGAAACACAAAGACGAAATGTATAACTACAACATTTGTCATGTAATTCCAAACATACGATACTTCTATCTCAGCTTAAAACATTTTTATTGACGTGCACAGTAAAGCCAGAAAAAGTCAATTGAAATACAAGACACGTCGCAAATGTCAGGGGATGGCGAGACGTTTCCAAATTGTCCGATACTTTTTTGTCGGCCATATACTTCTGTTAGGGATGAAGTCCAACAAATATTTACTTTCGGCCAATCTCGATTGCAACCGTAGTAGATCAACTTTTGTATTGTACGAAAAATATATTTCACAAATTACTCTATTTCTTAACGTCTTCTATTTTGACAGTGTTAATTTCTGATCTTTGTTTCACTAGTTGCCATAGAATTCTGATGACATTCATACAATAGTTACTACTTGTTGCACAACGTCGCCGTCAACATTAAGCAACCTCCAATCTACGTTGCTAAAAACATCGAGCTTCTTTTAAAGTCGTAAGTAAGTAAATTACGTTCATATCTACTTATCACTACAAATCACAATGTGGCAAAATAAATTTAGAAAGTACTTATATGCAAATACAGTGCATATAAAATGCCAAAATTCTCTTAATTGTCTAATAAATGTAATCGTATAAAGTGATAAAAGTACCTTATACTGTAACCACTTCCTACGAATCCCTTTAAGCATCTGTACGTGTAAGTAGAATTTTGTTAGGTTTAAGATTGAAATGATATTAGTGGAACCACTGTCATTAAAAGAGGAAATTCGAATCGCAGTAAAACTCGCATCGAAAATCACTAATAACTCTTCATCTTGAGCGACGTAGCATATGTTCTAAAAAAATTCGCTCTGTATAAAGATTGTACTAATTTAAAATGGACAGAATATTGTACTTTTTGATAATGGATTTAAGCCTTTTCCTTTAACGTTATCTCTTTTGTGTGTATAGTTTTGCTTCATAAAAAAAATATAGTTAATCAATTATATCTATCTATACACATACTTTAATATTTTATAGAAGATACTTTTCAAGCATTGGGTAACTAGAGTTTAGATAATTACAAGAAGAGATAGAAACGGGTGCAAAAGCAGCAGGGGGCCTCTTTTCATCTATTTTCAAGTACTTTTATAAAAGTACGGTAATTTATTAAAATATTTTTAAACGATGATTTATATTTTTACTAAATTTGAAAATTTTGTAGGGATCATCTTGATATCAACTACGCTACGCTGTGACATGAGTAACAAATTAAATATTAATAGCATGCATACCTACCTCAAGAGCAACCAGTCCATCCTAAGTATAATATAACTAATTTAACGAATTTTATCGCCGATTGTTAAGCATTTTGAAATCCCATGATTTTAAGTATTTTACGAACGCTATACAATACGTTGAAGTAGTTTTATTATAATGTGTAACATTCTCGAAAACTTAAGGAACTAGTCCATCTCAATTTTCACAAGTTTTTATTGTTTCATCGCAAAACTGCCATGGTCAGGAAGACTATAATAGGAAATCCTATGACGTGTTTCCTAATCAATCTAAAAAATGTTGAAATATCCGATCGTGCTGGCTCAATCTGACTGCATGAAGAAGGCCAATAAGTAGTAGCAGAGCTAGTTACTAAAAATTTAAAACATATATTTAAAATCCAGTTTTTTTTAAACATTCATAAGCACATCTTCTTAAAAAAGTAAAAATACGTTAAGGCTATGCGGCACAATTATTATTAAAAATCTTTTATTATTATCCTTATGATAGGTAGACTGACCACGTACATAGACTTCCTTCACGACCACTAGATGGAGATTTTTAGTAACCGCTTTGCTGCTGCTCCGTTGTTAGCAGGTACCCTACCGTAGGCTCGGGGTTACGCAGCTTCTGGAAACTGGGGGTCACAGTGTCGTACAGTACTCATTGTGTGGAATTTGTCTAATTCCCACACTTAATGAGGTGGTGGGTATATATTCGGAAATTCTACGCGATTTCAAACGGTTTCATCGCCGTTTATCGGTTGATTAACTGGGCTGGTAGTAAATACCGGACACCGAGCGGCGCGGTCGTCACTACCTGACCCCGTGATAATAAATCTCCATCATCATATGACAAAAAATATTTATACCACATAAATGTAGTTTTTTGTTGAAAATAAAGTCAGTCGGAAATAAATTAATTTTAAGGATATGTAACGGCAAAGCAACTCTATGAGTCCAATAGTAGATTATTATGAAAATGCTGAAGCCCAAGTGGCCAAACACGGATAATTTTAATTAACTCATTCCTTTGTAGTTCTATCTTTGTGTGTTTATGTATGCCTAACGCTTTTAGTGCAGTTCTCGATTTAATTACCAACAACACGATTTTCAAAATAATAAAATTCAAAAATCGTGTTCTTGGTAGTAAGAAGAGTCAGTCCCTCATCCTAAACTCTACTCAATATGCACCTCGCTTCGTCACCGACATGCCAATTCGCCCTATCTGCGCTAATATTTAATAGTTTCAGCAGTATCTAGAGGCGTATGTTTAATGACAACGCTACAACTGATACGTCTCGGTTCAGGCTTATTTTTCTGGATATTGGCACAGCTGTCGCAGACTTTCCAAACTGAATTAGTCATTCAACTATTACGGACAACTTTAATAGCAAGCAATTGGATATTACAGCCAACCCTGTACGGCTGGACGCAGCCAGAATTATTTCAAACTTCTCATAGCTCTGAAATTGAGCAGCAGACTGTCACCATCCAGAATTATAAACATACAGAAACTGAAAGTTTGATGAAATTGAGAACTAATCCATTATAGTAATATATCTGCACTCAATTGTTCCACTATTTTCAGGCGGATCCATAATTCGTAACTCTCGACGCTATGGTCGCGGTTCATATTTTTAGTTATAGTTCGCTCGGTGCCTGTCTACAATGTAATTACTGTAAATATACTATACGTATCTGTATAACAAACAGCACATGTAAACTGAATAGGGTTGCACGATAGTCCACGAGGAACACATTTTTCGTTGTGCCATAAAGCAATTTTAAACAACACCGTGACTGGGATGCTCAGTAAATGGATTTCGGCCAGCTCAACGAGATACGTCCTCCTGCGACCTTTAACTTTTAAGAGATGACACCTCCTTTATTTTTAGTGTTACTTCAAAGTGCAAACAGTAACGCAAGTATCCTGATGTTAGAAATAACAGTTATAGTGTGAGCTGATACAGTACGAACGATTCGACGGTCACTCGCTGTTATTTACGAGTGTAGTTATAACTAAGTATAGTTTAAACTTTCAGCTTTATTGTTTGTTCTATTAATGACAATTATTCCAATGCCATTTAGTACTAAGTGTTATATTTACTTATTTATTTATTAATACAATTGTGTCGTAATGTACCTAAATCAATATGCACATTGATCATAATATGAAGAAAATTAAAGCTTCATAACTTTATGAAGCTTTAATTTCCTTTGTGGACAGTTTACTAACACCTTACAATTTAATATTTTTAAGTAATCTATAAAAATATTTTTAAAGTTTCAATGAAATAATTCCAAAGGATGCCCTTGTTGCCTGCATCTAAATTTAAAAAACAGGTGTATAATAAATTGAAGTTGAATATTAATTAAGCTTTTGAATTTTATTATATTCTTCATGGGAAAATGTTTAAAATATGGGAGAATAATGTTAAGATCATCACTCTCATGTTGACCGAAACATCGACTTATCGAGGCCTATATTGTGGACTCAAAGACATTCTGATGTACCACTGTAATACTTTTACAGGCATTAGACATTAAATCACTTTTAGAAATGTTTATTCTTATTACACTTATAAATATCGCGCTTGTACCCTCTTAAATGTGTTTCAACAGTTTTGGAGATATGCGTGTTTGATTCGCTATTGTGTTAATATATATTAAGAGTGTTTAAAACACTGTGTTAGGTTACCACTTAAGTGCCTGGTCTATAACGTAATCTCAACTTTTAAGTCCAGAACAATCACAACTGTCTTATACCAAGTGTTATTATTTATAACATGTTACTCTTCATATTGTATTGGTTTTTGATTGCATCGACTTATAGTGAAGGTACCTAAAGTTTATTTTTATTAGTCATTTTAGTCGCTAATTGGCAAATGGAATTTAAGAAAACCGATTTTTTACCTTAAAGCGCATCTTTGTATAAATAAATAAATGAACACATTATTGAATATTGATATTCAAGAGAAATAATTATGCAATACTATTTATTAGGTTAAGAGTTTAGGACAATATATGCATATTATAATGAGCATAAAAAGTTAATTAGGATCATAAAAGAACATATGCTTCATCGTACGAAGCTCATTTTAATCTTTATCGGCATGCAGTGCAGTGCACTAAATTAAACATAGAGTATATAGACGCTGTAGTTTAAACACATGTTACTACGATCTGGTCTCATTCATCATTCAGAAGGAACTACATTCAATCACTATAACATTTACTTCACAGCCGACCGATTACTTTTATATCCACTAACACGATAACGACACGTCAACTATGAAAGAGCTACTAAGTAAACTTATTGAAAATATGTGAAGTCGTAAATAAAATATAAATTCTATAATCGTTGATTAATACAGACAATAACTATATATAGAAAGGTTTTCATGTAATACTTTTACTATTGCAGTGATCGAAGTACCTGATACAAAAATTTATAGCCTAATAAAATTTAATTAATAAATTCAATTATAAAAAACTCATTTATAAATATGCTTAATTATTTAAAACCGATTATTACAGTCAGTTAAACGTAATCATATAATATTTGTGGATATAACTGTGCAAGTGAAACGCATGCATATCAATTAACTTGTTATGAAATGTTCATTTTTATAACTTAGCATGTGATGGTATCACATACACATATATAAAAATAATAATATCTATATCGATATAATAATTAATTTTTATGTCGATTAAGGACTGTTGTCTGATACACAAAACAAAAATAAAATACAATCTCCAATAGTGATACTATAACAAATAATACGTACTAAACTGTATTTTCAACAATGATTCTATGTTAGTAATGAAGAAATAAAACCATTTGAATTTGGAATACGTTATTTTTATACGATTCTTCATTGTGTGTTCTCATTTTGGCGCCAATATATTGTACAATGTCTTGCGACATTAATGGATACATTGTGAGCTTTTATAGATCACTGGCCTCAATTTTTAAATAATATACGGAGACCACCTAATAGCTTTTTTGTATTTTTATTGTTTATGTGTGTGTATTAATTAATCTAACACACTGTAAAAGTTATAAATGTTATTTGCAATTAAAAAAAGATTTTTTCTTTGTTACAATGCTTATAGCAAAACTAGGTATATATTTATATGATATTTATTTATCTATATTTATTATTTCCATCTCGTAAATAACATGTTAATTAATAATTAATAACAAGAATATTTTGTACGCAGTAAGTATGTAAAACAAGACATGAAAAAGGAAACAATTGTATAAAAAGGAGGTTAAATCTGTAAAAGCCTCGGGGTAAGTTGCACTGTATTCCTTAAAAATTGCAGTCTCAAGAATAAACGAGGTGTAACAATTTCTTCCATTGTTATCAGATTCGCTACGGTGTCGCATAGAGTAAATTTCTCTCTAAGTGCAGCGATAAATCGAATCAAATCAGCTGGACGAGCAACATCTTCCGATGTCTTTTCCGACTTATGTATGCATGATCAGGACACTAGTAAGTTTTGTAATATTTACATGTATGCTTTTAGATTGTATAAATACTTCATCAGTAACTGTCTTAGTTTATTCATAAAGCTATAATATATCTATATACATTTATGTATCTATAAAAATAAAAATGAACACCCGAAATTTAGACCCATAACTTCAAAAAATTTTATAATTATATTATTATTGCGTTTTCTATATGGTACGGAAATATTAAATAAATATCAGAATAAGGTACGTACGTGGTACGTGTCTAACAGTCCGGTTACGAAAATTAACATTACAAAACATTGCAATCCTTACACGACAATTTGCCGGCAGGTCCCATTAAGCTATCGAAACGTTACCAGGTACAATATAATGTTCAAAAAGGGGAATTAAGGTGCACGTAGGAAGATTTTTACACGTGTGTATAAAGTTTCACATAAATTTACAATCTCAATTCAATATGAATATCAATCTAGAAAGAGTATTCATTATTTCTTGCGTAACATTGACAGTAAGAGGTTGTGACCCAATTGTGACACGAACATCCATGGACGTCGTCGTGACTGAGGCGCGTTTCACGGTTTTATGACAACAAAATGACAACGGCTAACTACAGTGGAGCATTACCGGCTCTAACTTGCTTGTTCACGGGTAAAACAGAATAATAGAACTCTATTTTATAGAGTAAATAGTAGTCTACAATTAAGTCCTATATAACAGGCAGTAAAGTATAAAATGTTATAATTTTATCCATTTTAGTATTGTTGTGTCTCTTTAACGGATTTTATCGCATTTCTTTAGGTTTTCTTGTGGAATGAGACAGAATCACCGTCATGAACGAATAGTTCAAAATTATTGTACTGTCCTGTTGTACAAATAGAGGCTTTTTTATACAATAGGATATGTATGGATATATCTATATATATATATATAAAAGAAAGTCGTGTTAGTTACACCACTTATAACTTAAGAACGGCAGAACAGATTTACCATACAATTTCATGTTAAACGTTACGCCTTATATAAAACTTGGTTTGTTTAAGACGCTTTTAACTGGCGAAAGCAGCGTTTAAATGATTAGAATATGAAAGATATGGTATTACATTTTCCATTATCTTTTTTTCTCAACTTTGTCGCCGTAAGGAAATAAACACAAAATTATGTTAAATTATTAATAAACAAGCTGACCCGGCGAAATTTGTTCCGCCTTAATGGCAATAAATAAGCAGATTGTGTTTTTTTTTTATTGGAAAAAATACAAAAAAAAAATTAAATAACTACATTAATCATTCATTATTATTTCTATATTTTAGTACATAGGTTGCTCTTCACTTAAGTACCCTGTGATACACGACATTTTTTGTTTTATTATTAGGCGCAAAAACAAACAACGCAGATGTGAATGGGACCATGATGACTTGACCATGGGAAAAACATGGATGTTCTAGATTTAAACCACAAACTTTTAAGGGTTGGCCTTGTGATTTGTTGATGGTCATGGCAAAAGCAAGACGTATCGGAAATTGAAGTCTTTTAAATTCAAACGGCATATCGGCTGGGATCTTCGGGATCCTCGGATTTGAGGCAAGCGTTTATTTCATCGGCAGCCGTAGATCTTTGGACTACTGGCAGTATTTGGCGGAAATCGCCAGACAGTAAAATCATTGCTCGGTTCGGTTAAGTGCTTCTAATGCACGTTTATGCGCCATTGCGCATTCGTCCCAGTTGATGATTTTCGATGCCGCCAAAACATTGGCCATTGCTGAGTGTTTTGCAATATTACACGTTGGTTCTTCAATAGTTTGAAGATTTAACGGTAATTTGAATGCTGAATGAGCCGTACGGCATCCTTCTAACAATGTGGCTGCTATTCCAGAAGAAGCAACTGCAACCGCTATGTTGGATCTCGCCCGAACAGTTGCTAAAACTAATGTCATAAGGAATGTCTTGCCAGTTCCACCAGGGGCATCTAGGAAATATAAACCACCATTTTCATCAGCGATTGCCTTCATTAAGGTATCATAAACTTCCTTTTGTTGGTAATTCAACAGGGGTACATTCCTTTGAACTACTAAATCTAATTCCTGGTGATCATATTCACGTTCCCGTTCCAATTCTCGATTAAATGCGTCATTCATTTCACGATTTGGCGCTGGTACTACTAACCTGATTAATAAATTACCGCACATGAGGTAACACATATCTTCGATCAAGAGTAAAAAAAGCACGATTATGTATCTCCTCATTCATCTCAATATCGTGATTTCTGGAACTGACACGACTTTGATGTAAAATATCTTCTGACATACTTACTATCTTTGTATTTGTGCCACAGGTTACATGGGTTTGATGGAAAACATGTCGAAATTATGATAGCGAATAATGTGGGTATCTGACTTGGAGATGCAGAGATTGTCGTATCCCAATGGGTATCGTATTCTAACAAGTTCAATTCTTCACATGCAGCACGATATGTTGGGAATATTACACCATTAACAGTTCGTAGTGTCTCAAATGAAGTTGGACCACGCCCATTTGCCAGCAACAACCGCAAATAGAAACATTGATCATTATTTGGATGAACTGTATAAATACTACCAAGAGCATCAGTAGAACGCACATCTGTATACCCAGGAAAAGCATCACCTTGCTTTCTTTGAAAATTCTTGGATGAAGCATTCCAAGTATAATAACGTGGCATCTCCGAGTAAAGCAAAGTTCGTGCAAACTGATCGCTTTGACAGATTGCAAAGAAACTGGTCAATGCAGTTGCTGGAGGTGTTTCAGCACGTTGCGTAGCATTCGAAGCCGTGAAATATACTCGTTGACCATTCTCCAGATGCACCGCCAAATGTATAACAGTAGGATGACGTTCGTGAATTGGAAATGCGAATATACGCCAAATCGCTTCATTACAGTTCACATAATGACCAACTAGATAGAGTGAAATTTCATCGTTTGTATTTGAAGATTGCAATCCAAAAACCGCCATATCACTGCATTTCGTGACATATTTGCAAATATATTTTATGGACTTAATTGAATTGCAGTATTCAACGTTGCAATGTGTCTTGAACGTTTTAGAAATAAGTGACGAATATGGAACAATCCAACTGTTGTCGACAACGAAATCCATTCTTTTCACTTTTGCTGTGACAGTTCGACCGTTGTCATCTGGTGATCGACGCCGATACAGCGGATACCCATCGTAGCCAGTGACAATCTCCGCCGTTAATTTCCGTGGATATCGTTTAGAGGACTTTCCATCGAACATGCAAGGTGATTGGGGATTATTGGCACCACAAGGTCCATGAATCATATTAGTAGTAACAACATCATGTAGGTCTGGATCGACTTCATGATCAGGAATCTCGGCACATATGATATCATCTATTTGGTCAGGCTGAATTCTTTCCACTAACCAAATAAGAACGTGTGTTTGCGGCAGACCTCGCTTTTGCCACTCGATTGAATACATCCAGCATCGCGTATCTCCAAAGATGCGTTGTTTAACAATAAAGTTCATCAGGGACCGAATTTTTTGCCTGAATATACGTGCTGTGATGTCGTGTCTATCATTTGATGTTTGTCCGGGAAGCAGCAATTGAGTAATTTCTATCCATTTTGGATTACAGGTAAAAGTAATAAAGAGATCTGGCCGGCCGTAATGACGAACATATGTCATTGCATCTTCTGCATATTCATGCATATGACGTGGGCTACCAATGTACGACGCCGGCAGAATAGTTAATCGACCAATATTAGCTGCATTTCCTTCAGTACTAACTGCATCACGTAAATGGATGTACTCCTCAGAACGCAGTTTGGCTTGGTTCAACCTAATAAATGTTAAACGTTCCTTTTCTATTTTACATACATGTCAACGCATTACTGCTGAAATAATCGACGAAACCGCAGCAAATAGTTATCAGCATTTTGACGAAACATCAAACGATATGCATAATAATTCATTGAGCTAACTTTCTTTGTAGTTTCTTCACCTGAAATTAAAAATTTGATAATTAACCATTTCAAAGACAAATAATACAGACATTAACTATTATTAATCCATCCATCTTCTCCTTGCCAAAACAGCAGTGGGTTTTGCAATGCGTCATATGATCAATGAGTTTCAGATATTTGTTGCAGTTGCCCAGTATCGCGACGTGTAAGCACAATATCGCCTTTTTCCAATTGTTCACCAACAATCAGGATGGCAACTTCGTCTACTGTTGGAGCATTAAATGTGCGTTCGTGTGTTCCAGATGGTCGTTTATCTGCTTTGATGACAACTTTATAGTCATCATTTGGCATGCGCTCTAAAGCACTCTTAAACAACCTGACCAACGCATGATGTTCATGAAGCAGACACTGCAAGTCTTGAATAATTGCTCGCTTCATTCCTGAATTGATCCCTAGGCGTCGATCAAGTTGTTCTTCCATGTTGCCCATGAAATATATTTGTAAAAATTTATTCTGTGTATCTTCGAAAGGTAGTAATGATCCATTTCGATGGTGAATCTGTACTTGTATCTACAAAATAAGAACCAGATAGTATTAACTGGGTTATAAACACTTTTTCTGTGGGAGAGTAGAGTTCAGTATTAGCAAATATAATACATAACAATAGATAAAATAAGTTATTCTTTAACTACATTCTATGTAAGTACAAAAATAAATACCTTAAATGTCGGATTAAATCTTCCTTCTTCGATAATGTCTGCCCCAAATGACGTCATTTGGAAACAACTATTGTACTTTCGAGTATTTGCAAGAAAGTGGCGTGATTCTTGTGTTTCGCCACAAAGCAATGAATACAATGGCTCATGTGGCGGAGTCAACACTGGCAATTTCACTTTACCATTAAGGCAGCATAATCCAGGCGTTTCTCCGAAAAACTTCAATGCACCACAATACTCGCAAACAACGTCCCATTTGCCCAATGCAAACGCTAGGATGCAAGCTGTAATCATTGCTGCAATCGTATCGGAACGCTGCTCGATTCAAATCACCTAAATGTCTTGTTCTGCGTCGCAAATTATCTATTTGTCGCCTTCTGTTGTTCTCTTGACGATTCTGCATTGCCAACCGAGCTGTTTCACGGGCTGCTTCACTTTGCTCTCGTGACTGAGAAGCACGAAGTCGAGTCATACTATCGCGGCGCTGTTCACGTGCAATTTCTTGTTCTTCTTCAGTCCTTTCATTTGCAGTATTTTGTATTCTTGTTGCATTACGGCTTTGTCGGGAAAGATTCGATCGTCTTGGTCGCGGCATTATTAATTAAACTTCACTTCACTTTTAATTAAACTTTAGTTCACTTCAATCCACTTCTTAATTATTTATTTAATAGAAATATTTTTAATATTGATTTCTCACAAATATCAAATTGTCATCCATACGTCATTACATAGCTGTCATTTTTCGTCAATTACATAGCTGTCATTTGCGTTTTGTTATTCCAAGTCTGATTCTTTTTTGTCATACCACGTTTTGTAGTGACTGACGTTTCATGTCAAGTCACACGGGACACTGTCGAACCGAATAAAGAGTATCCTATGTCCGTCTCCTAGCTCTAAGCTACCTCCCTACCAATTTTCAGCCAAATCTGTTCAGCGGTTCTTGAGTTATAAGTGGTGTAACTAACACGACTTTCTTTTATATATATAGATAATATGTCAATTATTCCGCCCTTGGGTTCCTGTAACATACGCATTATTCTGATTTTTAGCACACGCTCACACACGCGCGTATATATATATATATATATATATATATATATATATATATACATAAATTAAAGAGGGTGAGAAAAGGAGAGCAACGCACAGGCATGATAGTTTACCGTGCGATTGTTCATGGGCCTTGGTAGTCGTCAAAAGGCTCCGGCTTACTTATTTGCCCTATGCAATAAAAATTGTGATAAGGAATGATGGTGATATACAGGAAGGTTATATTACAATAACACTTAAAGTGTAAGAGTAAGAGTACTCTTTAGAATATAGTACTTTTACACTTATTTTAAAGTATATAACACTTATTTTTTCATTATTTGAAGAAACTTCAATAAAAATACCACACATCTATGCATGAGCTGCTGACATCATCATTGATCCGATTCATTTTCGTTAATTGAAGTTTCTTCAACTATAATAAAGGTAAACTCATAATTAAATAAGTACGAAACTCCAACGGTTCCGGGATTTCAGTAGGAATAAATTAATGGACTCAGCGTTGCCTTGGTAACTGACGCATGTAACAGACCGTCTTAATATAAAACAATTTTTGAATTTAAACTATGTCATACGTCGACGACAAAACCAATAAAGGTATAATGATAATTTATTTAAAATACGTAATAGGCCAACAAAATTTATTACATTATATTCTATCACCTTTTAGAAAATAGAACGCCAAATTTGAATTTATTTCAACTGATCGAATTTGTGTGAGGGCACTCTCTCTACCGTAAATTTTCTCGGTAATGGAAAGTAACGAAATTCGTGCGGTGATAAAGTATTACGTTTTAAAAGGGAACACAGCAACTCAGATAAACAGTCAAGCTAAACAGTGTTTTAGGTAATACTGGTCCTGCATTGAGTACAATTCACACCTGGGTGACTGACTTCAAACCTGGGAGACAGAGCTGTGACGACGCCAACAGGTCTGGCCGTCCAAATGAAGACACAAATCCGCAAATAATCAAATTGATTGAAAAAATCGTTTTAAATGATAGGCGCTTAAAGTGGTGGCAGATTTCAGAGATGCTAAGCATTTCGTCTGAACCCTTTTCTAACAGCTTTACACGAGATAGGTGCCACGTTTGCTTACTGTTAACCAAAATTATATCACCGGAACAAAAGAACAATCTAAATAGTGGACTGAGAGTAGAAAACCTGACCGAAGAAATCAAAAAGGGTTTTGTCAGCCGGCAAAGTGATGGCGACTCTTTGTTGGGATGCTCGAGGGATTATTTTAGCGGATTCTTTGCATAGAGGTAAAACAATAAATGGAGAGTATTATGCAAGCATTGTGGGAAGGTGAAAAGGAGGGCATCGCATCGGCATATTTAGACGCTGATGTTCATGTGCCTCGATAGTCGCAGATATGCTCTGATTGCTCGTTTGTCCTCCTATATTATAAAAGAAAAAATTGCAGCAGTGCTAAAATGTACTGAGGAGAGAACACCACAAGCTCACCAGTAAAGGCATTTTTCTGAAAAATATATTTACAACATTTACACAGCCTAGGGCCACGTGTACTTGTACGCACGACTATCCGCTGCGTTTACAGTTTTCACTGGCTCTTAGCATCCACATATTATTATAAAACCTATTGTAGTAGGTTTTTTAATGGCTGTCATTATGATGGCTCCTGTGATCACAAAAGCCATTATAAAAATATGTAGTCTTATAAAAATAATGTTGAAATACTCTAAGGAAACACTGTATAATCAGTTTTCAATGCTGCATAGTTGACAAATTTGGGCCGGCACGTCCTAGGGGTTACAATTCGCTACTATATCACCGTAGAATGACAACTTACTGTCGTTTTTCTTTCGGTTTGCGAGTAGCTGTTGACCAACAAATTTAGCGGTAATTTAACATGAGGAATGTAAGAGAACTTACACAAAAATCTATTATGATAAATGAATGTAATTTAAATTAATTATCAATATACTTTTATTGATTTTGTAGTTGACGTTTGACATAGTTGAAATTCAAAAACAAGCTTACCATATGGTATATATTCTTAATTACCAATGTGAGTTAAAAATAATGTCACATTCAACGTATTGTAAATAGCGTTTTTTACATATATATATATGATGGCAATTTGAGGTCCATTGATATTCTTCAACCACAGTATCACCCACGCCACTATGCGATATCAATCCCGCCATCTGGTTATATAGCCCTCCCCTAAACGATATTATTATCTAAGTAATAAATATGTGTTTGATTGTATCTCCGACAATATTTCTTAGGAAGGCCGCAATAAAAAAAATACTTTAACCTATCTCGCGATGTCGCGGTTTATTACTTAGTCAATTAAATTTGAGATACATGGCACCATAGTTAATTGAACTTGTTCGGATATCTTCTTTTTGCCAATTGTTTTATAACATTTATACCCTTACTTTTTGGCTATTAATAAAAGTACAACGATCATATGTTTTGAATATTTATTAAAGTAAACCTTACTTTCACTGCAAACATACAAATTAAATTAAAAGCATTATCATTTTGTTGCTGCTTTATGGTGTCAGCAAGACCGTCGAAGAATCTCTTGCGAAAAATGCGCGCCACGTAAAGTGATAGTTTTGAAGAGCTAGATTGGCCGAACGGGGCCAAAGATGTCCAACATGGAGTGTGAGTAAAATTGCACGTACTACGCATATACTTCTATTATGTGAAGGTGTCTGTCTGGCACAGCTTGTAACATATCATAACATTCGCGTGCTCGTTTGCCTCCTCCCGATAGCCTAGTCGACTTCACCATCGCCGGGTAGCTGTCTACCACGGACGAGGTGGAGGCAGCCGCTCGCCGCTTCACGGAAAAAATTCAGGAGGCGCGCCTCCTGAATTTTTTCCGACGGCGGCGGCGACCACCGAGACCCCGAGCCTACTGTCAGACCTGTAGAGGGAACGTCAGACGAGGAAACTCTGGGCCCGCTGTCCGAGGATCAAGGCACAACTCAACAAGCTGACCGAGGAAGTGTCTGCGAAGGTGAGGGATTGTCGTGGAGCAGCCTGGGAGAGTACAGTCTTCCATGCCAACGACACCAACAACACCAACCTGCACGCCCTAAACAGACGTCTCACGAGGCCAACAACCACCATTACTCCTCTCTACTCCTAGACACCACAGGCGCAAAACACTACGGAGCGCAGGCACGCGCCGAAGTGCTCGCATTACATCTACACACACAGTTCTCAGCACACCCAGCGACGCCGTCGTTTGCAGAGCAACACGAGCGGGTGGAGTGCCGAATTCGAGAGCTCCTTCAGAGCCAGACTCCGCCACTCAGTGGGACGGATTTTATCTCCCCCTCTGAGCTGCGGAAAGTCGCACTTCACCTCTCGAGGCGCACAGCTCCAGGCCCCGACGATAACCCTCCCACAGCGCTGATGATGCCTAGGCGAGCAGCCGTGGCTCTCACGTAGATCGCAAATGGCATTCTCCGGACGGCCCACTTTCCGGAGACCTGGAAAGAGGGGAGGATCGTCGTTCTGCTGAAGTCAGGCAAGCCCCGAAGCCTGCCCGGAAGCTACCGGCCGATAACGCTGCTGTCCCACATCACCAAGTTGTTCCAAAGGCTTCCGCTTCGGAGGCTGAAGCTGTGTATTCCCATAAGGGATGTACAGATCGGCTTCCGGAGCGGCCACTCGACCACGTAACAACTGACGCGGGTGATCCACCACTTGTCTGCAGAGATGAACAAGGGGAGACACTCTGTCGCGGTCTTTCTCGATATGGACAAGGCCTTCAACAGAGTGTGGCACCCGGGACTCCTGTATAAGTTGCTGGACGCCGGCGTCCCGCTGACGCTTGTGAGTCTAGTGGCGTCATTCTTGGAAGGTAGGACCTTCCGGGTAGCGGTGGAGCGGAGGCACTCCTCGGTGAAGGCCATACGTGCCGGAGCCTATCCCCTTGCCTGGACGTCGCCTACACCAACGACATCCCCACACTCAATGATCCTTCGGGAGAGGGTGAGGTGGACGCCATGCTCGCGCTGTCGATGACGCTGACGATAGCGCATACGTAACCTTGTCCCGAATGCCGGAGCACGCAACTGGGCGCATGCAGCGCATGCTGGACCGGTTGCCGGAGTGGCTCGACAGGTGGCGCATGTCCGTCAACGTGGATAAGACAACGGCGCTATATGTCAGCAAGAGGCGCTCCATGCCGGGGCGGTTAAAGTTCAGAGGCCAGGATGTGTCTTGGGAATCCCCAGTCGTGTATCTCGGATGCAGTATCGACCGCGCGCTGCGGATTGGAGAACAGCCCGCGCTTTGCTGTGGCGGGTACTAGCGTCCGGACTTCCTACACGGGCGAAACTTTGGATTTACAATACGTATATCCGGTCACGCCTCACTTACGCCGCCCCCGCATGGTACGCGCTAACCTCCCAGGCCTAGCGGAAACGCCTGCGAGCCCAGCAAAACATATCCCTACGGGTCATCACGGGAGCCGGTCGCTACGTCCGTAACGATGAGAATGCGTGTGACTTGCGAATAGAGTCGCTGGATGAGTTTGTGGTTCGATTGTCGAGCGCTATGTTCAATAGCGCCACCTGGCCCCGCTGCACGCGCGACCACCTGACGGGAAACCGTATCCGCGTGAATTCCCCCCTGTTCTGTTGTATTTATTTTTAGTAGTTAAGAGTGTTACCTTCACTTGTAACAACACTTTTTACGTTAGAGGTGCACGCTGTTTATTGCAGCAGAATTGGTCCGGCAAGACCGGAGGTAGACCACACCACAGCTTGGTAAATTTACATCTTTGTAGTGACGTTTCGTGCGGTTTGTGAGTAGCTTGTGACCCATTGGAATGAAGGGAAGAAAGAGGGCAACGCATGGGCATAGTATATAAAAATATATAATAACAAATCCCACCCGCTTATTGTGACTGTTTTCATATCGAAACTGTTCCATCAGACATCGTTAAGTATGAAATAACATTTTGTGGGTTTATTCCTGTATAAATGGGGCAAATTCGTCTGCAATGCATCATAACACTACCTTTTACTTACATATATTGGAATGTACAGTAACTTAGTTTTAAATGTAAATTTTGAAGATTATTTGTTACAAAGTTATAAGTATGCTTAAACAGCTACTTGGCGAAACTTCAACCAGAAACACGCACCTCATTAAAATGAAGACTGGCGGGGAAGACACTTATTTTACGAGAAAATTAAAATTAATAAGCTAGTTCTGCAGTATCTATTTTATCATATTTAACAATGTTTCTTGGTGTGTTGTGAAGGAGATATGTACAAGAATTTTCAATAAATAACACTGCCTTAATTAAAATCAGTATGTACCAAGTATTTTACGATCCCGAAATTTCAGAACCTTTACAGCTATCGTGGTCACGGGTGGACTGAGATGACAAAAGCCCCGATATCATAAGTTGTTAAAGTACCCGAAGATCTTATATAATTAATAGGTTATTCTGTTATACGCAGGGAGCGCTTATTGTATTGCGTAGCTGTGAGGTGGTAGTTTGGATTTTCTTTTGATTGTATTTATAGCTGGGACCCACCCTCTTGTGTATTGCAATTTGGAAATTTTTATGTTTTTAATTTCAATAACCATCCATATCCCATAGTATAGGATCATCCTAGTACGGAATCTCTATTTTTTACGATTTTTTGTGCCTTATCAAATCTAATATAGTGATAGGGGTCAACCTCAATTTGTTCACAGACTGCAATTTTTTTAACGCAATAGTGTTTAGTGTCTGCTATATATTATTTGACGCGAGTTTTGATTGATCTTCTGGTTTTCCTATACAAGAGAGACCACTATCGCAATCAAGTTTATATACTTCTGGATCTTGTAGGAGGATGTGGCATTTCACTGGTGGTAAAAATGAAAGATATCTATCTGTATGAGTATGCTACGCTATACAATGTGTGGATCTATGTTATTGGGATTACGAATGATTGAAACATCCAAAAAAGCTTAATAATTATTTGTCTGTAATTCCATCGTAAATTGAATTTTGAAGTTTATACTTTTTAGATGATCTAGGAATACGGTTCCTTTATCACTAGGCAGCATTGTTAAAATACCATCAACGTACCACTTGCAGAACCTTTATGTTATTGGTGAGGTTCGCAGACAGGCATCGGTCGTCCATGAAAATTTCTGCGGTAACGGGAGATATTGGTGAACACATCGCCAAGCCGTCTACTTGCTTGTAGAATCGATTGTTCCACAGCATGTATAATCAGAAGTGAAACAATGTTGCAATAGTTCAGCGTATTCCAGGTTTCTTGAGATAATTTATTTGCATTCGTGACTATTATTACGGTCGCATTACCTATATCCGGCGAAGATTTTTTTTTATGCTGTCTCATCTTAAGGGGTTTCAATGCCTAAACTGAAAATCTTCTGATACGTCGTTATCGCAAAATCTTAACAAACCGCGATAAAATTCGTTAAAATAGTTTTATTATAAAGTGAGTAAAGTTATCTCCTCAATTAAATTGATTCTGAGGTGATAGTTGTGAAAAAGCCCCGATTGCTCATTTGTGATGCTAAAAAATCTCTCGTGTTGACGTTGTGTGACGTGTGACGTGTGTGTGTGTTGACGTGTGACTAAACACATGTCCTCTCTGGCTTCACTTTTTATACTGTATGTATATGAGCAATAAGAGCCTCACGATGGAGCCATATAAATCAGAGGCGTCAATTTTTCAAGCTGAGTTTACGTTATTTCGATACAGGCCACACCCTTCAATCCCGCCTAAGACCGATGCCAGCGTGTAAAGCATTTTCCCGTGTAAAAAAATAATACATATATAAAAGATGTATAAGTACTCTTTTCATTCATTCTGCTTAGAAACTTAAATAAAGTACGCGAATCAGGAAGAAGGAGCCTGTCCAGGTAGTCCCAATGAGAACACGACGAAATGTTTTTTTATAAAGCTTCTCTAACAACGTTGGACAGGTGAATCGGGATGAGGGCACGAACCGACGACCGATATCCAGCTGAGTTCTATAAATTTTTCAAATCGAAATTACAGAGATCTCTTACATACTTTTTTGTAATATTATGTTATTTATATTTATTTTATTTATATTTGTTTAAATTAATTAAATCTTAAGTACATTCGTTTTCTTGTTTTTATTGGGATTTGCTTAGTATTGTAGTGGCCCCGTAATGGGCCAACGGAAACTCACAAACTGCACGAAAAGCAATAGCACTTATAAGATTAATTTGATTTATTTTGTGCTGCTAACATACTCGTATATGCAAGAAAATGGATGGATGTATAAATGTTTGTTACAAATGGCGCCAAATTTACAGAACTGATTTTAATAAAACTTATCTTTTTTTTAAAATGAAAATAACATTTATTACTTTTACAGTTTGTATACAACAATATTAAAATACACAAATATATAACAGTTAAAAATATAAAAAGCTTATTAGAAGCGGTCTCAATTGGCTGCAATACAGTCCTTTAAACAGTCGCAAAACCTTGTAAAATGTATTGGCGCCAAAACGAGGAAATATAATGAATAATGTTTCAGACAGATTCGAAATTCAAACGTTACATTTTTTTCTTATCTTTAATTGTAACAATATTTATGGCCAGACTATGTAAATATTTTTCTAATCTATTCTCATTATTTCTTATTTTTCCATAATCCACGAGGACATATCGGACGTCGCAGCCATTTGGTGACTACCGACGAGCGACGCCCATTAATATCCACAAGTGTTTGCGTTGCACTCCTTTTCCCCAATAAGCCACTGGCTACTCACAAAACGCGACAAACGAACAAAATAACAATTATTTTGGTTGTAATTGTAATATAATTTTATTTGTACATTGTTATTCAATTGTGATTGTCTATCACAAACAACTAACTAATTGGCTAAAATTATATCTTCATTTTCCATGTAAAACATGGAAGCAGTTGTTTCACATAATATGCACGTAGAGGTTTCCGTGAAGCGGCTAGCTGTCTGATTGCCTGTGGGACGTGGCTAAACCCGCGGCTAACACGTGGCATATAACAGTTACGTATGCACAATAAAGGAGCTCAACAGTAGAGAATCAACACGAACTGCTTGGGGGCTTTCCAGTGTGTGAGACTGCTGAATCGCACTTTGTTGTGAAGTGTGTTTTATCCGCTGTGAGTACAAAGTACATACTGCCTAATAATTTAGTGGTAAGCATGTTCAGCCACATTCAAGAGGCCCCGTGTTCGAGTCCCGAGTCGGTAAACACAAAAAGTGTTATTGGGATTTCCTAATTTCTAAAAACAGTCCGGAGGTAGGAATTTGGAGGTGTTACATCCCCGTGCCCCCGAGTGCATGTTAAGCCGTCAGTACTACGCCTGATTTCCTTCCGGTTGTATCCGATTGGAACAGGAAAATGAGGGAATACAGAGTGCACTTGTGTCTGCACAAACACTTGTACACCATGTTTTATTATAGATGGCCGCTATAACCAAAACTTGGCCAGGATGACACTACTATTAGCCACTGAAGCATACGTATGCCTGCAACGTCATCAGT
>JAFELO010000989.1:380455-402890 GCA_017140195.1 Eumaeus atala
ACGATTCGAAAGACATGTGTTTGCTATATAATAATTTCATTTACCAGTAATTTTAATTTAATAAACAATATCCTTAAAAAAGAACTACTCTTACGGATTTTATCGTGGTTTATTTAGTAAGTTAACGGTCACGGGTGAACTGAGATGACAGATGTTCTGATGTCAAACTGTGAGGCTTCCGAAATATCAGGCTAGTTAAATAATTAAATAAACCGCGATAAAATCCTTAAAAGTAGTTTTATTGCAATTTGCTTAGACTTAAAACATTAAAATATCCTTCTTATTAACTGCAAAAAAAGTTTCAAATTTTATAAACAGCCAAGTTCAAAATATAAAAGTCGTATTGATCACCGTCACTTTCCTTGATATTAGTTCCAGGGATTTGTTTGACAGCGCTAATATGAAGTGCATAACGTACAACGCTCCCAAACTGTTGTGATTTATAAACACATTATTTGGAAACAGTACACTCGGCGTACAGCACATTCGATGTTATATAATATATTTTCCATCCATATTCTTCAATAATAGTTGAGTTGTAGAACATGCTATCACCATTATGGTAAGGGGTGTGTGATACTAGAGAGTCGAAATTAGCTCCCCCTATCCACTAAACCCCAGAGCTGTTCTTTCACATCCGCTAGTGGAGGAGCCACGTGAACGCGGTGGCGTCAACCGCGACCTCACCAGCGTTACTCGCCTTGTCACTGTGTGGTGTATCGGAACACTCGACTCACCGAACCAATAGGATCTTGTTGAATGGGTGACGAGTTCCCCAAGCTGTCACCCACAACTGAGGAATACTGTCTGATCACGTCCCGTGGGCGTTCCGTTTCCACCTTTTTACGTATTACACGTTTAGCATAAGAGTCAGCCGCATTACAACCATCAAAATATATACACATGTAGTGTATACATGTATTGTACCTATAGCAATGACCTGAATTATGTATGCACTGTTCCTGGCCTTGACCTTGACTTTCATGACCTTGACATGAGGTAGACATACGCACGTTGCACTGAGAAACAACGCTAACTACCTAGCATGGCACGAATTAGTAATGGGAGCGAGGATTCTTCTGCTATCGCAATGACGAGCATCCGTTTTTCTCCTGCGCCCGCAGGGAAAACCACCAATGAATCCCGGGAAAATCCGCAATGGTGGTACATAGGTGTGGAATACATGCTTGATCATCTCACACAAGTAACGGTTGAAACAGCCATCTCCCGTCAAAATTTGAGTGAGAGAAAAAGAGAACGTTCCACCAAGGCGCTCTATCCAATCCTTGAACGTAGGACGAATGGCCGTCAATAGCTCTACGCTTACGAGTGGCGTCTCCAGCCTTTCTGCCCACAGCTGAATACAGTCTTCTGGAGATCCTCCACATCCGAAGCTCAGCAGGCGTCGGATTCCTACCTAATTGTCTTACGGATAAGTAGCACCAATAGACATCTGCTAGTGTTCTCGTCGCCACACCAGACACACGAGGCTTCCCTAGAGACTGTCCGGATGATCATAATTTGCTGACGTTTACCTAGACCAATCTGGTTATGGGGCTATCTTACGCCCGTCTATAAGATGTACCCGGTGCTACGACTATAGTGCCATCCGCATAGAACATGACGCTAGCTGCGCTAACATGTTGCCATGTATGTGAAGCAAAACCGATTTTCCACAGAAACGGACCCATAACAGACCTTCGTAGAACATCAGATTTGATTTTCCTTGTCTTCCAGCGGCTGTCCAGGGTCGGATAATCGACGGCAATACTCTAGAACCTTAGAGTTCAATCTAAGTACACGCGCCGATGGGCCAATCATTTCGTGGAATTACAGCCAAGTAAGCTCGAAATTATCTATGGCGTACTTTTCGCTCACATAGTGCCAGATTGAATATTTTATTACATTTATTTATCGAGTTGTCGCTACCCACTTGAAATAATTGTATGAACGAAAGCCTAGTACACTGTTCCATATTTATGTTCAATTATAAATATTATAATTATATTTCAATATAGAAGGAATATAAATAATTAATAATAATGTAGGGGTAATACATGTAACTGAAATATGTTTTTTTTTTGCTATAGAGCTTAGTCATTAGTCATTTGGGATACATATTTGTTTTCTTTTGCTTCTTCATGATGCTATTTTTTTAATTACTTACTGTTTCAGATGTACTTATATGTAGAAATGTTTTATAGTATGTAACAACTGACCTAAATGAAGTTTATTCTATTCTATCCTATCTTGTATATATTATTTCGAGATTTGACATTGACATAATAATACTTCATTTGTATTCTATGCAATATAACACACACGCACACACACATATAACAAAAATAAACAGTAAAATAATAAGAAATACATTTAAATAGCTACGATACATATATACCAATCAGTTTGATGGTAGACATAGACTTTTAAACCCGCAGTTAGTTAGTACCACATTAATATTGGTTACTCCGCGACACCGGGAATGCATATTGCATGATAGGAAGTGTAAGGTGACAAGGTTTAAGTCTTAGTTAAGCTTAAAGCACAACCCATAATAATTTATCATGAGGCAAATCTACGGATTTAAACGTATACTGTAAGATCGTAATGTCTCGCAACAAAGGGTAAGTCTAGATAGTATTAGTACCCAGCGTTGAACTGAATAACTGCCTGCGCGCCGTCACTACACGCAACACGACCTACAAATCGTTCTGCTAGAGAGTGATAATATATTTTATTGAGAGATATTTAATTTATATTTTATTAAGAGTGATGTTATATTTATACATATTGATGGTATTGTTTCATTGGATTCACAAGAAACTCGCAGATGTTAAATAATTTATGGACAATAACATCAGCAAGTATACAAATTAATTACTATTTTATTGATTCTTTTTGAAATCCAAGAGGTGGTATTTATTATAACATTACCACTTTTATATTTATTTGAAGACCAAGTCGGTAGTTTTTATATTTAATTTTTATATTTCTAAATTGTTGCATAGTGCGTTTGGCTAGCGGCAGGTAATTACAACATTTGGTGGCGGCATATCTGAAACTACCCCGGAATGCTGCGATATTGTGTAATTGTGTGAGCAGTAGCAATGTGATTCCTATGGTTGAATCACTCAGCTTTTTGTATCTTGTCCGTTACACCTTGCTAAACAGGTTTGGTGAACACTCGTACTTATTTATATCTAATAACAGTGTGCGAAATGAAGATGACTTCGGCAATATCAAATACATCTTCCGTATAACAAACGTAACATTCATCCCAAAAGCTTACTTTAATCTAAAGATTATTTACATATTAATAAATGAAGATAGAATGTTATCGAGATGTTACGTGGAAGTTTAATCGCCTAAATTTAAACCTGCTACAGAGAATTAAAGTTCGCTTCATACCTGCATAATATTTACAACTTTGTTTCCAGTAAGGCAACAACTTTGAAGTGCTCGAGGTTATTTTAGAGGTTTGTGCAATGTACAGAATCTGAATTTCATAAGCAGTCGAGCATCACTTTCTACTTTTGTTATTAAAATTTCTTCTTTGCAAGTTTATATACGACGTCTTGATACCACTGACTGGGGGTTTAGGGTAGGAGGATTAAGGGATATCCATCTTAAGCGATTATGTTTTATTACTTCTCATAATAAATATTAATTTAATTTATAATAATAACGTTATTTATTCTAAACAATATTAATTGTTACAGATACAAAATTTTCGACCTTCCCATTATTGTTTATATAGTGAAGACAAATTGGTGCAGTGATAACGTAATAAAGAGCGCTTTACGCCAGAGGGCGTGGGTTTGAATTGGTTTTGGTTATTGGTCATGTTTATCTATGTATTATATGTATTTATATAATAAAATCTTAAATATATAAAATTAATAAGACATAATATTAAATTCATATCGGCTGTGTGGTACCTGTACCAAAAGTTCTTAGGATGTTAGCACAGGACTAGGAATTCTTCGATAACTGCCGGAGCCCACGAACATCTGCATAATTGTTATGTAGATGTGTTGCACTCCTTCACTGCAATCGGTCGCTGGAACCTCGCAAACCTCGCTAACCACGACAGCATAGCTATCATTTTTTATAGCATAAGGGGTCAAAATCTTATGAGACTGCCGGCGCCTATTAACAACCACATAACTTTTATACAGATGCGTCTCCCACCTCACTTCCTCACCTCAAATTGGTGACTAAAAATTCACAAGTCGCAAAAATGTTATCGTTTTGTAATCGGTATAGTGGGGGGTTCCGCCCGTTCATGCCATACAAATTCTGCTGCCATGCAGTACGCAGCTACACCCTACTAGATATGCCGTACGGATGGATGATATTCATTGAACTATTTCTCCGTGAAGCTCACATGCCGTCTGTACACAAGCTGTGCCGCTCGTTCACCGGTGAAAAAGCGCCCCCGTGCAGGGGATACGGCATTCGTGGCCACCTCGCTTCGGAAGGACCACGCCGCCGCCAAACTACAGCGCACTCTGGACTTGCTGCCCGACTGGCTCGACAAGTGGCGACTCCCCATCAACGCCGGTAAGTCGCAGGCGCTCACCTGCCCTCGCCGCGGCGCACAACCGCCGCCGCTCACACTACGGGGCGAGAGCATCCCGTGGACCGTCCAGGTGAAGTAAGTCGGGGTTACCATCGATAGCGGCCTCACGATGCTGGCCCACGCCCGACGGGTCGCGCGGACGGGCCTTTACGTTTCACTTCACTTCATTCCATTTCATTTCATCTCACTTCAGGCTTTTCACGTCACCACGCTTCCATTACTTTATTGCTTCCTCACATCAGCTTTATGTGTTGTGTCGTACGCTGTGGAACACACCACCTATCACCACACATCGATGGGGCGGCGACGCACGTCGCACAGCGCCGCCCGATCTCGATCTCGCACTCACATCGCACAAGCTGCCTTCCTACGTCGGTCCTTCCCCCTATTCTTCCGTCTCGATCCAAGTCCCCGTAGTGGGGTTCCCTGGAGTAGTGCGGTATGAGAATGGGTAGTCCAAAGGGGTATTCTGTCACGCCCCGTTCCGGAGTCATGGCGCCTCTGGTCGCTGGCGCCTTTTGCTGGGCCTTCGCCGGGGCAACCGGCGATCTCACCCGGTAGGGGTCGATCGCCCGTGGCGGCACCGGTCGGGGAACGCCATGAGATAACCTCCCCAATATAAATAATCAAGATATAAAAACCAAAGAGATGACACCATAAACCCGGCACTAGTGTGGCCATAATGACCGCCCCATCTTCATGGGGTGCGACAGCGTAGCCGCCGTCAGGGGACCAAAAATCCCGAAACGGCTACCACGACCCCCCTCCCAGGGGGGTGTGAGAAGACCACGTGGTCTGTGAAGCTCGTTATTAATATTAATGTCACACGTAATACAAATCTATTTGTGACTCTCTCACACTACGATTCCGCAGTACGTTGTTTGCGAATTATGTTGCGCATTTAATTGGAGGATATGATTTGATATTTACTTTATCCGAATGTTATTCTAAATTCATATTGTGCACGGAATCTATTATGCATTCTTTTATGATGTTGATGTCCTAAGATTATGGGAATGTTACTCATTGCAATAAAACTAGTGTTACGGATTTTATCACCGTTTATTTAATTATTTAACTAGCCCGACATTTCAGAAGCTTTACGGCAATGGTCGCGGGCTTACTAAGATGACAGATCTCTTGATGTTATAAAATACTAAAAGAACCCGAAGAATTATAATTTTTTAATTGTTCCAAATAACGCACACTGTACTTATTATATCTTGATTACAACAAAAACAATTCCAATTCCATACTGGTTATACATTCGTATGCATAGTCCGCGGCTAAACGTCATATAATTTTGTTATTAACTTAGAATCCATCACGGCCTCGTCCGTAACTCTCCACACCCGGAGTACTAGTCTTCCGTAATCAGTCGAACTGTTAAGGCTGGACAAGCGCTGCCAATCAGTAGTAGGTCCCTCCGAAAAAAAAAGTACTAGTCTTATAAATAAAATAATCTTTCTCATTAATGCCACTATCTTCGAGTGAAAGTTTCAATAAAATTGACTTTGCCCTTTCACGGATTACTCCGTACAAACATATAAATATTTTTAACATGTAGTGTAGGTACTAATATAATAAAAATAATACACTGCGTTTGTATAACAGGCACAGGATTCAATTTCATTTATATGTATAAATAAAAGTGTTTTTTTAATAATAAAAGAAATGACTGCAGTGACCAACAAAGGCAAGACAATTAGTCCAAGTTCCACCGTCACCACCTTGATGTCACAAAGTCCTCAACGGTGAATTTTAGGCGCGTTTTCCTTCTGTGTACATCATTTTTGGAAAGCAGCTGCCACCTTCTGAAATTTCTAACCGATACGATCCGGGCTTCTTCAAGAAAAGGGACTACTCATATCACAAAGGGCGGCAACGCGCATATACAATTTCGGTTACTGCGGGTGTCTATAGGCGGCGGTAATTACCTACCACTTGCTCGTTTCCACCCTATTATATACAAACTATTGCGTTTAAATTTACGAACAAAATACGAGAAAATCATCCATACCAAACGCATGAATCAAAGGCCACTTATTTGCTCACAAGTGCGTTTCCCCTGTTGACGGTTTTTCGACGATCACAAAGGGATTTTGTGTAGCTTTTGTAGTGAGCTCTCAGCTATGTGTTTATTTACAGGCAGCTCGCTCGAGCTTCATGTCAATGAGTACCTCTATGAGAGAAAATAAAAAAATATCAAGTCAGACAATACACGCTACTACACGGACATGTATAACTTATTGTGTGTGATATAGTATGCACCTCCAGCCAGAGAAGAGTGGAAATTATATTGAGTTGTGACACATGTCACATATGATAAGTACATAAAAGCCACATACATAACGGTTTGGTACATAACATTTGAACTAAATACGAGCGCCAGATACGTCCTATCAGACATAACCAAAAGTAATTTCATACCTGCACAGGAAACGGGTGAAGAAACGAAATTGTAGCAAATTTTTTTTAGAAATAAATGAAAACGAATGAAAAAAAAATAACTGCACTCCATTTACCATTTTCTTAAATTATTTTTTTGTTGACGCGGAGACACGCGGATTCGCGGCACATGATTGTGTTGAATACCCACAAGAACCACCGCGGTTGCCATCAGTGCTGCCCTTGGTGAGGTGCCCCGGAACTACATATTATCAGGGCACCACGACGGCCAGTCAGCCCCCCAAGGGACCAACTTCACCTCAACAGATAGGTGTCCGCACCACAGGACAACCCCACCGTCTTTGGGACAGTGCAATGGTGTGAGGTTACCATCCTCGCCCCTTGCCCCATGCGCAAACGTGCCTCCTCCTATTGCTCTTTGGTCCCCTCATCCTATAAGGGTACCCCGAGAGCGATTTCTCCTCCTGATCTTTAGCCCCCTCTTCTTATAAGAGGGTTGCAAAGATCCCCTGGGTTTAATTGGCTTCACCTGGGTTCACCCCAGGCTACCAAGCCCCACCGCCACGACAAGACTTGAACCATGGTGGGGCACTCCATTCACCCTGACCACCACAACCATTAGGAAATTGACGTGAAGATGTATTGTGGTCGTTGTTCGTTGAAGTAAATTTTAGCTTGTCCATTTATTAATTTACCTTTTCCTTAATGTTTATTTTTATTAAGGTATTTGTGTCGGATTTCCGCCCTAGCCAAATCTCCTATTGTAATGTCTAATAGTCCGAATTCAGAAGATCGACTGTGTTGTACTACCGTATCTTGGAAATCACGTTAAACTTTCGGTGCTGCGCGTGATTTCTCTCCAGTCGTGTCTGTTTGCCGTCCCATAAGAATGGCAAAATATGGGAAGAGGGAGTACATTTGTGCTTGTGCACATACTTGTGCAGTATAACACATTTTGATTTTACATTTGATTAGTGTCTATAGTTTTTTAGTGTCTATAGTTTTTTTTTATCATTACAGTTGATTAGTGTCTATAGTTCACCGAAATCGGTTGTGATATTATATTTTTACAACCGCTACCCTTCCGTTGGTGATTGACCTATGTATCAAACAAAACGATGCACTACGTTCACTTAACAGCACCCCATAATGCGATTGAATGTCTTGCGGCCTGAGAGACATTCAATCGCTTTATGGGGTTTAACTACGGGGGTCAGTTTGTACCTCTACATTCGTGAGCGGCCCCACACGCAATACGCCAAACCACACTCATATATTCGATAAAGAATTACGAGTATGGTTGCCACACACCCCATAAAGCGATTGGCATTATTTATTAATTTAAAAACATAAAAATTTTCGGCCTCGTAGACATTACACGTTACAACTAAAACAAATTAAATGTATGGCAGAACAACTCCTGCTAGGACATTAATAATTTCAGCAGCTATACGGATTTACTATCGTCTAACTAGTACCGATGTAGAAATATGAAGCTTCAGACAGTTAGAAGCTTTGGCGAGGCTGTATTGAAATATTAAGAAACCTCTTGGCTTCAGAAGAGGAAGACGTTTAGATAGCGCTAAAATATTAGGTAAAATACCAGTGTCTGTTGTACAGGCCAAGGTGTATGTAACTTTTGTAGCGTTTTATATATGTAGATCATTTTTGTTTTAAGTTGTATACTCCCCTACAGCTGACGTTTGATGGGAAAAGTCTACAGACAAAGGAACATTATATACACGCTCTCTACATGCGTCCAATTTGTGTAGCATCTTTTATATTTCAGAAGAGTGATCAACAGTGAAGAGCGATTCTATGTAACTCATCGTGTCTATAAGCAGCACATTAAAGATAACACATTATGTAAGTATTGATAGTACTCATGGTATGATTAGACTATTTCCAAGGAGAATAAACAAACAATGGCAACCGAATCTGGCACATATCATCCACTGTACATACATGTAATTTCGGGTAATGCCATCCACGGAAAATAAAAAGTACACTACGGATAAAAAAATCAGGATATAAATTATATAAGTAATAATGTAAGTCGTCATTTTATATTGTGGTAGAAGGTAAAAATTGAATATATAGATATCCCCGTTAATGTTGTTATGCATTTGCCCTGCCTTCATTTCCTCCTCCCCTTCAATGGAATACCGGCTACTCACAAACCGTACGAAACGCTACAGTATAGTTTTCACTATACAGCAGTGCCATGTGTGCGAAAGGTACCCCCTTAGTCATAAGAGATACTTCTTACATAAAATATCGACTCGCTCGAATTTAAAAGGACCGAATAACATATGAGCTAGCAACACGTACATGACGTATGCAGGATTATAGTAAGACGAACATTGGCGTAAGGCAATGTGCAATACAAAAATAAATGCAATAAAAAAATCGGTATTTAATGTCTTAGGTTTACGCGAATGTTAGTCATGACAATAAAAAAATTATTTTTTATAAAAAATTTAATTTAAAAACTTTTACGGATTTTATCGCGGTTTATTTAATTACTAGTCTATTCCGACATTTCAGAAGTTTTACAGCATCCATGGTCATGGGTGGACTGAGACGACAGATGTCCTGATGTACTAAGTTTTTAAAAGTACCCGAAGAATTATAATTTAATTGTTCCGATTAACGCAAACAGTATTTATTATATCTTGCTGTCTTGAGGTGTTATTTTTGATTAGATTATGTTCACCATATAGGTCCCAAGCAGAAGGAAGAACCCAGCCATCTTCTCTATTGAAATTTGGGTGTTTTTTAATTTCAATAGCCCCACGGATCATCCTTGGAAGGAATCGGTGTTCCCTAGTGAGGATTTGTGCTTTATCAAATCTAATGTAATGGCTGGGGCCAACTTCAGCCTGCTCATAGACTGCAGATTTTGTAACACGTCGGTGTTTCATCTCGGCTATATGTTCTTTAACGCGAGTTTTTATAGATCTCTTAGTTTGCCCTATAATAGAGAGTCCACAGTCACAATCAAGCTTGTACACTCCTAAATTTCAGAGTTAATAAAAAAATGAATTATATAAAAAGTTTGCATAAACAAATTGCATAAATTATAATTATCCAATAAAAGTAGACGATGAGGATATAAAATACAGCAATAAAGTAAACCTTCCAAATGCTATAAAAAATTAAACAATTTTATCTCCAGCATTCATAATCGCCATTAATGTTACAAAGGAAATGTTTTCGCTAATATGTAAAACACGATTTTAATGGTTACACGGAAAATGTAACAGATTAATACTTGATAAAGCATCACAACCTGTACCAGTGTACCAACACACGTTTGAGTAGAGCTGGTTAAGTGGTTACTGGTGAGTGTTGTAGGTTTACACCACCTTCTTGAGCAATAGGATAATTGTCTCATATCATACTACGACAATAAATATAACATACATGAATTAGTTCGGGAACAAAATGTAGACTCATTTGATATTAAATAAAGAAATATTTGACAAATTTCTTAAGATGTTAATGCTTACGTCTTCGCTCTCGGTCCCGTTGCAGGGTCGAGAGGAGTCCAAACCGGAGCTTTGCTCCGTGCTGGAGATTTGTGGTTCAAACCTCGTCAATACGACGCTTTGGTTAATGCGAGGTCATATTGAGTTGTGTGCACATATATTTATGTGCCTGGGCTATTGAAATCTTTGTACGACCTGGGTCTGTCCATTTGTTGGGGCACTCTCACAGGTCTCAGAGCGAACTGGTAACCGTGTACGGATCCACTCCATACACGGTTACCAGTTCGCTCTGGGATGGTATGGATATGGAAAAGTAAAGGTAATAAAAGAAAAGAAAAGAGAAGAGGGGCTCTAGGCCAGGAGTTCGTTGCCTCGGGAGAAGCGGCGGGCCGTATCCTAGCTGGAGAGTGGCAACGGGGTTGCCATATCCCGCTCGGAACAGCTCGTGTGGCGGCTGCGATGCTCGTCTGCAGCGTCTGGCGAGAGAGAGAAATATAAAATCTGTGGAAAATAAAATGTAGATTAGTGATTGGTTCAAGGATGTGTGGGAGGTAGACGGAAATAAGATTATCCATCCCCCTTCCTCGACAGGCTATATCTGCCCGGGGGGCGGGCGTGCCAGGGCGCCAGACTCCAAAGAGTCTCGTGCTCCGACGCGTCCACCTTTTCGAACAGTTTGCGCAACAACCTGCCGACAAAGTCATCCAGGGGATCTACGCGCAGGTCCCAAAGTATCGTTTGGTTTCTCACAAACCTTGGAGCTTTAACCAGTTGCCGTAATACCTTGTTCTGGGCGGCACAGAACTTTTGCTTGCTCGTTTCGCACAGCAATTGGTGCCAGGCAGGAGTCGCGAACGTTAACTTCGATCTGATATGGATGTTGTAGAGTGCTATCCTCATTTTCAAGGGGATAGCACTCGCTCGTAGGAGTGGCGTCCGCCTGGCGGTGGCTGATCTGGCCTATCGGATGGCGGTTTTGGCCTGACGAGCCATCGTGAGTCCGGAGTCTAGCACGACTCCCAAGTAGTACTTGGCTGTCCTGCGCCATGGTATTGCGGTACCCTATACCTGAAGCATACCTGGTGCGGTGCGCTGTTTAGTAAAGGCGATCGCTTGCGTCTTTGATGGACTAGTCGCCAGCCACCACTTCTGTAGCCACTCCGGCAGGAGATCGAGGGTTCTCTGTATTTTTTTCAGAGACCGCGTTCCTGGCCGCGTCTCTGTACGCGGTATCGTCCGCGTAGAGCGCGGTGGTTACCCCGGGGGAAACAGGTGCGTCCCCGGCGTAGAAGTTATAGAGGGCTGGTGAGAGACTGCTCCCTTGAGGCACACCTGCGCGATTGCATTTGAGCAACATAATAATGTGGCCCAACTTCCAGCTAGTGGGAAAATGTCCAGTGCGGACGATGCCATTTAGCAGTCTCGTTACTGCGGCGATCGTCTTGAAGGGAAGGTGTCGCAAGGCCATGTTGGTAATTCCGTCATGTCCGTGGGTCTTTATGGGTTTCAACCCCTTGATGGTATTGCGTACCATGCTGGGTGAAAAGTGAAATGCCGCTGTGGCGATTTTTCCCGTGCCTGGGGCTTAAAGGTAAGCTTCGACCCGGGTGGTGTGCTCGGAATTGGGAAGGGGTGAAATGTGTCTCCAGATGGTTCGCGAATGTCTCCGCTCTGTCTGGGGCACTGTATTTTGTAGTGCCGTCTCCGTGTAATAATGGCCTACTTGATGCTCTCCTCTTGGTCAGTGTGAGTGTTAGGGCCAGTAGAGACTGCCAATCTTCGCCGGCCTCCTCGATTCTCCTCGACCATCTGTCCGAACTTAAGGCCGAAAATTTGGATTTGACCTGCTCAGTGAGACGGTTCAGGTGAGTTTTGATCGTGGGACAGTGAGTAGACTGCCATCTCCTGCGGGCAGCTCTCTTCTCTGCGAGAAGGAGTTGGAGGCTTCTTGGCAATTTGTCCTTGCCACTATTGCCTGAGCTCGGACGAGTTGCGGTGGCCTTCTTCTTCTTCTTCGGCTAGTTCCTCCACTTCAGGAGGTGTTTTTTGAGTTGACAGTAAAACTGTATTCCTTTTTTCCAAGATGGCAGTCGCAGATTGTTAACATTGATATTTGAATAATGTAGGATAAGAAAAACTAATAACGCCATTCATTTATCTATTATCATTATAGCTAATTTTGCAATATATAATTTAATTAGATTGATAGTAGGAGTCGATCTAAAAGTTCTAAGCCCGACCAAGAAAATGAAAGAAAATTGGATCTAAATTTATTTTTATTTTTCGACATAGTCTCCATCTAGTTCAACACACTTCTTCCACCTGACCTGCAACTTGTTTATCCCCTCGAAAAAAAAGGGTTCCGGAAGGTCGGCGAAATAATCGTTTACTGTGAATATCACCTCATCTTTGGTCAAAAATTTCGAGCTACCAAAATGTTTTTTTTTTTAATTTGGAAATAAATGATAATTTGGGGTGGCTAAATCCTGCGAATAATGTGGGTGGGGTAGCAATTCGTGGCCACAATCATGGATTACATACATTGTTTCAACCGAAGTGTGAACACGTGCATTGTCTTGATGAAACAAAACTTTCTTACGCAACATTCCCGGCCTTTTTTCTTATTTATTCCCGGAGTCTTCGTAAACGGTTGCAATAATAACTAGAATTTATAGTTTGACCTTTTGGTAAATAACCTATAAAAAGAATGCCCTTCGAATCCCAAAAAACAGAAGCCATAACTTTGTTAGTCGAGAAAACGACCATTGCATTTTTCAGTGTAGGAGAGTCTGATCTTTTCCACTGTTTGGATTGTTGCTTTGATTCAGGAGTAAAACAAAAAAAAGTCTATTCAAAAAGTCCTCGGGATCAGTCCCAAAAAGTTCTAAACAGAACTCGTTTTTTTATTCAGCTGAAAGTAACCTCGGTACCCAGCGAGCAGAAACCGTATGGAACCCCAACTCTTCCGTTATTATGTGTTGCACCAGGCCATAACTAATGTTTGTTGTCTCAGCTATCTTACCAATGGTAAAACGTCGGTCACCCAGTACGAGATCACAAATTTTATCGATGTTTTCTTTCGTGGTAGATGATGTAGACCTTCCACTCCTAGGATCATCTTTAATGCTCCCACAACCGCGCTTAAACTCAGCTACCCACTTCTTCATGGATGTCTTTTGGTGATAGGCTTTTTTCATTGAGGTTCTTAATTACTGCATGGTGTTCAATTTTCTCCATTATTGAAAATTGCGTCAGATTGCTTCAAACAAATAATCACAGAAAATTTATATTGTCTGCTATCGGAATGAAACTTCGCACAATAAATCAACATGACACGTACTATCAAATGACGGTGGATTTAAAAAGATGTTATAGCTTCATGTAGGTTAGGCCTCGAACTTTTAGATCCACCCTAGTACGTACTTAATGGCTTGTAGAGCTTAACAGATTTCCATATATTCTGCAGAAAGGGAAATGTTCTTTTATTTATATTATACGACCGGCTGGCACAGTTGGTAACGTTGCGGTTAGTCCGCGAGTTACGCCAGAGGTTGCGGATTCGAATCCCGCCTAGGTCATGGAAATACGTATTTCTTTGATAAAAAATCTTTAATATATACAATTTATAAAATTTATAAAAAACCTTTTAAATATATTTTTGTGATCTGGTACCTGCAACACAAGTCCTTACGGTACTTAACTAGACTAGGCTAACGTGGTGTGATAAGTCCACAGATATTATTATTATTATTTCTTCATATTTATTTTAGGTACCCAACAAAAATCTGTTTCGCAGAATTCAAGAAATGGTATTATAGTTACAAGAATTATCGATTGAAATCTCCCATCAGCAGGCAAGGGGAAGAGGTGCCTGTACCCTAACAATTACAAATCACACCGGTTTAGAAAAATTTTCGAATGAGCAATCACACACTCGCAGACCCAGCATAGTGCTCGTTCCCTCTGTAACAAATATTCTAGAACCTAACACTTTTTTCTATTTCGTTTCGAATAGGGATTATATAAGCGACACATAACAATACTATAGACATCTCCATCACAACTATTTCGGACTGCGGATGGCGATGATAATGTCGCATGAATATCTTGCTACATGTTCTCAACATGCCGCTGAAATGTCGCGCGACTTGTCACGCAACATTTATCCCCTAGTCAACACGAGGCTTGAATTTCCGAGAAAAAAAAACTTTAATTGTCGTCATATTTTCTTGGACTTAGAATGGTAGAATATCTGGCAGGATTATTATAATACCATTTCTAGAATTCTGCGAAACAGGTTATTGTTGGGTACCTAAAATTTCGAACAAATAGATGACATTTTATTATCAACGCGGGAGTGACAGTTATAAAGATTCTGATAGATAATTATATACCTTTATAGTCATTCATAAAAAAGTAGTTGAAAAAATAATTTCACTTTGAATTCCGAGCAAGGGTATGGAAGCTTTAATGTAAAACCGCATGTGTTGTCTACGTATCATTACTAAAATTTTATTGCAGCACAGTTTTCACGTTAAAGCCTTTTATAATATTCAAGCGGTAGACTTATTTACATAATGTTAATGTTTATGCACGCTACAATATTGGTTTTATATTTCTATATACTCAGTAGTAATTTCTTTTTTAGTGTTCGACATTCGATTTTAATTATACACTATCAGTATATATGAGAGATGTCTAGCACAATATAAAATTATGCACTTGATAGTGGACTAGATTATTGCATCAAGAGGGAGGCCATCGCGGCCGTGTGTTCCTAGATATGTAAAAGGCAACAGCTCCCTTTTCATCTCATCAGAGTCGTGCGCTCCTTTTTCATATCGCACAATCTTCGCCATGTATCTGTGTCGCATCTTATCTCATTTATATACGGATCACACTTTTTTGTAAGAGGATTAAAATAGTAAAATAACAGATGATTATTTGTCTTATTTTATTACTTCCTTGAAGATATCGAACATGGTTTTTGGTGATATCGCAGTTCCCGCTCCATAAACCGCACACAAACAACATAAAACAGAATAAATATACAATTCTGCGCTTAATTGATGTATATTCAACGGCACGTTTCGGCATTTGCCTTACAAACTTGCACCGTGTTTACTTTTCAAATACGATTTGGGTCTTACACAAAGTTTCTTATCTTCTTAAAGTTAAAACTAGATCTTAGTTGGCCTTTGGTGTTAGTAAATATTTTTGGAAGACGTGAACTGTTAATGAATATGGCAATTGATGTTAATAATAATGATTAAGGCAAGATTTTTGATTGGGAAGTCATGGTGATGATTGTTTTTATTAAAATTTAATATACTTGCAACTAAGGGTAATTACTCTGGAATTACATTATCATAAGGCATGCCTATAGTCAAACTTTGTGTGCCATACGAAATACGATTGAACCAGCAAATTCAATAGGCCCTCCCTCTTGCATTGCATAACTATCACTTTTAAGGTAGGTATCATTTGAGCGGAAGGTTCAGCAAAAATGCTGCAATGGCATTTTAGTTACAATAATAATTATATCTATGGACTTATTACACCACGTTAGACTAGTCCCGTAGGACCGTAAGGACTTGTACTATAGGTAATAGACATAGTATATATTTTATATTCTTTATATTTTATAAACATAAGACATTAATTAAAAATCTTAAATTATGAATTTAAGAGTCATGTATCCATGACCCAGGTGGGATTCGAACTCGCGACCTCTGGTGTAACATGCGGACTAACCGCCACGTTACGGACGGAGCCAGCTGTTCATCAAACTATTACTTTCATATAGAGACCAAAAATACCACTGACGATCTCATAAATAATTATTATCACTTTAATTTACATTCCTAGCATTCTATCTGGTCTCGAATGGCATACGTAGGAACTTAATTAGGACTTTGTATACTGGTTCTGAAAATTCAGTCCGTCCTACTAATTGCCGTGCCGTCTAGTTAAGCTTTTAGTTACATAGGGCTATATGAACAACATCAGACGTTCGGGGCGATTTGAAATCGAAGTGTCAACAGAGTTCAAATGCCGATCGATGTTTGAGATATCTTTATTTTTATTGAATAGAGGGGCAAACGAGAAATAGGAGCTTTTAATAGGAACAACTAGTGACTCTCAGGAACATCCACATAATTACCATACAGATACATTGCCCTCCCCCTCTAATGGGCCACCGGTTACTCATTTTACGGTATTATGTGAGCCGGTCGTGCCGGCCCAATTCCGCTGCAATCAACATGGCGGTATAAGTTGCTAAAATCTATGTAAAAATTAATTATATGTAAAAGTTACAGGGAAGTAAACTATATTTTTTCTTTACACATAATAATCTGCTCTTGCTTGATCCTCAACAGTATTAAGTAAAAAGTGATACGGAAGTGATATCGAATACTAGCAAAGACAACAAGTATTGATATCAAATTAGTGTTTATTTAAGCTAAATAAGTTCACAAATAAATCACCTTAAACGAAACACTATATTTTATTGTAACCGGAATAAATTTACCATCAAATTTTCTGCTTACAATTTAATACACGCAATACCCAACTTCTGAACCACCAGTAGTTTTCACAATATAACAAATTAATAGAAAAACACTGAAACGATCGTCGAACTAATGCCCTCGCCGACAGTCAGTAAAGAGATGAACTCAAATTATAACATTATTATGAAAAAAAGAAAACATAATACATATTATAAGGTAATGACTTCGCCCAAAAAATAGTCGATAGAACAGTACTATGGATAATTTATATATGATATTATTATTGTAATATCATAAGCGGTTTTTGTGGTTAGCGTCGAGTAGTCGCTGGCCCCGTGGAGACGAGGAGGACAGGAGGCAACGCATAAACGGACGGAAAGTACCAGAAGAATTATAAACACTTCAAAATTTCAAAAGAGAAGACGTGTGGGTTCTTACCTCTGCTTGGGACCCAGTGTTAAACATAATCAAATCCAAAACTAAACACAACACTTCAAGACATCACGCTACAATAAGTTTTTTGTAACTAAATAACTATAATTCTTCCGGTACTTTTAATAACTTATGACACCTGGCCATCCATCATCTCTGTCCATCCTTGACCATTGTTCTTGTAAAGCTTCTGAAACATCGAGCTAGTTAAATTATTCTATAAACGGTGATAAAATCAGTAAAGTTAGTTTTATTGTAACGAGTAATATTGTACAGACGTTTATATCTATTCCAGGTATTTTTCTCTCAAGAGCTACATAACGGCGGAAGAGGATTTGAGTTAGAAAGAATAAAACAATAAAGTAAACCACCATCCATCCCAGTAAACAAACAATAACAGAATGGTAAAATCTAAAATTTTTGTGTCATGAAAGTTTAAAGATTTTACTGAAGTAACGTTAAACGTCACAATGACCTCGCCCCTGCTTCCTATAATATTTTGTGTTCTTTAGGTTCAATAATAATTACGCCGATTAAAAAAAACACAGATTTTTATTTATCTTCATAAAAAATAATGTAAGGTATGAGGTTGTATTAAATCCTTTGTATCGACACACTATCGACTCGAAGAAACTATGCTGATTAATTCGTCAGTATAGTTTCTTTGGGTCACTTTTATAAGAATATGAGTTACATGTGTTGAAATATTCAAAATCGTAAAAACATCATCAAAATTTAGTCATAGTCTAGATTTACATCTAAAAGGCTTATTAACAGTGTCTGCGTTAGAAGGAGGATAATGTTTTCGGTATGTCCATTTCTTGAAAACACCATTTTCCAAATTATGTTTTTACAATATTATTTTTTTAGCACAAATTGTGACAAATAATATCTGTTACAAGCAGACGGGTTTTATGTTTTTCAATTAAGCTTACTTTCGGACCTCATTACGCCTCACGCATGACTCTCTTAATTGGAAACACTACCAAACATTGTTTATGTAACACAGCATTATGAATATATAATATTCATAATCATAATATATAATAATAATAATAATAATAATAATATAGTAACAGAGATTATGAAATATAAAATAGTAATATATAAAATAAAACAAATAGATTTAAAGTATCTTTTTGTTTTATTTTTATTCATAATTTACATTTGCAAACATTTACTGATGCATGAGCTTTATTTCTTCTGAACATTGTCTATTATGCAGTTAGTTAGAGGCGTTTGTCGGCGCTCCGCCGAAACGCACCATGAGATTATGTTGCTGTGCTAAGTAGTTACGGACCTGAGGCGTTCATATTAAATGTGTACGCAACGAACTTGTGCAGAAAATATTTCTAGTATTCGTAGACAAAATTTATACAATTGTGTAAGCACTGCTTGAACTTAGGGATCGATTTTAATTGACTATAAAACTATATTATACATTTTACATTGACTTGTGTCTGATGTTTCTTTTATATCTAAACATCATTCTCTGAATCGAAAAAATAATAATCGATGGTCGCTGGCCTTTGATTGGCGAGTAAGACTGTAAGAAGTGTCATTATTTAAATATCGTACCTTCTGGAATTGCTTTTGTTTGAAGCATATTTATTATCTGGCGGATGGAACTTCGTGTCCCATGTTTCAAAAAAGATATTGATGTCTTAAGTTTACGCTAATGTTCGTCATTACAATAAAATTATTTTTACGGATTTTATCGCGGTTTATTTAATTATTTAATTATCCCGACGTTTTACAGCAACCATGGTCACGGGTCGGGCTAGATAAATAATTAAATAAACCGCGATCTTTCATGAAAATCCTTTATATCAAAGCAAATAATATATAATTTTATATAAAATTGAAAGTAAAACAAGGTTTAGCTGTATTAATAGATGTATGGACATAAATATTGTTATTTCTTATCTTAATTGTCGCGAACAAGTACACAGGGTAATAAATTTGATCGCGATTAATAGCGATTTGGCTCTTAACCAATACACAATATGGGTGCTTGTAGACATTTAAGGGCTCAATGCCTCTGTTTGCATACGACTCTATAGAGGTGACAAGAGACGTCTCGTATGTTCCCCTTTCGTAAGCGAGGAACCTCTCCTGCGACGGGCCGGAACTCCTACGGAAACCCGGACGCACGATATTTATTTATATATATAAGGAACACGCCCGAAAAGACTACACACTCTGTGGTGCCCTAGTTGGCACTAATATCCTGTCCTAATGTTCAGACCTAAGACTTCCCCGAAAAGGACAGCTGAAACGAGTGAACTAGGCCGGGGTTTGGAGTCGCTTGTGAGCCGTTGTCGGACTGTATTTTTTACAGGTGCTGTATGCTGTATCTCGATGACCTTTGGTTATTTTCGAGAGGAGAATTTTGCTAGATCTGTTACGGCAGGTCGGGAGCCTAATGAAGCTGTAGGGGGACAGAAGCTTGTGTCCGAAAAAGAATCACCATAATAGTCTTGAAAAGGACTGTACGCGAATGTGTAGTCACAGGAGTCACTGGCAAAATCACTATTAAATCTTCTATTAAATCACTATTCACAATAATATTCCTTTTTTCCTTCAGATTTTCTTCTTATACTCTTGGCGTGCTCTTCTTGAAAGCCTCCGAGGAAGTGATTGTGCCTTCACGGACGCCTTCGCACTCAACCACCACATTACAGGGTCAAGGGTGATCCAGACCGGAGCTTTGATCTCTACTGGAGACTTCAGGTTCGAGCCTCGTCAACACGAGGCTGTGGTTATCTCGAGGTTATATCGACCTCTCAGAATGTATATGGGTTAGTAAAATTTTTGTTTGAATGGCGTCCGTCTATTATCGGTTCGCTTTTACAGGTCCCATAGCGAACTGGGAACCGTGTATGGAGCCAATCCTGTGATGGCCCTATGGACAGAAGACAATGATTGGAGGAAAAAGGAAGGGGGCTCCGGGCCTGGAGGTTTTAGCCTCTGGAGGAGCGGCGGGCCGTAACATTGCGGGAAAGTGGCAATGTGCTTGCCATTTCCTACTCGGTACCGCCCGTGTGATAGCTGTAAACGTGTAAAGAGAGGCACCAAATACAAAAATCTACTTCAAGTTGTAGTAGTAATGCACAACCAAAACATTTTTTTTGTTGAGAAAAATAAAATAAATACAAAAAGAAAATATATTTAAAAAATAAAATGATCTTCTTATGCATAAAGAAATAAGTAACTTAAAGTAATATTAAATATGGTATAAAAGCTTATTAGAAAATATGTAATTGTTTAAGAATAAGAAAAAGGTAGTAAAATGTAAGACGATATAAAAAGATGTAAAAGATATAGAAGGGAAATATAGAATGAGATTGGTTAAAATAAAACGTAAACGGTAAACAGATAATAGGATTATCCGTCTCACTTCCTCGGTAGGCTGTATCTGTCCAGGGGGCGGGTGTGCCAGTGCGCGAGATTCTAAGAATCCGCCTTTTCGAACAGGTTGCGCGACATCCTGACGTCAAAGTCATCTAGGCTCTCTACACGTAGGTCCCTGTGTAAAATGTGGTTTCTCACAGACCTTGGAGCGTTAACTAGTAGCCGTAGCACCTTGTTTTGGGCTGCTCGGACCTTTTGCTTACGCATTTCCCCATTGGTGCCAGGCAGGAGGTGCGTATGTCAGTCTTGATCGGATGTGAATTTAATTAATGCCATCCTCATTTACAATGGGATAGCTTTCGCCCGTAGCAGTGGCGTCAGCTTGGTGGTAACTGATCTGGCCTGTCGGATGGCGGATTGGGCCTAATGAGCCATTGTGAGACCGGAGTCCAGCACGGCTCACAGGTATTTGGCTGCATACCTGGTGTGGAGCGCTTTTTGGTAAAGGCGATCGCTTGCGTCTTGGTTGGATTGATCGCCAGCCGCTAATTCTGTAGCCATTCCGGCAGAAGATCGAGGTTCCTATGCAGATTTTTGGCCGCTTGGCGCACGTTCAGTGATGCGGCCAAGAACTTGGTGTCGTCCGCGTAGAGCGCGGTGGTTAGCCCGGGGGAACAAGGTAACCTCCCCGGCGTAGAGATTATAGAGAGCTGGCGAGAGACAGCTCCCTTGTGGAACATCTTCGAGAATACATTTCGTCTCCGAAAATACTCCATCTACTTTCACCTGGAATTTCCTGTCCAAGAAAAATGACGCAAAGTGATTGTGCCATTTTTTTCGAAAGGACCTGTTACTATTGGCAGAGCTGTTGCCCCCGCCCCTACAGTTCGTCGTGTCTGCGGAAGACTTTTTTCTCTTCAGGTTTTAGCTAGAGATTGTGCCAGCGATTTTTCCTATTTTTATACGATTCGTTTGGCTCTAGGGCGCGGAGGGACCATCTATTGATTGGCGGGGCTTGTCCAGCCTTAACAGTTCTACTGACTACGGAAGATTTTTTGTCTTCTGTTTTCCCTCCTTTCCCGCAGATGGGAAGATGCAGACCGGAATTTTTGTGGACAGTACCCTATCGTGATTATTATTGGAACCGAAAAGGGGAAGCGGTCCCCCTCCCCACGCTAGTGGGACGGCACGCGCACGATGCCCTTTAATGTTACGGGACGTGTATAAGGATAGTTGAGCTCGTCTTTCGGATTGGCTTGTCAGAGGAGACCGGCCTCTCCCCCACCCTCTGAAGGGTGGGGTCGATATGCGCTTCAAATCGGCTAGAAGCCGTGATCATAATTTATAGGGCGCGGTTCGATCGCTCGCTCATTTTAACCCTATTCGCCTCTCGAAGCGTAATCCCTTTCTAACCCCTATAGCTCTAACTTAACGAAGTACAGAGCGACAGGGGTTCACGCCTATTGCCCTGAGGTAATAAAAACGTAATAGATTTTTTATTTACTTCACAAAATTTTACAATGCGTAACAAATATCCATTCTACTATAATATAATACTTTATAGTCACTTCTATGACTTTTGTTTGGTTTTATCACTTATTTACTATTTCACTATCTTATTATGTACATAAAAACCAACATATATATATATATAT